>CM074719.1:619553847-619616475 GCA_037306005.1 Rhinophrynus dorsalis | reverse complement strand
CTGAAGTCAGCGTTGTACTGACTGCAGCGATATCCAGTCTGACTTTCATCATGCGGCTCTGCAGCAGAGCCGCAATCGCGTTAGTAAAAAAAAAATATTTCACTGAAATGGTCTTCTACGTGTGCTTGCAAACCAAGCACAAACCAGTCACGTTTCAGTGAAATAATTCTTTTTCACTAACGGAGTCTCGGCTCAGCTGCAGAGCCACCTGATGAAAGTCAGACCGGATATCCCAGCAGTCAGCACAACGCTGACTTCAGGGAAGGGGGAGGGAGGGGGGAACTTTGCTTTCGGTTATCTCTCAAGCCATAAAGGTCTGAGAGATGAACCTGGGGGCTATTACATTATTTTGCAAATATCTACAATAGGGGCATAGTAATAATAAAGTATTACTATCCCTTTAAGGTGTGCCAACTGCATCGGGGGGACATACAGTACATTCCACAAATCACATTTAACCCACTGAGTGCCAGAGAGGTATCCAATTCATTGCAACGCCATGCATTGAATAATTCTCTGGAACTCGGAGGGTTAATCCCTTGAATGTGACAGAAGTTTATATTGAATTGCTTTGTAGCAGTTTTGTAAGGACCTGTTTAACATTCAAGTGGGGTTATGTACTAAGGTGTGATAAAGGGGTGATATTATGGTGATAACTTCTCCAGTGATATCACTTCTCCAGTTCCTATGTTGTTCTATGGAGCCTATTCACTATAATGTTTCCAACTTTGGAAATCTTAGTGCATAGGATCTATAGAATAACACAGGAACTGGAGAAGTGATCTCCGCTTTATCACCTATTTATCACACCTTAATGCATAACCCCCAAGGAGTTACATTTCTCATTTAAATCAAGGAGAGTTTACAGAAATGTAATTTCTACCTGACCCTAAAAATAAAATTTTTTAACCCCATTGATTTTTTAATCTGTAGTGAATGACACTTTGTAACAACTAAGGGTGAAATGTTCAGAAAGTGGTGCCAACTGAAATTGTCTGTAATCAGACTAAAAAAGGTCCATCAGTTCTCAGAAATGTTTCCATCATTTTTTGCATCCAATTCCACTATCTCCGTCAAAGGGAAAGTGGGGTTATGTACTAAGGTGTGATAAAGGGGTGATATTATGGTGATAACTTCTCCAGTGATATCACTTCTCCAGTTCCTATGTTGTTCTATGGAGCCTATTCACTATAATGTTTCCAACTTTGGAAATCTTAGTGCATAGGATCTATAGAATAACACAGGAACTGGAGAAGTGATCTCCGCTTTATCACCTATTTATCACACCTTAATGCATAACCCCCAAGGAGTTACATTTCTCATTTAAATCAAGGAGAGTTTACAGAAATGTAATTTCTACCTGACCCTAAAAATAAAAATTTTTAACCCCATTGATTTTTTAATCTGTAGTGAATGACACTTTGTAACAACTAAGGGTGAAATGTTCAGAAAGTGGTGCCAACTGAAATTGTCTGTAATCAGACTAAAAAAGGTCCATCAGTTCTCAGAAATGTTTCCATCATTTTTTGCATCCAATTCCACTATCTCCGTCAAAGGGAAAAAGCCATCTAAAAAGTGGGTGTGGTTTCATCTACTGTCATAGTGTAAGGTATTTTCAGAAAAAAACATTCGTTTCAACGTCACTTTTTGTCTGATTAACATAATCTTTTCCTGAAAAAAATAGAAGTGGTCTGAACTTGAAGACAAATTAAAGTCCTGTTAGCAGGAGTGAGAAGCAATTTGTCGCTTCAAAGACAAAAAAATGGATTTGTTCCTTTGACATTTTTAACATCATGATCTTCTTACCATTATCTTTAAAGTGTTAGTAATGTCCAAGTATGTTGCATAGTGTAGAGCTTCAAAAATTGATTTGAATGCAAAAAAAGTATCTCTCAAACCGCTATGGTTTGAGAGATACAGACATTCAAAGTTTGATGTTTCCTGCTGTCAGTACTGTTAGTACTTGGACATTACTAACACTTTAATTATTTAGACACATAGACACATTTTTAAACATGATGGATTTACTCCTGAAAATATTGTCCTTCTTTTACCACCAACTCATGATCCGACAACTTTTTCATAACGATGACTTTTTGAACATCTCGTCCTTAGCGATTTGGAAAGAGCTTTCAAAAACCAAACTATATTTATTGTAGACATTTTTCTATACAATACTTAGTTTTGTTTACTTGTCATTTAGTGCAAGTCCTCCAGGCATGCCTGAAGGACTCCAATCATTTCACATGCTGTAGCTCTGCTATACCTACCTGGGAGCTTTCAAGATGAGCCAACCCTTAGGTCTTTCAAATCTTAAGCCTTAAACTTCCCCAGAGCCTATTTCAGGCAATGTATTGGTGCTCACTCTCACCAGTGAGCGTGAAGAAAGCCTTAAGGGGATAGTAATACATTTAACCCTTTGAGTGCCTGAGTGGTCAGCAACGCATTGCTAAGCAATGCATTGCGTACCACTCTGGCACTCAAAGGGTTATAAAAATATAGATCCTCCTATAACCTTGGCCATGTTATTCTGTATTTTAATATTTTCCGGTTTTTAGTTAACCCCTTAAGGACCGGGAAAATCCTAGGTGGATTTCACTTAAGGACCGGAGCAATTCTGACCTTTTTGACTATGTCTTTGTTCAATAGTGTTTTCCCTCTAACTACTTTATTTTACCCATGAAAATTATATACCGTTTTTTACACAGAAATAGGGCTTTCTTTTGATACCACAATTATATGGATAGCCCACCATTTATTTTAGTAAAATTAAAGAAAACTATAAAAAAAAAAAAAAAATTAAAAAAAAGCCATTTTTTTTTTCTCGTGGAATCATTTGGGCACAATGGGTTAACTCTTTATGGAGACTGCATGAAAGGAATAACCAGTCAGTCATACATACAAAATTGACAGTTTTAACTGGGCGCTGTCCCCCCTGGGTGAAAAACCCCAAGTCCCTTTTTACCACCCTATTTTCACACTTTTTTATTGATGACATTTGGCGGTGTATATAAATGTATTTCATGGCTCCACAACAAATAAAATTTTTGTAAAAAAAAAAAGTGTTGTGTATTTAAAAAAAAAAAAAACAAAAAAAGTTAATTTTAGCAGGTCAAAAATGGACCTGCATTTAGCCAGCCTCCATCACAGCAGTGAAGGGGTTAATACCCCCAGCTGCTGCATTTTACTTGTCCACTAGGTGTCTCCTCTGTTTCTCTGTCCCTTACTTTGATGTAAGAGACAGACAGGCAGAGGAGAGACACAAGAAGCAGTATATAACACTGCTTCATTCATTCTTTCACAATGTCGGTACATGGGATCGCTGCTGCAGTGATCACGTGACCTGGCAATTGTGAAAGTGGCTGCGACTGAATGCTCCTGTCCAGGAGCGCTCAGTCTCAGCCGGGAATTAATGATAGTAGCATGCACGGAGGCGCGCTGCTATCATTTAACTCATGACGGTCCAGGACCATCTTGGGTCCGTAAGGCAAAACAGCCCATGACGGTCCTGGACTGTCATGGGTCGTTAAGGGGTTAAAGAGTAATTCAATATTAAAGGATCCCCCTCCCGACCCTTTTACCTGCTCTATGCTGCCTCCCCTCAGAATTGGAAATCAGTTATGCACAGCGAGGGACAATCTTCATCCACTGAGTATAAGGAAAACCCTGCGCCCCTTGAACAAGGAGGGCAGGATTTTCCTTGTGTCACTGAAGATTGTCCCTTGCTGCATGCTGTCCGGCCAGCTTAGAGAGGCAGAGTGACGTAGCGGAAAGGGGCGGGAGGGGGATACTTTGGCATTGAATTACTCTTGAACTACAAAACAGAAAATATTGAAATACGGTTTTACACGGCTCAGGTTATAGGAGGATCGGTCGGGGCTGCATTTGTTTTAAGGTATTACTATCCCTTTAACATGCTATAAGTTCAGGTTTTCACTGCCTGAACAGAAGAGAAGCAGGAATTCTCCCTTTGTTCTTCTGATAGAAATGGCAACAATTTAGGGACTAAATAAGCAGTTAATTGATGCAGATGAGATGGTAGTTAATGCTGGTCTCTTTCACCCTGAGAATCTGGCCCTTTAATTTGGGTCGAAATCCTCAGTCTCAACATCAAACCAGGGGCTAGATTTTATGGCAGGTGATAAATGTTAACACCCATCTTATCAAACATTTTCCTATTGAAGTCTATGGAGAAACGTGTAGATAAAAGCAGTGATAAAATTAGCACCTGCCATAGAATCTAGCCCCAGGAGAATCCCCAGGTATGTGCGGTACTAACTGTCACTTCATACCAGGAAGTACTAGCTCAGCTGCATAAAGTGACACCCAAATAAAACTAAGTATCTCATAAACTAGTGTTTGAAATGAAAAATTACTAATATTATTTTCAAAATCACCTGTTACAAAGTGACAGGTTCACTAAATTCTGTTTATAAATAAGAGCAATTATGCAAAAAATGGGGGCAGTTATGCACCTAAATGAAAGCAGAAAGGGCTCAATAACAGGGGCTCAGAATAAAGTGGGCGCCCGATTAGGTTGCGTATGAAGGAATTATGGTTAATTTCTGGGTCAAACGAATTGCACAATAGGGAACAAATGAAACATTCTATCGATTTACATGTAGCTTTTAATCATTTTAAAGCTAGTGAGGTCTCACAATGTGTTTGCGACATTTCTATTATTAAGAGGGTTAAAAGCAATATTTAAATTAATGTCTGTCAGTTTTAGGGAACCTTATTTAATTCCTTTCGTATAATTGGTTTAGCCCTAAATTGTTATCCTTTCTCTTTTCCGCATAAAGCTTTAGGTGTCATAATCTCTAGTTGGGGTTTTATTTGTAAATTGCTCCTGATTATTAATGTTTGTTTCCTTAAGACTCATCAGGCAGTAGTTATTAACCCTTTGAGTGCCAGAGGGCCTGGCACTCAAAGGGTTAAAGAGCTTTACGATCCAGTGCTGAGAGGAGAACTTTACCTTCGGTTATGTCTCAGACCATAAAGGTTTGAGAGATGAACCTGGGGGCTATTAAATTATTTTACAAATATCTACATTATGGGGGATAGTAATAATAAAGTATTACTATCCCTTTAAGCTCTCCAGATGCGTAAATTCAACTACAGCATCCGTTCCTTGCACATTTTTTCTACAGTGAGCGTACACTATTGATTGCAGTCAGAAGCCGCTGTATTTGCTTTCTCACCATCACCAGCCCGCCAGTGTTCAGAACCCGGACCTAGAGCCGGAGGCATGGAACCCGGTGGCACAGTTAAACACTGCAGGGGAGGGGGGAGAACACAGAGGGGACACACAAAACAGAGTTCCTGCCCGACCAGTACACACAGAGCCAGATTAACACTACACAGGGCCCTAGGCAAGGTACCAGTTCAGGGCCCCCCAGTTTGCCCCCACTACCACATTTCATATTTTCAGCCTAATAAATGCCCCCTTGTCACCCAACTCCCATAACACTCGTTCATACTTGTCACATTAACACAATAATGACAGCAGGCTTAACCCTTTGAGTGCCAGAGGGGTACGCAACGCTTTGCTTTGCAGTGAGTTGCGTACCCATCTGGCACTCAAAGGGTTAACCTTGTATCCAGGCTACCCCTTTTAACTCCTGAGAATGTCCCATGAACTTATATACCCTGGGGTTCACCCTCCAGTCCCAATTCAGTAGCTGCCCAGTCTAATTAGATCTAGTTTTACCATCCAATCTGATGGCATAAGAAGATCTCTGAGGCAACGGATGCCCTCATCTTTTCTTTGATGTGGTTGATAAGAAGATCAGTTCAGCCTCTCCCAGACGGAATACCAGAGAACCATGTCCAAAAGTATTCAGCCAAACAATTGTTTATCCTGAGAGAAAAATAACAGATAAAGGGAGGGTTAGTCATGGGGGGGGATAATACTCTCCTACTTGTCTTTAATAAAATCCTGATTTTCATCATCTAATTATGAAAATCTACGAATTTTAAGGCAAGACACAGAGGCTCTTATTATGCAAGTTTCAAGCTGTGTAATTACATTAGATGATACATGAACAATAGGTTTGAAATATTTTTTTTTTAAATGTGGATTCCCTGGACCAGTCTGTTGCCTTGAGAATATCCTCAATTCTACCACCGGATAACAGGGATTTTGACGCCATAGCTCCTCAAGAGGAGTGCGTACCAAAATTATTAATATCAGTGCCAGCTGACTGCATGATCCAACGAATCCGTCTGGCTAAAGTAGCAGTAGATACGGGAAGGTAAGGTTTGACATAAGAAATTAACAGTTGTTGAGAATTAACTGGTCTGAGTTCATAGGTACATTTTTCGTATGCTTTCAAACACAAAACCACACAAAGTTGGGGATTTTGAGGGAGACTCGGGTAGAAGATTTCTTTAGGAAGGGATTTAGTTCTTCTTGAAATCCAAAAACATACTCCTTCGGGTTCGGAAGATCTGTTAAAGCTATCTAAAGCATGGACATCGGAGACCCGTCGAAATGAAATGAGACATAAAAGCATGGTAAATTTGGCAGATAATTAAGAGAGAGGTTTTCATTAGAAGGCCAGGAGTCTATAAAAGATAACACTGTATTGATATCCCAAAGAGTAGAATACTTCATGGAAGGTGGTCTGGAAAGTTTTATGCCCTTCATAAATTTGCAAATAAGGGGATGTTGACCCACAGGAACTCCGTTAATATAATTATGAGACGCTGATATGGAAGATCTATAACCGTTAATAGTCCTGTAGGCCTTGCTTTGTTGATAGCAAAATGCTAGAAAGTTAAGAATGAAATTTATATTGGAAGAATAGGGATCCAGATCCCTTTACAAGCACCAACGTGTCCAGACCTTCCAGCATGCGTTATAACATGTTCTTGTACCTGGGGCCCAAGATTCAGAGATGAGGAACTGAGCCAATTGTGAAAGGCTGTCGATAAGCCGTTGATTCCCGAAAATTCGCCAGGCCAGAAGATGAAGTTGGTTCTGAAGTAAGAGGTTGTGAGGGTTCCACATCGGTTCTAGTAATAACTGGGGATAAGGAGTCAGGTACTGAGGGAAACCTATGGACAAATCGAGAAGTGGAGGGAACCACTGCTGAGTTGTCCAGAAGGGGTTGAGAGTACCAGAGTAATTTTCTGTTTCCTGACTTGGACAATTACTCTGGGGACCATGGCGAAGGGGGGAAAAGCATAACTCCCTGTCGTGGGCCAAGTCTGGAGAAAAGCATCCAGGGCTATTGCCTCCAGATCTGGCCTACAACTGAAGAATCTCGGAAGATGAGTGTTTAATCTAGAGGCGAAAAGGTCTAGATCTAAAGGACCCCAGATCATGTTGAGTTTCTTGAAAGTAAATCTGTGAAGTGTCCAGTAGCTCGCATCTGTAAGATATCTGGAATTCCACTCCGCTGTGTAATTGGATAGACCTGGGAGGTATTCTGCCTGTATTGAAATGTTTCTGTCCAGACTGAAGTGCCAAAGCTCTTTCGCTAGAGTTGCTAAAGTTTTTGACCACGTTCCTCCTAGATGGTTGATATATCTCTGCAGATATATTGTCCATCTTTAAGAGAATAAAGCAATTTGATGAGTCTTTTGTAAAGCTTTTGATGGCAAAAGATCCTGCTAGTGATTCCAAGCAGTTAATATGTAGGTCCTTCTCGTCGGGGGACCATTTCCCTCCCATGGTAAGATCTCCACAACGCGCTCCCCAACCTAGATTGCTGGCGTCTGATTCTATGTTGAGTTCTGGAGACATTA
Source organism: Rhinophrynus dorsalis (assembly GCA_037306005.1). Classification (NCBI taxonomy): domain Eukaryota; kingdom Metazoa; phylum Chordata; class Amphibia; order Anura; family Rhinophrynidae; genus Rhinophrynus; species Rhinophrynus dorsalis. Next base: position 619,608,723 of record CM074719.1, on the reverse strand, counting down.
CATAAATTGCCCTCCCATTCCATGCTTCTATATGTTGTAGCCACCAGAGAAGTTCCTCTCTTGCGTCTATTGAGAGAGGGACCACATTTTGAATACTTGAGACCTCTCTGAAGGTGGAGAATTTTTAGCCTTTGGAGAGCACTATAATGGAGGGGAGCTGCGAATATAGCTTGAATTGAAGCTGATAGAAGTCCCACTATCCGTGCAATCATTCTCAGAGAAATAACATCTGCTTTTAAAGTGGATCTGATTTCCCTGCAAATATTTTTTAATTGTTGCGAGGTAGGCTACGTGATCTTTCGGGATCCACTCGGAGGATCTTGGGTGTTTTATTGATTTAGGATCAAATAAGGGTCTACCATTATCATCCAGTATATCATCATCATCCAGGGAGACTTCCGTATCTAAATTAAAGGGATAGTAATACTTAAAATGTAAAAAAAAATATGTTGTAGGGTTTATCCCCCTGAGTAAAACAAGAGTACTCCCACTGCTGAAAGGTGTTTCATTCAAATGTTATTAATTTTCAAAGTTGATTTATTTAGGTGCAATATCACAGTGGCCTGAAATTGTACAGTGGTGCTGTTGCTACACGTTCCTATGGACATCTCTGGTCAGTTGACCATAAATCTTCATAGGATGGTGTAGCAACAGCGCCACTGTACAATTTCAGGCCACTGTGATATTGCACCTAAAAAATTCAACTTTGAAAATTAATAACTTTTGAAGGAAACACCTTTCAGCAGTGGGAGTACCCTTGTTTTACTCAGGGGGATAAACCCTACAACATATTTTTTTTTTAACATTTTAAGTATTACTATCCCTTTAATGTCACACTCTCCAGGATTGTAACTACTATCGTCAGATGATGACGATGTGGATGAGTGTTCCTCAGAGTCTGTGTCTGATTCAGAAGAATGCGTTGCGTACCCCTCTGGCACTCAAAGGGTTAAATAATGAAGAAAAATGCACCCAGCGGCATCTCTCAAACCCTTATGTTTTGAGAGATAACCGCTTACAAAGTTCTCCCCTGCCTGATGTCAGCGTTCTAGCAGACAGATTTGGAATCAGGTCCACAGACTGGCCGGTGGCTCTGCAGCAGAGCCGAGATTGCGTTAATGAAAAAGAAATCTTTCACTTAAAAGGTCTTCTACACGTGCTTGCAAACCAAGCGCACGAAGAAGACCATTTAAGTGAAGTATTTCTTTTTCATTAACTCGATCTCAGGTCTGCTGCAGAGCCGCCAGCTGATCACAGGAGAGGATTTCCCTGCTATCAGCTAGAACACTGACGTCAGGCAGGGAAGAAATTTGTAAGCGGTTATCTCTCAAAACATAAGGGTTTGAGAGATGCCGCTGGATGCATTTTTCACCATTATTTAAAGGCTACAACACAGGGATAAGTAATATTTAAGTATTACTATCCCTGCCCGCTGTGATACTTTGAAGCTGCTGGACTTTTGCCCTCTGAAAATTAATTTAATTGATACCATTATACCCTATAGGTAAGAGATATGTCTCCAGTCGGGGCCGGAGCCACCTATAGACGAGGTAGGAGCCGGCCTAGGGCACTGGGGACACAGGCATGCAGCAGAAAAGAGCTGCGCACGCACGCACCACCCCGGGCACCGCAACACAGTCAGGTCTGATTAGCTACTGCACTCCCTCATCGCCGTCAGCTCTTTAGTAATACAGAGCGAGCTGGGAATCAACATCTCCCGGAGTGCTCTGCATTACTGAAGAGAAGACTGCGCGGGAGCTCTAGCAGCTGCAGGTCTGTGATGGGGGGCAAGTTGGAGCTGATGGGGGCAAGTTGGAGCTGATGGGGGCAAGTTGGAGCTGATGGGGACAAAGTGGAGCTGGTGGGGGCAAGTTGGAGCTGGTGGGGGGCATCTCTTACAGGCATCTCCAAACCAGGGGCAGACTGGCCCAGGGGGCAGAGAGAGGACAATCATGAAAAGAGGTAACAATCATGAAAAGAGGTGGGGTATAATTAGACGGGGTATAAAATGATGGGACACAAGGGGCAGAGCCAATGGGAGGCAAATTAGGTTTAGCCTAGGGTGGAAAAAATCCTTGCACCAGCCCTGTCTCCAGTGCATTGCATAACATTGCACTGGAGACATCTATAGCATCCACAAGGTAAAGGGATCTCTCTATAACAGCCAACACAGAATTTCCCTTTTTATTTTGTTTGCTGTGTATTGAATCAAATCCCAAGAAGGGTCACACACCTTGGAGAGATGGGCAACTTTCCCAGAATGTCGGTTTTTTTTTTTTTTTTTTTTTTGCATCAGTACTTTATATTTTTTTAATTGGTTAGAAGACTAGAAATGTGTTTGCCAAATCTGTGATCTGTTTTACACTGGCAACTAACCGCGATACGTTATCTCTGGCCAGGAAAAACAGGTCACTCGGTAAAAATGTGACCTCTGACATTTCCAGACCATTTTCTACACTAACACTGGAACCTCATCAAAAGAGAAATCATGAGCTTAGCAATGTTTACTACTTTGAGGCTGGTTTAAAGAATCCTGTAACCTAAAATAAAAAGCTTTGGTGATTTTGAAAGAGCATTCAAAATAATCTAGATTTTTATTAGCCATTTTTATATAGAATATTCATTTTTGAGAGATTCATGCCAACCCTTTCAGTGCCAGGGAAGCATTCAACGCATGTTTTGGATACCTCTCTGATACTCAAAGGGTTAAGGAACGTCTCTCTTATTCTTACATTATCACACTGACACTTAAAGGAGCAGTAAACTTGTTTTATGAAAAAAATTGTGTCTGTTGTCCAATACAGATTACTGGTGACTTTGGGTAGGCGATCCACCCCTTTTAAACTACAAAAAAGTCTACTTCCTACATTTTTATAACGATGTGTAGCAGTAAAATGTTATAAAACATTGACGTTTTACATTTATTCTCTAATAAAGTGCCCCCGCCTCCCCTTTTACTTACCTCATCAGCCTCTGCAAGCTGGTCCAGACAGAACGCAACAATGGACAATCTTCTTCCCCCATAAGGAAAAAAACTGCCCTCCTATAACAAGGGAGCAGGGTTTTTCTTATACTGAAAGAGGGAAGATTGTCCCTTGCTGTGATCTGTCCGGTCCTGGGACCTTATTCCAGATGTGAGGGGAGGCTGCTGGTAGGGTCGTCACCCAGCCGGTATTTTACCAGCAGGCCGGTAAAAAATTGGCTTCTGTCCAATGTTATGTCTATGGAGGGAATGCCAAGGTCGGGATTTTTTGGAAGAAAAGGTGGCAACCCTAGCTGCTGGAGGTAAGTAAAAGGGGCGGGAGGGGGGAAATGTATTAGACAATAAATGTAAAACAGCAAAGTTTTATAAGGTTTAAATGCTACACATTGTTATATAAATGTAGGAACATAGTAACATAGTAGATAAGGCTGAAAAAAGACATGCGTCCATCAAGTCCAGCCCATGCCAATAACACCCCTGTTGATCCAGAGGAAGGCAACAAAAAAGCCCTCTGGAGCAATTTCCAATGTAGGTGTGTGTGTGTGTGAGTGTGTCAAATAGTTCCCCGGCTCAATATCCTATTTGCTTTGAAGCCATCTGTCATAACTGTCAATATTGTTCTGTGCTAGATAGGCATCCATTGCTTTTTTGAATGCAGTTACATTATCTGCAAGCACAGCATCCCGAGGCAAAGAATTCCATAGCCTTACCGCCCTTACTGTAAAGAATCCCTGCCTGTGTTTTAGTCAAAAGAAGAAGAAGACTTGTTTGTAGTTTAATAATGAAACATTAGTATCCCTTTAAGTGTTGTATTGTGCCACCAACTCATGCAAATTAATTTCTCAAAAATTATTTCATTTACAGAAAAATGACCAGTACAACATCCAGGCAAATTTGAATTCTCTATAAAACCAACCAGACATCTGTAAACTCAATAGGTCCACTTTAGCCGTCAGAGTGCCAGAGGGAATCGAAACGCGCCAGTTCAAATGCAAAACTAGAATGATTATGGGGCAATCCAACTGCATCATGTTATATAAATGTATAAAGCAAACTTGACTGTACTTTAATAACAAAACATTACTATCCCTTTAATACTAATTTCCTGTATGGTATGCTAATTCATTCTGTTGGAGGTCAACCTTACCACTTCCTGTGCTAATAGACACGCCCCCAGAGTCTGGGCTCTGCCTAGATTTATTCAAAGCAGAGTGGGTAGTAATATTGTCCCTTCACATAAACTAATTACCATAAATTGCCAGACTGTGCCACTAAAAAAGGGTTCATTTAAAAAAAAAAAAAAAAATATATATATATATATATATATATATATATATATATATATATATATTTTTTTTTTATTTTTTTTTTTTTTAAATAAACTGCTAGTACAACATATATACCATTTTAATCACCTTTCAAAATTACTAAAATTGTCTCACTGTGCCAGGTCAACTTTAACCCTTTGGAAGACAGAGAGGTATAGGTTTAATCTAGGGGTTCTCAATTGTTGTATGTCCAGCTGTTGAGAATTACACCTCCCATCTTCCCTCTGATTGGCCATGCTGACAGGCATAATTTCCCAACAGCTTGAGGTCCACCAAATGACTACTCCTGGATTAACTCTTTGATGCCAGAGGGGTGTGCAAAGCATTACTTTGCAATGTGTTGCTCACCCCTCTCTCACTCAGATAGTTAAAACAAAAGAAGTTTCAAACAGCAAGAATCATGGACTGATACAAATGATGTTTAAGGAACGGGGTGAGTGATGTGCGTTTTTGTGTAATGTGCTTATAAGATGAACCGTCACTTTAATGACTGCCGGCGTACGGTGCTAGACGTGAAGGTCTGATTACAGTGGAGTTTTGACGTCAAATGTGACCTTAATTAGACCTCTGGGTTTTAAAGATTTAACAAACGCTGCAACAGGCACTGACTTGGGAAAGTGGAAAAATGACCATTTGAGTACCTGCTTCATGTCGTTCACTTGATCAAATCGAGTCTTCGTTCAGGAATTGAAGAATCAAACACAGTAACAAACTAGTACAGTACAAATGGTACCGTTATTACCTAATGGAGTTGCTCTAGGAAGCAAACTTTCAAGACATTAGAGGGGGTTATGCATTAAGGCATGATAAACAGGAGATGACTTCTCCAGTGATATCACTTCTCCAGTTCCTATGTTATTCTATAGATCCTATGCACTAAGATCTCCAAAGTGGGAGAGATCTTAGTGCATTGATTCCATAGAATAACATAGGAACTGGAGAAGTTATCACCTCTTTATCAATCCATAGTGTATACCTCCCAACATTTCAAATGGTCAGAGAGGGACACTTTAGTTTTAGGGGGTGTGACTGGTGGGCGGGACATTTATAAGAATGTTTAGGTTATTTCATGACCTACTGACACCTAGTTTTGTAAATGAATAAATGATTTAGAACAAGACCAAAGTATTTTATTTACACAGACTCATTTATATACACATATACTGACATAATACAAACATTAATGTGAGTTTTATTGCTGTGGACCAATGTGATACACTTATATACACACACACCACACAGTCTGATCTCCTAAACACAGGGACACCAGGGTGATACATTTATATACACACCACACTGTCTGATCTCCTAAACACAGGGACACCAGGGTGATACACTTATATACACACCACACTGTCTGATCTCCTAAACACAGGGACACCAGGGTGATACACTTCTATACACACCACACTGTCTGATCTCCTAAACACAGGGACACCAGGGTGATACACTTATATACACATCACACAGTCTGATCTCCTAAACACAGGGACACCAGGGTGATACACTTATATACACACACCACACAGTCTGATCTCCTAAACACAGGGACACCATGGTGATACACTTATATACACACCACACAGTCTGATCTCCTAAACACAGGGACACCAGGGTGATACACTTCTATACACACCACACAGTCTGATTTCCTAAACACAGGGACACCAGGGTGATACGCTTATATACACACCGCACAGCCTGATCTCCTAAACACAGGGACACCAGAGTGATACACTTATACACACACCACACAGTCTGATCTGCTAAACACAGGGACACCAGGGTGATACACTTATATACACACCACACAGTGTGATCTCCTAAACACAGGGACACCAGGGTGATACACTTCTATACACACCACACAGTCTGATCTCCTAAATACAGGGACACCAGGGTGATACAGTTATATACACGCCACACAGTCTGATCTCCTAAACATAGGGACACCAGAGTGATACACTTCTATACACACACCACACAGTCTGATCTCCTAAACACAGGGACACCAGGGTGATACACTTCTATACACACCGCACAGTCTGATCTCATAAACACAGGGACACCGGGGTGATACACTTCTTTACACACCACACAGTCTGATCTCCTACACACAGGGACACCAGGGTGATACACTTATATACACACCACACAGTCTGATCTCCTACACACAGGGACACCAGGTTGATACACTTCTATACACACACCACACAGTCTGATCTCCTACACACAGGGACACCAGGGTGATACACTTATATACACACACCACACAGTCTGATCTCCTAAACACAGGGACACCAGGATGATACACTTATATACACACCACACAGTCTGATCTCCTAAACACAGGGACACCAGGGTTATACACTTATATACACACCACACAGTCTGATCTCCTAAACACAGGGACACCAGAGTGATACACTTATACACACACACCACACAGTCTGATCTCCTAAACACAGGGACACCAGGGTGTTACACTTATAAACACTCCAATTCCTAGAGGCTGGAGAGTTGATAGGTTCCCAATAGACCTTAGACTTGCTCCAGCCTAATGCATTATTAGTGCACCATGCAGCCCAATTGCACATAACTAATAAGGAGATTAGCACCATTACATGCGCCAAGCTTGCAAGGATACACAGGGATTTAATCATGTGACAGCACCGTGGGGTGGAAGGGTCCATTCATGACATTATTAACCCTTTGCGTGCCAGAGGGGTACAGAACGCATTTGCAATGTGTTCTGTACCCCTCTGGCACTCAGAGGTTTATGGGGTGGAACGTTTTGTAGGTGGGTGGAGAATTATCAGGAAGAGGTGGAGCGTGAAGAGGATATGATGGGAAGTGGGTGGAACTCAGACATATTAAGCAGGGAAAGCTGAACAGTGGGAGTGGTCACACATAATTCTCCAATCCTAAGGAGGAGATTTGCCCACTAAATATTTGGGTGGAAGGGAGTTTCTAGGTTTCCAACAGGTATAGGGCTTGTGCCAACCTAATACATTATCAGTGAAGTGTGCAGCCCAGTTGCACCATTACTAACATGCCTGGGAACTCTCCTGATCTCCCTCAGAGACTAAAGATTTTATTGTTAATTACCATGTTTCTGGGGATAGATTGTCTACCCACTTCTCCTGTTTTCCACCCTGTTCCACTCACTTCCCAGCCAAATCCAGGTTAAGCACTGCCCATCCAGATAAGCCCCACCCAAATCACATCATTAACATAAGCCTGGTCATGGCCAATGAGCTCTATCCGGGAGCTCCACAGGAGGAAGTTCCCCAGTAAGGTTACTAGCAAGAAAACTAGGACCATTACACGCACCAAGCTGGCATCATGGGACTTTAAACATGAGACCTTGCACTTTAGCTCCCCCGGACACAATCTACCAACTCCAGTGCCTAATTATCCAAAGAAACAAAAAAAAGTGTAATTCTGGGGCGATCCAACTGCACCGCAGGGGAGAAATAAATATCTACAAAATTCCCAATAATAATAATTTAAACAGACACTTTAACCCCTTGAACACCAGAGTCTGTCTGGCATTCAAGAGGTTAAAAGCTCCATTAAAATCAATGCCTTTTATATTTGCCCCCCATGATACATTTACTTTCCCCCAGAATTCCTTACTTTGTGAACATAGTGCCCCTAGAGTTAGTTTTGTGTACTGCAGGTAATCTCCTTTGTTGGTACCATGAGCATAATGCAGAGGTAGTTAGTCTGCTGTATAACCCTTTTCCAGGTGGACCACATCTCCCATTGTCCTACGCCATTGGGGGTTATTTTTTTCTATCCTCCCTATGGTGCATTTGGTTTAATCTAGAATTGCTCCATGTTTGTTTTGTTTCCACGTCCCTTACAATCTAATGACAATGGAAGGGAGGTTCGGATAATTAGACAGCATGCTTTCCTGTCAGACAAATTCCACTGACTGATCCCTGGCCAATCGCAGGCACAGAGAGGACATTGGGCGGTTTCCTGGTGGGGCGAGCTTGTCATTTATGCGGTTGATGGACGTGTGGGAAAGTGATTATAGCAGGAAAGCGGAAGGAAGAAATGGGAGAATTAATCTTCTGTGTTTATGGGAATAACGGGGGGGGGAGTATGGGCAGATCCTTGTGGTTGGAATTTGAGCAGTAAGGGCGGTATTTCCATTAACCATTTGAGTGCCAGAGGGGTACGCAACGCATTGCGGAGCAATGCATTGCGTTCCTCTCTGGCACTCAAAGGGTTAAACGAGCAGTAGTGTGTTAAGAAAAATGTTTATATGTATATTCTGTCTGTATGTCTGTTTTATAGAAAAAAAAGTGGGAATGAAACAAGGCCGCTCCCACTCTTGAGATGCATCTTTCAAAACTTATTACATCTGCAACTCATTCTTTCATTTTGTTCAACCGATCGGTCATTTTGTAAATGGGAATATGCATAATTAGCACCGCAATGCGTTGCGTTCCTCTCTGCGTTGCGTTCCTCTCTGGCACTCAAAGGGTTAAGCGAGCAGTAGTGTGTTAAGAAAAATGTTCATATGTATATTCTGTCTGTATGTCTGTTTTATATAGAAAAAAAAGTGGGAGTGAAACAAGGCCGCTCCCACTCCTGAGACGCATCTTTCAAAACTTATTACATCTACAACTCATTCTTTCATTTTGTTCAACCGATCAGTCATTTTGTAAATGGGAATATGCATAATTAGCATGTGTGGCACCGCAGTGCATTGGCTCGTTTATTGTGTTGTGTGTTTTTTTTGTTTTATTAATTTTTATTGTATTTTTTTTAAATCAGAAATCACGGTGGGCATCGGGAATCCTCTGGATGCCCCCCCGGATACTGTTCTCCCAGCCAATTTGGCTGGGAAATTAAAGGGATACTAATGTTTCATAATAAAAGCAGCTCTGATTAATCATCATAGTATTTGGACTTTGGAGAGTGTTATTTCAATTCTGTCAGAGTTGTAGTTCAAGAGTAATTCAATGACAAAGTATCCCCCTCCCGCCCCTTTTACTGATGTAACACTGCTCAGCCAGATCAGAAGGAAGGTGCCCAGGTAGACTGCAGAGAGGGACAATCTTCAATTAAGATAAGGGAAAAACCTGAAAAACCTGTCAAGGGGGGCAGGGCTTTCATTGTTCTCATAGGAATAAGATTGTCCCCTTCTGTTATCTGTCTGGTCTATGGACTGGATTCCACATCTGAGAAGAGATGGCTTACACTAGGTAAAAGGGGCTGGAGCGGAAACTTTGCTTGTGAATATCTCTCAAACCATATAGGTTTGAGAGATAAGACTTATATCGTTCTTCGTGTTTTTTTAATGCCTAGAAAATAAAATAAAGTTAAAACGAAGTATTACTATCCCTTTAATAGAAGTGATGCAGGGGAGAAAAAAAATTCCTCTGCTTTCATTGTACCCAGAGCCATAAAATAGCTTTAGGAGCGAGTGTCCCTTTTTAGTGTGAAAACATGACCGTTGTCAGAGGAAAAGCTTTCCAGACAAACACAACAACAGTGGGCTCTTCCCTGTCAGGAAACAGATCCGCTCAATATTTATTCAGCCGCTTGATTTACTGACATGCTCAGTGGTACTTTCTTATCAACAGCAAACAGACCGATTTGTCATTACCTCTGTGTGCATGGGACTTCTCAACTTTATTACTCCTAGGCCTAGTAGGAATTTAATGGAAAAAACTGGGAATCTATACAGCTAACCCTTTGTGTATCACAAGAATCTTCTCTCAGTCTAAAATCGCCAAAAAATAACTGCTTCTTTGTAGCTAAAAACAACATGTAACTGTATATAATTTCATACCTCCCAATATTTCAGGTGACCAAGAGGGACAGTTGTGTTTTAGGTGGGGCTGCTGAGGGCATGGCCGGTGGGTGGTGGAGTATTACCGAGGATTTTTAGGTTATTTCAGGACATATTGAAATCTCTTTGTGTAACTGAATAAAAGATTTAGAGCAAGACAGAATTATGTTACATACACAGAGTAATTTATAATCACATATGATGTAGTTTAAACAAACATTAATGTGAGTTTTATTGTTGTGGAGAAATGTGATACATTTATATACACACCACACAGTCTGATCTCCTAAACACAGGGACACCAAGGTGATACACTTATATACACACCACACAGTCTGATCTCCTAAACACAGGGACACCAAGGTGATACACTTATATACACACCACACAGTCTGATCTCCTACACACAGACACACCAGTGTGATACACTTATATACACACCACACAGTCTGATCTCCTAAACACAGGGACACCAGGGTTATACACTTATATACACATCACACAGTCTGATCTCCTAAACACAGGGACACCAGGGTGATACACTTATATACACCCCACACAGTCTGATCTCCTAAACACAGGGACACCAGGGTGATACACTTATATACACACCACACAGTCTGATCTCCTAAACACAGGGACACCAGGGTGATACACTTATATACACACCACACAGTCTGATCTCCTAAACACAGGGACACCAGGGTGATAAACTTATATACACACCACACAGTCTGATCTCCTAAACACATGGACACCAGGGTGATACACTTATATACACATCACACAGTCTGATCTCCTAAACACAGGGGCACCAGGGTGATACACTTATATACACACCACACAGTCTGATCTCCTAAACACAGGGACACCAGGGTGATAAACTTATATACACACCACACAGTCTGATCTCCTAAACACAGGGACACCAGGGTGATACACTTATATACACACCACACAGTCTGATCTACTAAACACAGGGGCACCAGGGTGATACACTTATATACACACCACACAGTCTGATCTCCTAAGCACAGGGACACCAGGGTGATGCACTTCTATACACCCCACACAGTCTGATCTCCTAAACACAGGGACACCAGGGTGATACACTTATATACACACCACACAGTCTGATCTCCTAAACACAGGGACACCAGGGTGATACACTTATATACACACCACACAGTCTGATCTCCTAAACACAGGGACATCAGGGTGATACACTTCTATACACACCACACAGTCTGATCTCCTAAACACAGGGACACCAGGGTGATACACTTCTATACACACCACACAGTCTGATCTCCTAAACACAGGGACACCAGGGTGATACACTTCTATACACACCACACAGTCTGATCTCCTAAACACAGGGACACCAGTGTGATACACTTCTATACACACCACACAGTCTGATCTCCTAAACACAGGGACACCAAGATGATACACTTCTATACACACCACACAGTCTGATCTCCTAAACACAGGGACACCAGGGTGATACACTTATATACACATCACACAGTCTGATCTCCTAAACACAGGGACACCAGGGTGATACACTTATATACACACCACACAGTCTGATCTCCTAAACACAGGGCACCAGGGTGATACACTTCTATACACACCACACAGTCTGATCTCCTAAACACAGGGACACCAGGGTGATACACTTATATACACACTACACAGTCTGATCTCCTAAACACAGGGACACCAGGGTGAGAAAGAGGGATTTGGGACTGAAAGAGGTGCTGTCCCAACTAAAAAGGGACACTTGGGAGAAATGTAATATTTTTTGTGTATGTTTGTTTATATGTATGCTAGTGTGCATGACCTCATAGAACAAACATACGTCTGGCCTTTATATTATAGCATGTATGTTTGTGTGTGTGTGTATATATTGTTCCTCTATTTTGTGTAAATATGTAACTTTACTGTAAAAACTCTCCAGAACATGCCTGAAATCGAGAGAAATCTCAATGTATTCTTCCTGATAAAACATTTTTTAAATAAATAATTGTGCAACACACACGCCAGGGAACTTTCTTCCCGGGTTGGTAATGTGCAAGTCTAAATCAATTGAATCGTGCTATAAAGTGGGTGGGGATTAATTAGTGGCGCATGACTTAATCAGGATGGAAATTAGAAAAGGTAGGGGTTTAATATTAGAATGGGTGGAACAGGGCAGGAAGTAGGTGGAAGGATGAGAAGTGGGTGGAGTCACCCAGGAAACTCACCAAATCAGGAGACTCAGCCTCTGTTCCCAGAGACTGGGTAATTCAGTCTAAAGTCTCCAGGGCAGATCTGGAGGAGTTCCCGGGTATGATTGCATATCCCTGTGGCACTTTAAATTCCCTGTACATCCTGACAGAATTTATAACAATTCTCCTTTAGTTTTCTGAGGCCTGATAGATAGGCTGACCATACCTCACCTTTAAAAAGGGACACACATGAAAAATGCATACTACAGGGTTGCTTTGATTTTGGTGCACTCCTGAAATATGTATATTTCCTATGTGTCCCTTTTTAAAGGTGAGGTCTGGTCAGCCTACTGATAGAGCAGACATTACTGCCTTTTACCATAGCAGTCATGATTGGTATGTCTGATGTTAGTGCCCAGGATTCCCTGTAAATGACCTGGGATATGGTAACATTTTTTTGTGAATACAAGAACAGTGTGCACAAGATCTGCAAGAATTATAACTTGGCTATATATACAAAGGAAACAATAAAAAAAAGTCTGCAGCCATAGCTGGGAAATTTCAAAAATGGTCCAACCATGAGATCTGTGCAACATTAACCTTAAGTCTCCCAAGAACATACATTGTAGCTGATATCTAAAGTAAACAAAAAGAAGTCTGCGCATCAAATCCTGACATTTACCAATAAATAAACTGATTTAATATAGATAACTAACAGTTTGGTTTAGTTACATATTCGTTGCCAAAACCACGATAAGCCTGCCCACCACATCAAGGCACCGCAGACTTAGGCAGGCCCCATCTGCCTCACATCCAGTGAACTTTTGTTAGTATAATGCAATTCAAATACCGTGATACCACCTTACCCCTACCGTTAGCAAAGCCAGGGTAAGGGAGGTAGATTATGCTGCCCGTGTGAAATAGCCCTAAAGAGATAACACGAGTATGTTGTGTAGACTCCGTAATACATGATACTTGCCCTTTATAGGGTTAAGGATGGGTCATGCGTTTCTTACATTATCTAGGATTTGTTAGGGAAACCACTCAAGTCTGCTGTTTGCTAATGGCTTTTTACACAAACACATAGGGAAAATTGTTATTCAGAGAATGAGATGGACAAAGGGAAAGAGAGAGAGAGAGAAGAGAGAGAGATGGAGAGAAGTGGGAGAGATAGAGAGAGAGATGGAGAGAAGAGAGAGAGATGGAGAGAGAGAGAGATGGAGAGAAGAGGGAGAGATAGAGATAGAGAGGAGAGAGAGAGATGGAGAGAGAGATGGAGAGAAGTGGGAGAGATAGGAGAGAGAGAGGAACAAGAAGTGAGGATGGAGAGAGGAGGGAGAGAGATGGAGAGAAGAGGGAGAAAAAGAAGAGAGAGGGGAGAGAGAGAGAGTGAGAGAGACATGGAGAGAAGAGGGAGAAAAAGAAGAGAGAGGGGAGAGAGAGAGAGAGATGGAGAGAAGAGGGAGAAAGAAAAGAGAGAGGAGAGAGAGAGAGATGGAGAGAAGAGGGAGAAAGAAAAGAGAGAGGAGAGAGAGAGATGGAGAGAAAGAGGAGTGAGAGAGAGTGATCAAAAGAAGAAGGAGAAATAGGAAAGAGAGAGAGATGGAGAGAAGATGGAGAAAGAGAGAGATGGAGAGAAGATGGAGAGAGAGAGAGATGGAGAGAGATGGAGAGAAGATGGAGAGAGAGAAGATGGAGAGAAGATGGAGAGAGAGAGATGGAGAGAAGATGGAGAAAGAGAAGAGAGAGGAAAGAAGAGGGAGAAAGAGGAGAGGGAGAAAGAGGGTAGAGACAAAGATAGGGGGAAAGAAGGGAGAGTAAGAGAAGTGAAGAGAGGAGGGAAAAAGATAATGAGGAGAGAGAGAGAGGGAGGGAGAGAAGGACAAAAGGAAGGGAGAGAGAGATGGAGAGAAGAGGGAGAGAGGAGAGAGAGGGAGAGACAGGAGAGAGAGAGGGACAAGAAGTGAGGATGGAGAGAGGAGGGAGAGAGGGACAAGAAGTGAGGATGGAGAGAGGAGGGAGAGAGGGACAAAGGAAGGGAGAGAGAGAGAAGGGGACAAAGGAAGGGGGAAGATGGAGAAAAAGGAGAGAAAACGGACAAAAGTGATGGAGGGAGAGAGGGAGGAGCAGTAAACAGAGGGACAAGAAGAGAGAGGGAAAGAGAGAGGGAGAAAGGATGGAGAGAGAAAAGGGAGTGAAAGAGTCCAGAGAGAGAGACAAAGGGCAGGATTGGTCCATTCCAGCATAGTGCATCAGCCTGTGTGAGTATATGAAGTCAGAGGGTCATTAGGAGTGTATTAATCCTGTTCCCAGTGACTCTCCTGTATATGTTGGAGACGTAGTAACCGGAGCTTTACTGCCCATACAGTATATATCCCCAGGCCTTGTGTCCTATTCTTCCCTCTCTGTTTAGCACGCGGGGACCAGAACGAAATCTAATTAGTGACAAACAGAGAAGAGAGTGAAAATGAATATCTAACACAGACTGGGGCTTGTGCACAAAACGAGAGACCGCTCTGGGACAGACCAAATGCATCACAGGGGAGAAACCAAAAATCCCTATTTGGTTTAACCCTCTGAGTGCCAGAGGGGTTCGCAATGCATTGAAAAGAAGCGCTTTGCATACCACACTGACATTCAAAGTATACTATTTTTTTATTTTCAGTTAAAACAGGTGCTCCCATTAATGTCAGTTGTTTTATTCAAAAGTTCTATCAGTTCAATCCTGAAAGTTCTGTGGCTACTGGGATAAGGCTGGGAGGTCAGTACGTGTGATCCTATGACTAGTGGGATAAGGCTGGGAGGTCAGTACGTGTGGTCCTATCACTACTGGGATAAGGCTGGGAGGTCAGTATGAGTGGTCCTATGACTACTGGGATAAGGCTGGGAGGTCAGTACGTGTGATCCTATCACTACTGGGATAAGGCTGGGAGGTCAGTACGTGTGGTCCTATGACTACTGGGATAAGGCTGGGAGGTCAGTACGTGTGGTCCTATGACTACTGGGATAAGGCTGGGAGGTCAGTACGTGTGGTCCTATGACTACTGGGATAAGGCTGGGAGGTCAGTATGTGTGGTCCTATGACTACTGGGATAAGGCTGGGAGGTCAGTACGTGTGGTCCTATGACTACTGGGATAAGGCTGGGAGGTCAGTATGAGTGATCCTATGACTACTGGGATAAGGCTGGGAGGTCAGTATGAGTGGTCCTATGACTACTGGGATAAGGCTGGGAGGTCAGTATGTGTGGTCCTATGACTACTGGGATAAGGCTGGGAGGTCAGTATGTGTGGTCCTATGACTACTGGGATAAGGCTGGGAGGTCAGTATGTGTGGTCCTATGACTACTGGGATAAGGCTGGGAGGTCAGTACGTGTGATCCTATGACTACTGGGATAAGGCTGGGAGGTCAGTATGTGTGGTCCTATGACTACTGGGATAAGGCTGGGAGGTCAGTATGTGTGGTCCTATGACTACTGGGATAAGGCTGGGAGGTCAGTACGTGTGGTCCTATGACTACTGGGATAAGGCTGGGAGGTCAGTACGTGTGGTCCTATGACTACTGGGATAAGGCTGGGAGGTCAGTATGAGTGATCCTATGACTACTGGGATAAGGCTGGGAGGTCAGTATGAGTGGTCCTATGACTACTGGGATAAGGCTGGGAGGTCAGTACGTGTGGTCCTATGACTACTGGGATAAGGCTGGGAGGTCAGTATGTGTGGTCCTATGACTACTGGGATAAGGCTGGGAGGTCAGTATGTGTGGTCCTATGACTACTGGGATAAGGCTGGGAGGTCAGTACGTGTGATCCTATGACTACTGGGATAAGGCTGGGAGGTCAGTATGTGTGGTCCTATGACTACTGGGATAAGGCTGGGAGGTCAGTATGTGTGGTCCTATGACTACTGGGATAAGGCTGGGAGGTCAGTACGTGTGGTCCTATGACTACTGGGATAAGGCTGGGAGGTCAGTATGAGTGGTCCTATGACTACTGGGATAAGGCTGGGAGGTCAGTATGTGTGGTCCTATGACTACTGGGATAAGGCTGGGAGGTCAGTATGAGTGGTCCTATGGCTACTGGGATAAGGCTGGGAGGTCAGTATGAGTGGTCCTATGACTACTGGGATAAGGCTGGGAGGTCAGTATGTGTGGTCCTATGACTACTGGGATAAGGCTGGGAGGTCAGTACATGTGGTCCTATGACTACTGGGATAAGGCTGGGAGGTCAGTACGTGTGGTCCTATGACTACTGGGATAAGGCTGGGAGGTCAGTATGTGTGGTCCTATGACTACTGGGATAAGGCTGGGAGGTCAGTATGAGTGGTCCTATGACTACTGGGATAAGGCTGGGAGGTCAGTATGAGTGGTCCTATGGCTACTGGGATAAGGCTGGGAGGTCAGTATGAGTGGTCCTATGACTACTGGGATAAGGCTGGGAGGTCAGTATGTGTGGTCCTATGACTACTGGGATAAGGCTGGGAGGTCAGTATGTGTGGTCCTATGACTACTGGGATAAGGCTGGGAGGTCAGTATGAGTGGTCCTATGGCTACTGGGATAAGGCTGGGAGGTCAGTATGAGTGGTCCTATGACTACTGGGATAAGGCTGGGAGGTCAGTATGAGTGGTCCTATGACTACTGGGATAAGGCTGGGAGGTCAGTACATGTGGTCCTATGACTACTGGGATAAGGCTGGGAGGTCAGTATGAGTGGTCCTATGACTACTGGGATAAGGCTGGGAGGTCAGTACATGTGGTCCTATGACTACTGGGATAAGGCTGGGAGGTCAGTATGAGTGGTCCTATGACTACTGGGATAAGGCTGGGAGGTCAGTACATGTGGTCCTATGACTACTGGGATAAGGCTGGGAGGTCAGTATGTGTGGTCCTATGACTACTGGGATAAGGCTGGGAGGTCAGTATGAGTGGTCCTATGGCTACTGGGATAAGGCTGGGAGGTCAGTATGAGTGGTCCTATGACTACTGGGATAAGGCTGGGAGGTCAGTATGAGTGGTCCTATGACTACTGGGATAAGGCTGGGAGGTCAGTATGAGTGGTCCTATGACTACTGGGATAAGGCTGGGAGGTCAGTATATGTGATCCTATGACTAGTGGGATAAGGCTGGGAGGTCAGTACGTGTGATCCTATGACTACTGGGATAAGGCTGGGAGGTCAGTATGTGTGATCCTATGACTACTGGGATAAGGCTGGGAGGTCAGTATGTGTGATCCTATGACTACTGGGATAAGGCTGGGAGGTCAGTATGTGTGGTCCTATGACTAGTGGGATAAGGCTGGGAGGTCAGTATGAGTGATCCTATGACTACTGGGATAAGGCTGGGAGGTCAGTATGTGTGGTCCTATGACTACTGGGATAAGGCTGGGAGGTCAGTACGTGTGGTCCTATGACTACTGGGATAAGGCTGGGAGGTCAGTATATGTGATCCTATGACTAGTGGGATAAGGCTGGGAGGTCAGTACGTGTGATCCTATGACTACTGGGATAAGGCTGGGAGGTCAGTATGAGTGGTCCTATGACTACTGGGATAAGGCTGGGAGGTCAGTACGTGTGGTCCTATGACTACTGGGATAAGGCTGGGAGGTCAGTATGTGTGGTCCTATGGCTACTGGGATAAGGCTGGGAGGTCAGTATGTGTGGTCCTATGACTACTGGGATAAGGCTGGGAGGTCAGTACGTGTGGTCCTATGACTACTGGGATAAGGCTGGGAGGTCAGTATGTGTGGTCCTATGACTACTGGGATAAGGCTGGGAGGTCAGTATGTGTGATCCTATGACTACTGGGATAAGGCTGGGAGGTCAGTATGAGTGGTCCTATGACTACTGGGATAAGGCTGGGAGGTCAGTATGAGTGGTCCTATGACTACTGGGATAAGGCTGGGAGGTCAGTACGTGTGGTCCTATGACTACTGGGATAAGGCTGGGAGGTCAGTATGTGTGGTCCTATGACTACTGGGATAAGGCTGGGAGGTCAGTATGAGTGATCCTATGACTACTGGGATAAGGCTGGGAGGTCAGTACGTGTGGTCCTATGACTACTGGGATAAGGCTGGGAGGTCAGTACGTGTGGTCCTATGACTACTGGGATAAGGCTGGGAGGTCAGTATGAGTGGTCCTATGACTACTGGGATAAGGCTGGGAGGTCAGTACGTGTGGTCCTATGACTACTGGGATAAGGCTGGGAGGTCAGTATGTGTGGTCCTATGGCTACTGGGATAAGGCTGGGAGGTCAGTATGTGTGGTCCTATGACTACTGGGATAAGGCTGGGAGGTCAGTACGTGTGGTCCTATGACTACTGGGATAAGGCTGGGAGGTCAGTATGTGTGGTCCTATGGCTACTGGGATAAGGCTGGGAGGTCAGTATGAGTGGTCCTATGACTACTGGGATAAGGCTGGGAGGTCAGTATGAGTGGTCCTATGACTACTGGGATAAGGCTGGGAGGTCAGTATGTGTGGTCCTATGACTACTGGGATAAGGCTGGGAGGTCAGTATATGTGATCCTATGACTACTGGGATAAGGCTGGGAGGTCAGTATGTGTGGTCCTATGACTACTGGGATAAGGCTGGGAGGTCTGTATGAGTGGTCCTATGACTACTGGGATAAGGCTGGGAGGTCAGTATGTGTGGTCCTATGGCTACTGGGATAAGGCTGGGAGGTCAGTATGTGTGGTCCTATGACTACTGGGATAAGGCTGGGAGGTCAGTATGAGTGGTCCTATGACTACTGGGATAAGGCTGGGAGGTCAGTATGAGTGGTCCTATGACTACTGGGATAAGGCTGGGAGGTCAGTATGTGTGGTCCTATGACTACTGGGATAAGGCTGGGAGGTCAGTATGAGTGGTCCTATGACTACTGGGATAAGGCTGGGAGGTCAGTATGAGTGGTCCTATGACTACTGGGATAAGGCTGGGAGGTCAGTATGTGTGGTCCTATGACTACTGGGATAAGGCTGGGAGGTCAGTATATGTGATCCTATGACTACTGGGATAAGGCTGGGAGGTCAGTATGTGTGGTCCTATGACTACTGGGATAAGGCTGGGAGGTCAGTATGAGTGGTCCTATGACTACTGGGATAAGGCTGGGAGGTCAGTACGTGTGGTCCTATGACTACTGGGATAAGGCTGGGAGGTCAGTATGAGTGGTCCTATGACTACTGGGATAAGGCTGGGAGGTCAGTATGTGTGGTCCTATGACTACTGGGATAAGGCTGGGAGGTCAGTACGTGTGGTCCTATGACTACTGGGATAAGGCTGGGAGGTCAGTATGTGTGGTCCTATGGCTACTGGGATAAGGCTGGGAGGTCAGTATGAGTGGTCCTATGACTACTGGGATAAGGCTGGGAGGTCAGTATGAGTGATCCTATGACTACTGGGATAAGGCTGGGAGGTCAGTATGTGTGGTCCTATGACTACTGGGATAAGGCTGGGAGGTCAGTATATGTGATCCTATGACTACTGGGATAAGGCTGGGAGGTCAGTATGAGTGGTCCTATGACTACTGGGATAAGGCTGGGAGGTCAGTATGTGTGGTCCTATGACTACTGGGATAAGGCTGGGAGGTCAGTACGTGTGGTCCTATGACTACTGGGATAAGGCTGGGAGGTCAGTATGTGTGGTCCTATGACTACTGGGATAAGGCTGGGAGGTCAGTATGAGTGGTCCTATGACTACTGGGATAAGGCTGGGAGGTCAGTACGTGTGATCCTATGACTACTGGGATAAGGCTGGGAGGTCAGTACGTGTGGTCCTATGACTACTGGGATAAGGCTGGGAGGTCAGTATGAGTGGTCCTATGACTACTGGGATAAGGCTGGGAGGTCAGTACGTGTGGTCCTATGACTACTGGGATAAGGCTGGGAGGTCAGTACGTGTGATCCTATGACTACTGGGATAAGGCTGGGAGGTCAGTACGTGTGGTCCTATGACTACTGGGATAAGGCTGGGAGGTCAGTATGAGTGGTCCTATGACTACTGGGATAAGGCTGGGAGGTCAGTATGTGTGGTCCTATGACTACTGGGATAAGGCTGGGAGGTCAGTATGAGTGGTCCTATGACTACTGGGATAAGGCTGGGAGGTCAGTACGTGTGATCCTATGACTAGTGGGATAAGGCTGGGAGGTCAGTATGTGTGATCCTATGACTAGTGGGATAAGGCTGGGAGGTCAGTATGTGTGGTCCTATGACTACTGGGATAAGGCCGGGAGGTCAGTATGTGTGGTCCTATGACTACTGGGATAAGGCTGGGAGGTCAGTATGTGTGATCCTATGACTACTGGGATAAGGCTGGGAGGTCAGTATATGTGATCCTATGACTACTGGGATAAGGCTGGGAGGTCAGTATGTGTGGTCCTATGACTACTGGGATAAGGCTGGGAGGTCAGTATGTGTGGTCCTATGACTACTGGGATAAGGCTGGGAGGTCAGTATGAGTGGTCCTATGACTACTGGGATAAGGCTGGGAGGTCAGTATGAGTGGTCCTATGACTACTGGGATAAGGCTGGGAGGTCAGTATGTGTGGTCCTATGACTACTGGGATAAGGCTGGGAGGTCAGTATGAGTGGTCCTATGACTACTGGGATAAGGCTGGGAGGTCAGTATATGTGATCCTATGACTACTGGGATAAGGCTGGGAGGTCAGTATGTGTGGTCCTATGACTACTGGGATAAGGCTGGGAGGTCAGTACGTGTGGTCCTATGACTACTGGGATAAGGCTGGGAGGTCAGTATGTGTGATCCTATGACTACTGGGATAAGGCTGGGAGGTCAGTATGTGTGGTCCTATGACTACTGGGATAAGGCTGGGAGGTCAGTATGAGTGGTCCTATGACTACTGGGATAAGGCTGGGAGGTCTGTATGAGTGATCCTATGACTACTGGGATAAGGCTGGGAGGTCAGTATGTGTGGTCCTATGACTACTGGGATAAGGCTGGGAGGTCTGTATGAGTGGTCCTATGACTAGTGGGATAAGGCTGGGAGGTCAGTACGTGTGATCCTATGACTACTGGGATAAGGCCGGGAGGTCAGTATGAGTGGTCCTATGACTACTGGGATAAGGCTGGGAGGTCAGTATGAGTGATCCTATGACTACTGGGATAAGGCTGGGAGGTCAGTATGTGTGGTCCTATGACTACTGGGATAAGGCTGGGAGGTCAGTATGAGTGGTCCTATGACTACTGGGATAAGGCTGGGAGGTCAGTACGTGTGATCCTATGACTACTGGGATAAGGCTGGGAGGTCAGTATGTGTGATCCTATGACTACTGGGATAAGGCTGGGAGGTCAGTATGAGTGGTCCTATGACTACTGGGATAAGGCTGGGAGGTCAGTATGAGTGGTCCTATGACTACTGGGATAAGGCTGGGAGGTCAGTATGTGTGATCCTATGACTACTGGGATAAGGCTGGGAGGTCAGTACGTGTGGTCCTATGACTACTGGGATAAGGCTGGGAGGTCAGTATGAGTGGTCCTATGACTACTGGGATAAGGCTGGGAGGTCAGTACGTGTGGTCCTATGACTACTGGGATAAGGCTGGGAGGTCAGTACGTGTGGTCCTATGACTACTGGGATAAGGCTGGGAGGTCAGTATGTGTGGTCCTATGACTACTGGGATAAGGCTGGGAGGTCAGTATGTGTGGTCCTATGACTACTGGGATAAGGCTGGGAGGTCAGTATGTGTGGTCCTATGACTACTGGGATAAGGCTGGGAGGTCAGTACGTGTGATCCTATGGCTACTGGGATAAGGCTGGGAGGTCAGTATGAGTGGTCCTATGACTACTGGGATAAGGCTGGGAGGTCAGTATGTGTGGTCCTATGACTACTGGGATAAGGCTGGGAGGTCAGTATATGTGATCCTATGACTACTGGGATAAGGCTGGGAGGTCAGTATGTGTGGTCCTATGACTACTGGGATAAGGCTGGGAGGTCAGTATGAGTGGTCCTATGACTACTGGGATAAGGCTGGGAGGTCAGTATGAGTGGTCCTATGACTACTGGGATAAGGCTGGGAGGTCAGTATGAGTGGTCCTATGACTACTGGGATAAGGCTGGGAGGTCAGTATGTGTGGTCCTATGACTACTGGGATAAGGCTGGGAGGTCAGTATATGTGATCCTATGACTACTGGGATAAGGCTGGGAGGTCAGTATGTGTGGTCCTATGACTACTGGGATAAGGCTGGGAGGTCAGTATGAGTGGTCCTATGACTACTGGGATAAGGCTGGGAGGTCAGTATGAGTGGTCCTATGACTACTGGGATAAGGCTGGGAGGTCAGTATGTGTGGTCCTATGACTACTGGGATAAGGCCGGGAGGTCAGTATGTGTGGTCCTATGACTACTGGGATAAGGCTGGGAGGTCAGTATGAGTGGTCCTATGACTACTGGGATAAGGCTGGGAGGTCAGTATGAGTGGTCCTATGACTACTGGGATAAGGCTGGGAGGTCAGTATGTGTGGTCCTATGACTACTGGGATAAGGCCGGGAGGTCAGTATGTGTGGTCCTATGACTACTGGGATAAGGCTGGGAGGTCAGTATGAGTGGTCCTATGACTACTGGGATAAGGCTGGGAGGTCAGTATGTGTGGTCCTATGACTACTGGGATAAGGCTGGGAGGTCAGTATATGTGATCCTATGACTACTGGGATAAGGCTGGGAGGTCAGTATGAGTGGTCCTATGACTACTGGGATAAGGCTGGGAGGTCAGTATATGTGATCCTATGACTACTGGGATAAGGCTGGGAGGTCAGTACGTGTGGTCCTATGACTACTGGGATAAGGCTGGGAGGTCAGTATGAGTGGTCCTATGACTAGTGGGATAAGGCTGGGAGGTCAGTACGTGTGGTCCTATGACTACTGGGATAAGGCTGGGAGGTCAGTATGTGTGGTCCTATGACTACTGGGATAAGGCTGGGAGGTCAGTATGTGTGGTCCTATGACTACTGGGATAAGGCTGGGAGGTCAGTATGAGTGGTCCTATGACTACTGGGATAAGGCTGGGAGGTCAGTACGTGTGATCCTATGACTACTGGGATAAGGCTGGGAGGTCAGTACGTGTGGTCCTATGACTACTGGGATAAGGCTGGGAGGTCAGTATGAGTGGTCCTATGACTACTGGGATAAGGCTGGGAGGTCAGTATGAGTGGTCCTATGACTACTGGGATAAGGCTGGGAGGTCAGTATATGTGATCCTATGACTACTGGGATAAGGCTGGGAGGTCAGTATGTGTGGTCCTATGACTACTGGGATAAGGCTGGGAGGTCAGTATGTGTGGTCCTATGACTACTGGGATAAGGCTGGGAGGTCAGTATGAGTGGTCCTATGACTACTGGGATAAGGCTGGGAGGTCAGTATGAGTGGTCCTATGACTACTGGGATAAGGCTGGGAGGTCAGTATGAGTGGTCCTATGACTACTGGGATAAGGCTGGGAGGTCAGTATATGTGATCCTATGACTACTGGGATAAGGCTGGGAGGTCAGTATGTGTGGTCCTATGACTACTGGGATAAGGCTGGGAGGTCAGTATGTGTGGTCCTATGACTACTGGGATAAGGCTGGGAGGTCAGTATGAGTGGTCCTATGACTACTGGGATAAGGCTGGGAGGTCAGTACGTGTGATCCTATGACTACTGGGATAAGGCTGGGAGGTCAGTACGTGTGGTCCTATGACTACTGGGATAAGGCTGGGAGGTCAGTATGAGTGGTCCTATGACTACTGGGATAAGGCTGGGAGGTCAGTACGTGTGATCCTATGACTACTGGGATAAGGCTGGGAGGTCAGTATGAGTGGTCCTATGGCTACTGGGATAAGGCTGGGAGGTCAGTATGAGTGGTCCTATGACTACTGGGATAAGGCTGGGAGGTCAGTATGAGTGGTCCTATGACTACTGGGATAAGGCTGGGAGGTCAGTATGAGTGGTCCTATGACTACTGGGATAAGGCTGGGAGGTCAGTATGAGTGGTCCTATGACTACTGGGATAAGGCTGGGAGGTCAGTATGTGTGGTCCTATGACTACTGGGATAAGGCTGGGAGGTCAGTATGAGTGGTCCTATGACTACTGGGATAAGGCTGGGAGGTCAGTACGTGTGATCCTATGACTACTGGGATAAGGCTGGGAGGTCAGTATGAGTGATCCTATGACTACTGGGATAAGGCTGGGAGGTCAGTATGAGTGGTCCTATGACTACTGGGATAAGGCTGGGAGGTCAGTATGTGTGGTCCTATGACTACTGGGATAAGGCTGGGAGGTCAGTACGTGTGATCCTATGACTACTGGGATAAGGCTGGGAGGTCAGTATGTGTGATCCTATGACTACTGGGATAAGGCTGGGAGGTCAGTACGTGTGGTCCTATGACTACTGGGATAAGGCTGGGAGGTCAGTATGTGTGATCCTATGACTACTGGGATAAGGCTGGGAGGTCAGTACGTGTGGTCCTATGACTACTGGGATAAGGCTGGGAGGTCAGTATGAGTGATCCTATGACTACTGGGATAAGACTGGGAGGTCAGTACGTGTGATCCTATGACTACTGGGATAAGGCTGGGAGGTCAGTATGAGTGGTCCTATGACTACTGGGATAAGGCTGGGAGGTCAGTACGTGTGGTCCTATGACTAGTGGGATAAGGCTGGGAGGTCTGTATGTGTGGTCCTATGACTACTGGGATAAGGCTGGGAGGTCAGTATGAGTGGTCCTATGGCTACTGGGATAAGGCTGGGAGGTCAGTACGTGTGGTCCTATGACTAGTGGGATAAGGCTGGGAGGTCTGTATGTGTGGTCCTATGACTACTGGGATAAGGCTGGGAGGTCAGTATGAGTGGTCCTATGGCTACTGGGATAAGGCTGGGAGGTCAGTACGTGTGGTCCTATGACTACTGGGATAAGGCTGGGAGGTCAGTATGAGTGATCCTATGACTACTGGGATAAGGCTGGGAGGTCAGTATGTGTGGTCCTATGACTACTGGGATAAGGCTGGGAGGTCAGTATGTGTGGTCCTATGACTACTGGGATAAGGCTGGGAGGTCAGTATGTGTGGTCCTATGGCTACTGGGATAAGGCTGGGAGGTCAGTATGAGTGATCCTATGACTACTGGGATAAGGCTGTGAGGTCAGTATGAGTGGTCCTATGACTACTGGGATAAGGCCGGGAGGTCAGTATGAGTGGTCCTATGACTACTGGGATAAGGCTGGGAGGTCAGTACGTGTGGTCCTATGACTACTGGGATAAGGCTGGGAGGTCAGTATGAGTGGTCCTATGACTACTGGGATAAGGCTGGGAGGTCAGTATGAGTGGTCCTATGACTACTGGGATAAGGCTGGGAGGTCAGTATGTGTGGTCCTATGACTACTGGGATAAGGCTGGGAGGTCAGTATGAGTGGTCCTATGACTACTGGGATAAGACTGGGAGGTCAGTATGAGTGGTCCTATGACTACTGGGATAAGGCTGGGAGGTCAGTACGTGTGGTCCTATGACTACTGGGATAAGGCTGGGAGGTCAGTACGTGTGGTCCTATGACTACTGGGATAAGGCTGGGAGGTCAGTATGTGTGGTCCTATGACTACTGGGATAAGACTGGGAGGTCAGTATGAGTGGTCCTATGACTACTGGGATAAGGCTGGGAGGTCAGTACGTGTGGTCCTATGACTACTGGGATAAGGCTGGGAGGTCAGTACGTGTGGTCCTATGACTACTGGGATAAGGCTGGGAGGTCAGTACGTGTGGTCCTATGACTACTGGGATAAGGCTGGGAGGTCAGTACGTGTGGTCCTATGACTACTGGGATAAGGCTGGGAGGTCAGTATGAGTGGTCCTATGACTACTGGGATAAGGCTGCGAGGTCAGTATGTGTGGTCCTATGTCTACTGGGATAAGGCTGGGAGGTCAGTATGTGTGGTCCTATGACTACTGGGATAAGGCTGGGAGGTCAGTATGAGTGGTCCTATGACTACTGGGATAAGGCTGGGAGGTCAGTATGTGTGGTCCTATGACTACTGGGATAAGGCTGGGAGGTCAGTATGTGTGGTCCTATGACTACTGGGATAAGGCTGGGAGGTCAGTATGAGTGATCCTATGACTACTGGGATAAGGCTGGGAGGTCAGTATGAGTGGTCCTATGACTACTGGGATAAGGCTGGGAGGTCAGTATGTGTGATCCTATGACTACTGGGATAAGGCTGGGAGGTCAGTATGTGTGATCCTATGACTAGTGGGATAAGGCTGGGAGGTCAGTATGAGTGATCCTATGACTAGTGGGATAAGGCTGGGAGGTCAGTATGAGTGGTCCTATGACTACTGGGATAAGGCTGGGAGGTCAGTATGTGTGATCCTATGACTACTGGGATAAGGCTGGGAGGTCAGTATGTGTGGTCCTATGACTACTGGGATAAGGCTGGGAGGTCAGTATGTGTGGTCCTATGACTACTGGGATAAGGCTGGGAGGTCAGTATGAGTGGTCCTATGACTACTGGGATAAGGCTGGTAGGTCAGTATGAGTGGTCCTATGACTACTGGGATAAGGCTGGGAGGTCAGTATGAGTGATCCTATGACTACTGGGATAAGGCTGGGAGGTCAGTATGTGTGGTCCTATGACTACTGGGATAAGGCTGGGAGGTCAGTATGAGTGGTCCTATGACTACTGGGATAAGGCTGGGAGGTCAGTATGTGTGATCCTATGACTACTGGGATAAGGCTGGGAGGTCAGTATGAGTGGTCCTATGACTACTGGGATAAGGCTGGGAGGTCAGTATGAGTGGTCCTATGACTACTGGGATAAGGCTGGGAGGTCAGTATGAGTGGTCCTATGACTACTGGGATAAGGCTGGGAGGTCAGTATGAGTGGTCCTATGACTACTGGGATAAGGCTGGGAGGTCAGTACGTGTGGTCCTATGACTACTGGGATAAGGCTGGGAGGTCAGTATGTGTGGTCCTATGACTAGTGGGATAAGGCTGGGAGGTCAGTACGTGTGGTCCTATGACTACTGGGATAAGGCTGGGAGGTCAGTATGAGTGGTCCTATGACTACTGGGATAAGGCTGGGAGGTCAGTATGTGTGGTCCTATGACTACTGGGATAAGGCTGGGAGGTCAGTATGAGTGGTCCTATGACTACTGGGATAAGGCTGGGAGGTCAGTATGAGTGGTCCTATGACTACTGGGATAAGGCTGGGAGGTCAGTATGAGTGGTCCTATGACTACTGGGATAAGGCTGGGAGGTCAGTACGTGTGATCCTATGACTACTGGGATAAGGCTGGGAGGTCAGTATGAGTGGTCCTATGACTACTGGGATAAGGCTGGGAGGTCAGTATGAGTGGTCCTATGACTACTGGGATAAGGCTGGGAGGTCAGTACGTGTGGTCCTATGACTACTGGGATAAGGCTGGGAGGTCAGTATGAGTGGTCCTATGACTAGTGGGATAAGGCTGGGAGGTCAGTACGTGTGGTCCTATGACTAGTGGGATAAGGCTGGGAGGTCAGTATGAGTGGTTCTATGGCTTACTGGGATAAGGCTGGGAGGTCAGTATGAGTGGTCCTATGACTACTAGGATAAGGCTGGGAGGTCAGTATGTGTGGTCCTATGACTACTGGGATAAGGCTGGGAGGTCAGTATGAGTGGTCCTATGACTACTGGGATAAGGCTGGGAGGTCAGTACGTGTGGTCCTATGACTACTGGATAAGGCTGGGAGGTCAGTATGTGTGGTCCTATGGCTACTGGGATAAGGCTGGGAGGTCAGTATGAGTGATCCTATGACTACTGGGATAAGGCTGGGAGGTCTGTATGAGTGGTCCTATGACTACTGGGATAAGGCTGGGAGGTCAGTATGAGTGGTCCTATGACTACTGGGATAAGGCTGGGAGGTCAGTATATGTGATCCTATGACTACTGGGATAAGGCTGGGAGGTCAGTATGTGTGGTCCTATGACTAGTGGGATAAGGCTGGGAGGTCAGTACGTGTGGTCCTATGACTACTGGGATAAGGCTGGGAGGTCAGTATGAGTGGTCCTATGACTACTGGGATAAGGCTGGGAGGTCAGTATGTGTGGTCCTATGACTACTGGGATAAGGCTGGGAGGTCAGTATGAGTGGTCCTATGACTACTGGGATAAGGCTGGGAGGTCAGTATGAGTGGTCCTATGACTACTGGGATAAGGCTGGGAGGTCAGTATGAGTGGTCCTATGACTACTGGGATAAGGCTGGGAGGTCAGTACGTGTGATCCTATGACTACTGGGATAAGGCTGGGAGGTCAGTATGAGTGGTCCTATGACTACTGGGATAAGGCTGGGAGGTCAGTATGAGTGGTCCTATGACTACTGGGATAAGGCTGGGAGGTCAGTACGTGTGGTCCTATGACTACTGGGATAAGGCTGGGAGGTCAGTATGAGTGGTCCTATGACTAGTGGGATAAGGCTGGGAGGTCAGTACGTGTGGTCCTATGACTAGTGGGATAAGGCTGGGAGGTCAGTATGAGTGGTTCTATGGCTACTGGGATAAGGCTGGGAGGTCAGTATGAGTGGTCCTATGACTACTAGGATAAGGCTGGGAGGTCAGTATGTGTGGTCCTATGACTACTGGGATAAGGCTGGGAGGTCAGTATGAGTGGTCCTATGACTACTGGGATAAGGCTGGGAGGTCAGTACGTGTGGTCCTATGACTACTGGGATAAGGCTGGGAGGTCAGTATGTGTGGTCCTATGGCTACTGGGATAAGGCTGGGAGGTCAGTATGAGTGATCCTATGACTACTGGGATAAGGCTGGGAGGTCTGTATGAGTGGTCCTATGACTACTGGGATAAGGCTGGGAGGTCAGTATGAGTGGTCCTATGACTACTGGGATAAGGCTGGGAGGTCAGTATATGTGATCCTATGACTACTGGGATAAGGCTGGGAGGTCAGTACGTGTGGTCCTATGACTACTGGGATAAGGCTGGGAGGTCAGTATGTGTGGTCCTATGGCTACTGGGATAAGGCTGGGAGGTCAGTATGAGTGGTCCTATGACTACTGGGATAAGGCTGGGAGGTCAGTACGTGTGGTCCTATGACTACTGGGATAAGGCTGGGAGGTCAGTATGTGTGGTCCTATGGCTACTGGGATAAGGCTGGGAGGTCAGTATGTGTGGTCCTATGACTACTGGGATAAGGCTGGGAGGTCAGTATATGTGATCCTATGACTACTGGGATAAGGCTGGGAGGTCAGTACGTGTGGTCCTATGACTACTGGGATAAGGCTGGGAGGTCAGTACGTGTGGTCCTATGACTAGTGGGATAAGGCTGGGAGGTCAGTACGTGTGGTCCTATGACTACTGGGATAAGGCTGGGAGGTCAGTACGTGTGGTCCTATGACTACTGGGATAAGGCTGGGAGGTCAGTATGAGTGATCCTATGACTACTGGGATAAGGCTGGGAGGTCTGTATGAGTGGTCCTATGACTACTGGGATAAGGCTGGGAGGTCTGTATGAGTGGTCCTATGACTACTGGGATAAAGCTGGGAGGTCAGTATGTGTGGTCCTATGACTACTGGGATAAGGCTGGGAGGTCAGTATGAGTGGTCCTATGGCTACTGGGATAAGGCTGGGAGGTCAGTATGAGTGGTCCTATGACTACTGGGATAAGGCTGGGAGGTCAGTATGTGTGATCCTATGACTACTGGGATAAGGCCGGGAGGTCAGTATAGGTGGTCCTATGACTACTGGGATAAGGCTGGGAGGTCAGTATGAGTGGTCCTATGGCTACTGGGATAAGGCTGGGAGGTCAGTACGTGTGGTCCTATGACTACTGGGATAAGGCTGGGAGGTCAGTATGAGTGGTCCTATGACTACTGGGATAAGGCTGGGAGGTCAGTAGGAGTGGTCCTATGACTACTGGGATAAGGCTGGGAGGTCAGTATGAGTGGTCCTATGACTACTGGGATAAGGCTGGGAGGTCAGTATGTGTGATCCTATGACTACTGGGATAAGGCCGGGAGGTCAGTATAGGTGGTCCTATGACTACTGGGATAAGGCTGGGAGGTCAGTATGAGTGGTCCTATGACTACTGGGATAAGGCTGGGAGGTCAGTATGTGTGATCCTATGACTACTGGGATAAGGCTGGGAGGTCAGTATGAGTGGTCCTATGACTACTGGGATAAGGCTGGGAGATCAGTATGAGTGGTCCTATGACTACTGGGATAAGGCTGGGAGGTCAGTATGTGTGATCCTATGACTACTGGGATAAGGCCGGGAGGTCAGTATGAGTGGTCCTATGGCTACTGGGATAAGGCTGGGAGGTCAGTACGTGTGGTCCTATGACTACTGGGATAAGTCTGGGAGGTCAGTATGAGTGATCCTATGACTACTGGGATAAGGCTGGGAGGTCAGTATGAGTGGTCCTATGACTACTGGGATAAGGCTGGGAGGTCAGTATGTGTGGTCCTATGGCTACTGGGATAAGGCTGGGAGGTCAGTACGTGTGGTCCTATGACTACTGGGATAAGGCTGGGAGGTCAGTATGTGTGGTCCTATGGCTACTGGGATAAGGCTGGGAGGTCAGTACGTGTGGTCCTATGACTACTGGGATAAGGCTGGGAGGTCAGTATGAGTGGTCCTATGGCTACTGGGATAAGGCTGGGAGGTCAGTATGAGTGGTCCTATGACTACTGGGATAAGGCTGGGAGGTCAGTAAGTGTGGTCCTATGGCTACTGGGATAAGGCTGGGAGGTCAGTACGTGTGGTCCTATGACTACTGGGATAAGGCTGGGAGGTCAGTATGTGTGGTCCTATGGCTACTGGGATAAGGCTGGGAGGTCAGTACGTGTGATCCTATGACTACTGGGATAAGGCTGGGAGGTCAGTATGAGTGATCCTATGACTACTGGGATAAGGCTGGGAGGTCAGTATAGGTGGTCCTATGACTACTGGGATAAGGCTGGGAGGTCAGTATGAGTGGTCCTATGACTACTGGGATAAGGCTGGGAGGTCAGTATGAGTGGTCCTATGACTACTGGGATAAGGCTGGGAGGTCAGTATGTGTGATCCTATGACTACTGGGATAAGGCTGGGAGGTCAGTATGTGTGGTCCTATGACTACTGGGATAAGGCTGGGAGGTCAGTATGTGTGATCCTATGACTACTGGGATAAGGCCGGGAGGTCAGTACGTGTGGTCCTATGACTACTGGGATAAGGCCGGGAGGTCAGTATGAGTGGTCCTATGACTACTGGGATAAGGCTGGGAGGTCAGTACGTGTGGTCCTATGACTACTGGGATAAGGCTGGGAGGTCAGTATGAGTGGTCCTATGACTACTGGGATAAGGCTGGGAGGTCAGTATGTGTGGTCCTATGACTACTGGGATAAGGCTGGGAGGTCAGTATGAGTGGTCCTATGTCTACTGGGATAAGGCTGGGAGGTCAGTACGTGTGGTCCTATGACTACTGGGATAAGGCCGGGAGGTCAGTATGAGTGGTCCTATGACTACTGGGATAAGGCTGGGAGGTCAGTATGTGTGGTCCTATGACTACTGGGATAAGGCTGGGAGGTCAGTATGAGTGATCCTATGACTACTGGTATAAGGCTGGGAGGTCAGTACGTGTGGTCCTATGACTACTGGGATAAGGCTGGGAGGTCAGTATGTGTGATCCTATGACTAGTGGGATAAGGCTGGGAGGTCAGTATGTGTGGTCCTATGACTACTGGGATAAGGCTGGGAGGTCAGTACGTGTGGTCCTATGACTACTGGGATAAGGCTGGGAGGTCAGTATGTGTGATCCTATGACTAGTGGGATAAGGCTGGGAGGTCAGTATGTGTGATCCTATGACTAGTGGGATAAGGCTGGGAGGTCAGTATGAGTGGTCCTATGACTACTAGGATAAGGCTGGGAGGTCAGTATGTGTGGTCCTATGACTACTGGGATAAGGCTGGGAGGTCAGTATGAGTGGTCCTATGACTACTGGGATAAGGCTGGAGGTCAGTACGTGTGGTCCTATGACTACTGGGATAAGGCTGGGAGGTCAGTATGTGTGGTCCTATGGCTACTGGGATAAGGCTGGGAGGTCAGTATGAGTGATCCTATGACTACTGGGATAAGGCTGGGAGGTCTGTATGAGTGGTCCTATGACTACTGGGATAAGGCTGGGAGGTCAGTATGAGTGGTCCTATGACTACTGGGATAAGGCTGGGAGGTCAGTATATGTGATCCTATGACTACTGGGATAAGGCTGGGAGGTCAGTACGTGTGGTCCTATGACTACTGGGATAAGGCTGGGAGGTCAGTATGTGTGGTCCTATGGCTACTGGGATAAGGCTGGGAGGTCAGTATGAGTGGTCCTATGACTACTGGGATAAGGCTGGGAGGTCAGTACGTGTGGTCCTATGACTACTGGGATAAGGCTGGGAGGTCAGTATGTGTGGTCCTATGGCTACTGGGATAAGGCTGGGAGGTCAGTATGTGTGGTCCTA
Source organism: Rhinophrynus dorsalis (assembly GCA_037306005.1). Classification (NCBI taxonomy): domain Eukaryota; kingdom Metazoa; phylum Chordata; class Amphibia; order Anura; family Rhinophrynidae; genus Rhinophrynus; species Rhinophrynus dorsalis. The sequence goes on along the minus strand of CM074719.1, from coordinate 619,575,935 downwards.
TGACTACTGGGATAAGGCTGGGAGGTCAGTATATGTGATCCTATGACTACTGGGATAAGGCTGGGAGGTCAGTACGTGTGGTCCTATGACTACTGGGATAAGGCTGGGAGGTCAGTACGTGTGGTCCTATGACTAGTGGGATAAGGCTGGGAGGTCAGTACGTGTGGTCCTATGACTACTGGGATAAGGCTGGGAGGTCAGTACGTGTGGTCCTATGACTACTGGGATAAGGCTGGGAGGTCAGTATGAGTGATCCTATGACTACTGGGATAAGGCTGGGAGGTCTGTATGAGTGGTCCTATGACTACTGGGATAAGGCTGGGAGGTCTGTATGAGTGGTCCTATGACTACTGGGATAAAGCTGGGAGGTCAGTATGTGTGGTCCTATGACTACTGGGATAAGGCTGGGAGGTCAGTATGAGTGGTCCTATGGCTACTGGGATAAGGCTGGGAGGTCAGTATGAGTGGTCCTATGACTACTGGGATAAGGCTGGGAGGTCAGTATGTGTGATCCTATGACTACTGGGATAAGGCCGGGAGGTCAGTATAGGTGGTCCTATGACTACTGGGATAAGGCTGGGAGGTCAGTATGAGTGGTCCTATGGCTACTGGGATAAGGCTGGGAGGTCAGTACGTGTGGTCCTATGACTACTGGGATAAGGCTGGGAGGTCAGTATGAGTGGTCCTATGACTACTGGGATAAGGCTGGGAGGTCAGTAGGAGTGGTCCTATGACTACTGGGATAAGGCTGGGAGGTCAGTATGAGTGGTCCTATGACTACTGGGATAAGGCTGGGAGGTCAGTATGTGTGATCCTATGACTACTGGGATAAGGCCGGGAGGTCAGTATAGGTGGTCCTATGACTACTGGGATAAGGCTGGGAGGTCAGTATGAGTGGTCCTATGACTACTGGGATAAGGCTGGGAGGTCAGTATGTGTGATCCTATGACTACTGGGATAAGGCTGGGAGGTCAGTATGAGTGGTCCTATGACTACTGGGATAAGGCTGGGAGATCAGTATGAGTGGTCCTATGACTACTGGGATAAGGCTGGGAGGTCAGTATGTGTGATCCTATGACTACTGGGATAAGGCCGGGAGGTCAGTATGAGTGGTCCTATGGCTACTGGGATAAGGCTGGGAGGTCAGTACGTGTGGTCCTATGACTACTGGGATAAGTCTGGGAGGTCAGTATGAGTGATCCTATGACTACTGGGATAAGGCTGGGAGGTCAGTATGAGTGGTCCTATGACTACTGGATAAGGCTGGGAGGTCAGTATGTGTGGTCCTATGGCTACTAGGATAAGGCTGGGAGGTCAGTACGTGTGGTCCTATGACTACTGGGATAAGGCTGGGAGGTCAGTATGTGTGGTCCTATGGCTACTGGGATAAGGCTGGGAGGTCAGTACGTGTGGTCCTATGACTACTGGGATAAGGCTGGGAGGTCAGTATGAGTGGTCCTATGGCTACTGGGATAAGGCTGGGAGGTCAGTATGAGTGGTCCTATGACTACTGGGATAAGGCTGGGAGGTCAGTAAGTGTGGTCCTATGGCTACTGGGATAAGGCTGGGAGGTCAGTACGTGTGGTCCTATGACTACTGGGATAAGGCTGGGAGGTCAGTATGTGTGGTCCTATGGCTACTGGGATAAGGCTGGGAGGTCAGTACGTGTGATCCTATGACTACTGGGATAAGGCTGGGAGGTCAGTATGAGTGATCCTATGACTACTGGGATAAGGCTGGGAGGTCAGTATAGGTGGTCCTATGACTACTGGGATAAGGCTGGGAGGTCAGTATGAGTGGTCCTATGACTACTGGGATAAGGCTGGGAGGTCAGTATGAGTGGTCCTATGACTACTGGGATAAGGCTGGGAGGTCAGTATGTGTGATCCTATGACTACTGGGATAAGGCTGGGAGGTCAGTATGTGTGGTCCTATGACTACTGGGATAAGGCTGGGAGGTCAGTATGTGTGATCCTATGACTACTGGGATAAGGCCGGGAGGTCAGTACGTGTGGTCCTATGACTACTGGGATAAGGCCGGGAGGTCAGTATGAGTGGTCCTATGACTACTGGGATAAGGCTGGGAGGTCAGTACGTGTGGTCCTATGACTACTGGGATAAGGCTGGGAGGTCAGTATGAGTGGTCCTATGACTACTGGGATAAGGCTGGGAGGTCAGTATGTGTGGTCCTATGACTACTGGGATAAGGCTGGGAGGTCAGTATGAGTGGTCCTATGTCTACTGGGATAAGGCTGGGAGGTCAGTACGTGTGGTCCTATGACTACTGGGATAAGGCCGGGAGGTCAGTATGAGTGGTCCTATGACTACTGGGATAAGGCTGGGAGGTCAGTATGTGTGGTCCTATGACTACTGGGATAAGGCTGGGAGGTCAGTATGAGTGATCCTATGACTACTGGTATAAGGCTGGGAGGTCAGTACGTGTGGTCCTATGACTACTGGGATAAGGCTGGGAGGTCAGTATGTGTGATCCTATGACTAGTGGGATAAGGCTGGGAGGTCAGTATGTGTGGTCCTATGACTACTGGGATAAGGCTGGGAGGTCAGTACGTGTGGTCCTATGACTACTGGGATAAGGCTGGGAGGTCAGTATGTGTGATCCTATGACTAGTGGGATAAGGCTGGGAGGTCAGTATGTGTGATCCTATGACTAGTGGGATAAGGCTGGGAGGTCAGTATGTGTGGTCCTATGACTACTGGGATAAGGCTGGGAGGTCAGTATGTGTGATCCTATGACTAGTGGGATAAGGCTGGGAGGTCAGTACGTGTGGTCCTATGACTACTGGGATAAGGCTGGGAGGTCAGTATGAGTGATCCTATGACTACTGGGATAAGGCTGGGAGGTCAGTATGTGTGGTCCTATGACTACTGGGATAAGGCTGGGAGGTCAGTATGAGTGGTCCTATGACTACTGGGATAAGGCTGGGAGGTCAGTATGTGTGGTCCTATGACTACTGGGATAAGGCTGGGAGGTCAGTATGTGTGGTCCTATGACTACTGGGATAAGGCTGGGAGGTCAGTACGTGTGGTCCTATGACTACTGGGATAAGGCTGGGAGGTCAGTATGTGTGATCCTATGACTACTGGGATAAGGCTGGGAGGTCAGTACGTGTGGTCCTATGACTACTGGGATAAGGCTGGGAGGTCTGTATGAGTGGTCCTATGACTACTGGGATAAGGCTGGGAGGTCAGTATGTGTGATCCTATGACTACTGGGATAAGGCTGGGAGGTCAGTAAGAGTGGTCCTATGACTACTGGGATAAGGCTGGGAGGTCAGTACGTGTGGTCCTATGACTACTGGGATAAGGCTGGGAGGTCTGTATGAGTGGTCCTATGACTACTGGGATAAGGCTGGGAGGTCAGTATGTGTGATCCTATGACTACTGGGATAAGGCTGGGAGGTCAGTATGAGTGGTCCTATGACTACTGGGATAAGGCTGGGAGGTCAGTATGTGTGATCCTATGACTACTGGGATAAGGCTGGGAGGTCAGTATGAGTGGTCCTATGACTACTGGGATAAGGCTGGGAGGTCAGTATGTGTGGTCCTATGACTACTGGGATAAGGCTGGGAGGTCAGTATGAGTGGTCCTATGACTACTGGGATAAGGCTGGGAGGTCAGTATGAGTGGTCCTATGACTACTGGGATAAGGCTGGGAGGTCAGTATGAGTGGTCCTATGACTACTGGGATAAGGCTGGGAGGTCAGTATGTGTGGTCCTATGACTACTGGGATAAGGCCGGGAGGTCAGTATGAGTGGTCCTATGACTACTGGGATAAGGCTGGGAGGTCAGTATGAGTGGTCCTATGACTACTGTGATAAGGCTGGGAGGTCAGTATGTGTGGTCCTATGACTACTGGGATAAGGCCGGGAGGTCAGTATGAGTGGTCCTATGACTACTGGGATAAGGCTGGGAGGTCAGTACGTGTGGTCCTATGACTACTGGGATAAGGCTGGGAGGTCAGTATGTGTGATCCTATGACTACAGGGATAAGGCTGGGAGGTCAGTATGTGTTATCCTATGACTACTGGGATAAGGCTGGGAGGTCTGTATGAGTGATCCTATGACTACTGGGATAAGGCTGGGAGGTCAGTACGTGTGGTCCTATGACTACTGGGATAAGGCTGGGAGGTCTGTATGAGTGGTCCTATGACTACTGGGATAAGGCCGGGAGGTCAGTATGAGTGATCCTATGACTACTGGGATAAGGCCGGGAGGTCAGTATGAGTGGTCCTATGACTACTGGGATAAGGCTGGGAGGTCTGTATGAGTGATCCTATGACTACTGGGATAAGGCTGGGAGGTCAGTATGAGTGGTCCTATGACTACTGGGATAAGGCTGGGAGGTCTGTATGAGTGATCCTATGACTACTGGGATAAGGCTGGGAGGTCAGTATGAGTGGTCCTATGGCTACTGGGATAAGGCTGGGAGGTCAGTACGTGTGGTCCTATGACTAGTGGGATAAGGCTGGGAGGTCAGTATATGTGATCCTATGACTACTGGGATAAGGCTGGGAGGTCAGTACGTGTGATCCTATGACTACTGGGATAAGGCTGGGAGGTCTGTATGAGTGGTCCTATGGCTACTGGGATAAGGCTGGGAGGTCAGTATGAGTGGTCCTATGACTACTGGGATAAGGCTGGGAGGTCAGTATGTGTGGTCCTATGACTACTGGGATAAGGCTGGGAGGTCAGTACGTGTGGTCCTATGACTACTGGGATAAGGCTGGGAGGTCAGTATGTGTGGTCCTATGGCTACTGGGATAAGGCTGGGAGGTCAGTACGTGTGGTCCTATGACTACTGGGATAAGGCTGGGAGGTCAGTATGAGTGGTCCTATGACTACTGGGATAAGGCTGGGAGGTCAGTACGTGTGGTCCTATGACTAGTGGGATAAGGCTGGGAGGTCTGTATGAGTGGTCCTATGACTACTGGGATAAGGCTGGGAGGTCAGTACGTGTGATCCTGTGACTACTGGGATAAGGCTGGGAGGTCAGTATGAGTGGTCCTATGACTACTGGGATAAGGCTGGGAGGTCAGTACGTGTGGTCCTATGACTACTGGGATAAGGCTGGGAGGTCAGTATGTGTGGTCCTATGGCTACTGGGATAAGGCTGGGAGGTCAGTATGAGTGGTCCTATGACTACTGGGATAAGGCTGGGAGGTCAGTACGTGTGGTCCTATGACTAGTGGGATAAGGCTGGGAGGTCTGTATGAGTGGTCCTATGACTACTGGGATAAGGCTGGGAGGTCAGTACGTGTGATCCTATGACTACTGGGATAAGGCTGGGAGGTCAGTATGAGTGGTCCTATGACTACTGGGATAAGGCTGGGAGGTCTGTATGAGTGGTCCTATGACTACTGGGATAAGGCTGGGAGGTCAGTATGTGTGATCCTATGGCTACTGGGATAAGGCTGGGAGGTCAGTATGAGTGGTCCTATGACTACTGGGATAAGGCTGGGAGGTCAGTATGTGTGGTCCTATGACTACTGGGATAAGGCTGGAGGTCAGTACGTGTGATCCTATGACTACTGGGATAAGGCTGGGAGGTCAGTATGAGTGGTCCTATGACTACTGGGATAAGGCTGGGAGGTCAGTATGAGGGGTCCTATGACTACTGGGATAAGGCTGGGAGGTCAGTATGAGTGGTCCTATGACTACTGGGATAAGGCTGGGAGGTCAGTACGTGTGGTCCTATGACTACTGGGATAAGGCTGGGAGGTCAGTACGTGTGGTCCTATGACTACTGGGATAAGGCTGGGAGGTCAGTATGTGTGGTCCTATGACTACTGGGATAAGGCTGGGAGGTCAGTATGTGTGATCCTATCACTACTGGGATAAGGCTGGGAGGTCAGTACGTGTGGTCCTATGACTACTGGGATAAGGCTGGGAGGTCAGTATGTGTGATCCTATGACTACTGGGATAAGGCTGGGAGGTCAGTACGTGTGGTCCTATGACTACTGGGATAAGGCTGGGAGGTCAGTACGTGTGGTCCTATGACTACTGGGATAAGGCTGGGAGGTCAGTATGTGTGATCCTATGACTACTGGGATAAGGCTGGGAGGTCAGTATGTGTGGTCCTATGACTACTGGGATAAGGCTGGGAGGTCAGTATGAGTGGTCCTATGACTACTGGGATAAGGCTGGGAGGTCTGTATGAGTGATCCTATGACTACTGGGATAAGGCTGGGAGGTCAGTATGAGTGGTCCTATGACTACTGGGATAAGGCTGGGAGGTCAGTACGTGTGGTCCTATGACTACTGGGATAAGGCTGGGAGGTCAGTATGAGTGGTCCTATGACTACTGGGATAAGGCTGGGAGGTCAGTATGTGTGATCCTATGACTACTGGGATAAGGCTGGGAGGTCAGTATGAGTGATCCTATGACTACTGGGATAAGGCTGGGAGGTCAGTACGTGTGGTCCTATGACTAATGGGATAAGGCTGGGAGGTCAGTATATGTGATCCTATGACTACTGGGATAAGGCCGGGAGGTCAGTATGTGTGATCCTATGACTACTGGGATAAGGCTGGGAGGTCAGTACGTGTGGTCCTATGACTAGTGGGATAAGGCTGGGAGGTCAGTATGAGTGGTTCTATGGCTACTGGGATAAGGCTGGGAGGTCAGTATGAGTGGTCCTATGACTACTGGGATAAGGCTGGGAGGTCAGTATGTGTGGTCCTATGACTACTGGGATAAGGCTGGGAGGTCAGTATGAGTGGTCCTATGACTACTGGGATAAGGCTGGGAGGTCAGTACGTGTGGTCCTATGACTACTGGGATAAGGCTGGGAGGTCAGTATGTGTGGTCCTATGGCTACTGGGATAAGGCTGGGAGGTCAGTATGAGTGATCCTATGACTACTGGGATAAGGCTGGGAGGTCTGTATGAGTGGTCCTATGACTACTGGGATAAGGCTGGGAGGTCAGTATGAGTGGTCCTATGACTACTGGGATAAGGCTGGGAGGTCAGTATATGTGATCCTATGACTACTGGGATAAGGCTGGGAGGTCAGTACGTGTGGTCCTATGACTACTGGGATAAGGCTGGGAGGTCAGTATGTGTGGTCCTATGGCTACTGGGATAAGGCTGGGAGGTCAGTATGAGTGGTCCTATGACTACTGGGATAAGGCTGGGAGGTCAGTACGTGTGGTCCTATGACTACTGGGATAAGGCTGGGAGGTCAGTATGTGTGGTCCTATGGCTACTGGGATAAGGCTGGGAGGTCAGTATGTGTGGTCCTATGACTACTGGGATAAGGCTGGGAGGTCAGTATATGTGATCCTATGACTACTGGGATAAGGCTGGGAGGTCAGTACGTGTGGTCCTATGACTACTGGGATAAGGCTGGGAGGTCAGTACGTGTGGTCCTATGACTAGTGGGATAAGGCTGGGAGGTCAGTACGTGTGGTCCTATGACTACTGGGATAAGGCTGGGAGGTCAGTATGAGTGATCCTATGACTACTGGGATAAGGCTGGGAGGTCAGTATGAGTGATCCTATGACTAGTGGGATAAGGCTGGGAGGTCAGTACGTGTGGTCCTATGACTACTGGGATAAGGCTGGGAGGTCAGTACGTGTGGTCCTATGACTACTGGGATAAGGCTGGGAGGTCAGTATGAGTGGTCCTATGGCTACTGGGATAAGGCTGGGAGGTCAGTACGTGTGGTCCTATGACTACTGGGATAAGGCTGGGAGGTCAGTATGAGTGGTCCTATGACTACTGGGATAAGGCTGGGAGGTCAGTATGTGTGGTCCTATGACTACTGGGATAAGGCTGGGAGGTCAGTATGTGTGGTCCTATGACTACTGGGATAAGGCTGGGAGGTCAGTATGAGTGGTCCTATGACTACTGGGATAAGGCTGGGAGGTCAGTATGTGTGATCCTATGACTACTGGGATAAGGCTGGGAGGTCAGTATGAGTGGTCCTATGACTACTGGGATAAGGCTGGGAGGTCAGTATGAGTGGTCCTATGACTACTGGGATAAGGCTGGGAGGTCTGTATGAGTGATCCTATGACTACTGGGATAAGGCTGGGAGGTCAGTATGAGTGGTCCTATGACTACTGGGATAAGGCTGGGAGGTCAGTACGTGTGGTCCTATGACTACTGGGATAAGGCTGGGAGGTCAGTATGAGTGGTCCTATGACTACTGGGATAAGGCTGGGAGGTCAGTATGAGTGGTCCTATGACTACTGGGATAAGGCTGGGAGGTCAGTATGAGTGGTCCTATGACTACTGGGATAAGGCTGGGAGGTCAGTATGTGTGATCCTATGACTACTGGGATAAGGCTGGGAGGTCAGTATGAGTGATCCTATGACTACTGGGATAACGCTGGGAGGTCAGTACGTGTGGTCCTATGACTACTGGGATAAGGCTGGGAGGTCAGTATATGTGATCCTATGACTACTGGGATAAGGCCGGGAGGTCAGTATGTGTGATCCTATGACTACTGGGATAAGGCTGGGAGGTCAGTACGTGTGGTCCTATGACTAGTGGGATAAGGCTGGGAGGTCAGTATGAGTGGTTCTATGGCTACTGGGATAAGGCTGGGAGGTCAGTATGAGTGGTCCTATGACTACTGGGATAAGGCTGGGAGGTCAGTATGTGTGGTCCTATGACTACTGGGATAAGGCTGGGAGGTCAGTATGAGTGGTCCTATGACTACTGGGATAAGGCTGGGAGGTCAGTACGTGTGGTCCTATGACTACTGGGATAAGGCTGGGAGGTCAGTATGTGTGGTCCTATGGCTACTGGGATAAGGCTGGGAGGTCAGTATGAGTGATCCTATGACTACTGGGATAAGGCTGGGAGGTCAGTATGAGTGGTCCTATGACTACTGGGATAAGGCTGGGAGGTCAGTATATGTGATCCTATGACTACTGGGATAAGGCTGGGAGGTCAGTACGTGTGGTCCTATGACAACTGGGATAAGGCTGGGAGGTCAGTATGTGTGGTCCTATGGCTACTGGGATAAGGCTGGGAGGTCAGTATGAGTGGTCCTATGACTACTGGGATAAGGCTGGGAGGTCAGTACGTGTGGTCCTATGACTACTGGGATAAGGCTGGGAGGTCAGTATGTGTGGTCCTATGGCTACTGGGATAAGGCTGGGAGGTCAGTATGTGTGGTCCTATGACTACTGGGATAAGGCTGGGAGGTCAGTATATGTGATCCTATGACTACTGGGATAAGGCTGGGAGGTCAGTACGTGTGGTCCTATGACTACTGGGATAAGGCTGGGAGGTCAGTACGTGTGGTCCTATGACTAGTGGGATAAGGCTGGGAGGTCAGTACGTGTGGTCCTATGACTACTGGGATAAGGCTGGGAGGTCAGTATGAGTGATCCTATGACTACTGGGATAAGGCTGGGAGGTCAGTATGAGTGATCCTATGACTAGTGGGATAAGGCTGGGAGGTCAGTACGTGTGGTCCTATGACTACTGGGATAAGGCTGGGAGGTCAGTACGTGTGGTCCTATGACTACTGGGATAAGGCTGGGAGGTCAGTATGAGTGGTCCTATGGCTACTGGGATAAGGCTGGGAGGTCAGTACGTGTGGTCCTATGACTACTGGGATAAGGCTGGGAGGTCAGTATGAGTGGTCCTATGACTACTGGGATAAGGCTGGGAGGTCAGTATGTGTGGTCCTATGACTACTGGGATAAGGCTGGGAGGTCAGTATGTGTGGTCCTATGACTACTGGGATAAGGCTGGGAGGTCAGTATGAGTGGTCCTATGACTACTGGGATAAGGCTGGGAGGTCAGTATGTGTGATCCTATGACTACTGGGATAAGGCTGGGAGGTCAGTATGAGTGGTCCTATGACTACTGGGATAAGGCTGGGAGGTCAGTATGTGTGGTCCTATGACTACTGGGATAAGGCTGGGAGGTCAGTATATGTGATCCTATGACTACTGGGATAAGTCTGGGAGGTCAGTATGTGTGATCCTATGACTACTGGGATAAGGCTGGGAGGTCTGTATGAGTGGTCCTATGACTACTGGGATAAGGCTGGGAGGTCAGTATGAGTGATCCTATGACTAGTGGGATAAGGCTGGGAGGTCAGTATGAGTGGTCTTATGGCTACTGGGATAAGGCTGGGAGGTCAGTATGTGTGATCCTATGACTAGTGGGATAAGGCTGGGAGGTCAGTATGTGTGATCCTATGACTAGTGGGATAAGGCTGGGAGGTCAGTACGTGTGGTCCTATGACTACTGGGATAAGGCTGGGAGGTCAGTATGTGTGATCCTATGACTAGTGGGATAAGGCTGGGAGGTCAGTATGTGTGATCCTATGACTACTGGGATAAGGCTGGGAGGTCAGTATGTGTGGTCCTATGACTACTGGGATAAGGCTGGGAGGTCAGTACGTGTGGTCCTATGACTACTGGGATAAGGCTGGGAGGTCAGTATGTGTGGTCCTATGACTACTGGGATAAGGCTGGGAGGTCAGTATGTGTGGTCCTATGACTACTGGGATAAGGCTGGGAGGTCAGTACGTGTGGTCCTATGACTACTGGGATAAGGCTGGGAGGTCAGTATGTGTGATCCTATGACTACTGGGATAAGGCTGGGAGGTCAGTATGTGTGGTCCTATGACTACTGGGATAAGGCTGGGAGGTCAGTATGAGTGGTCCTATGACTACTGGGATAAGGCTGGGAGGTCTGTATGAGTGATCCTATGACTACTGGGATAAGGCTGGGAGGTCAGTATGTGTGGTCCTATGACTACTGGGATAAGGCTGGGAGGTCAGTATGTGTGGTCCTATGACTACTGGGATAAGGCTGGGAGGTCAGTATGTGTGGTCCTATGACTACTGGGATAAGGCTGGGAGGTCAGTATGTGTGGTCCTATGGCTACTGGGATAAGGCTGGGAGGTCAGTACGTGTGGTCCTATGACTACTGGGATAAGGCTGGGAGGTCAGTACGTGTGGTCCTATGACTACTGGGATAAGGCTGGGAGGTCAGTATGAGTGATCCTATGACTACTGGGATAAGGCTGGGAGGTCAGTATGCGTGGTCCTATGACTACTGGGATAAGGCTGGGAGGTCAGTACGTGTGGTCCTATGACTACTGGGATAAGACTAGGAGGTCAGTATGAGTGGTCCTATGACTACTGGGATAAGGCTGGGAGGTCAGTACGTGTGGTCCTATGACTACTGGGATAAGGCTGGGAGGTCAGTACGTGTGGTCCTATGACTACTGTGATAAGGCTGGGAGGTCTGTATGAGTGGTCCTATGACTACTTGGATAAGGCTGGGAGGTCAGTACGTGTGGTCCTATGACTACTGGGATAAGGCTGGGAGGTCAGTACGTGTGATCCTATGACTACTGGGATAAGGCTGGGAGGTCAGTATGTGTGATCCTATGACTACTGGGATAAGGCTGGGAGGTCAGTATGTGTGGTCCTATGACTACTGGGATAAGGCTGGGAGGTCAGTATGAGTGATCCTATGACTACTGGGATAAGGCTGGAAGGTCAGTATGAGTGGTCCTATGACTACTGGGATAAGGCTGGGAGGTCAGTATGTGTGGTCCTATGACTACTGGGATAAGGCTGGGAGGTCAGTATGTGTGGTCCTATGGCTACTGGGATAAGGCTGGGAGGTCAGTACGTGTGGTCCTATGACTACTGGGATAAGGCTGGGAGGTCAGTATGTGTGGTCCTATGACTACTGGGATAAGGCTGGGAGGTCAGTATGAGTGGTCCTATGACTACTGGGATAAGGCTGGGAGGTCAGTATGTGTGGTCCTATGGCTACTGGGATAAGGCTGGGAGGTCAGTACGTGTGGTCCTATGACTACTGGGATAAAGCTGGGAGGTCAGTATGTGTGGTCCTATGACTACTGGGATAAGGCTGGGAGGTCAGTATGTGTGGTCCTATGGCTACTGGGATAAGGCTGGGAGGTCAGTATGTGTGGTCCTATGACTACTGGGATAAGGCTGGGAGGTCAGTACGTGTGGTCCTATGACTACTGGGATAAGGCTGGGAGGTCAGTATGAGTGATCCTATGGCTACTGGGATAAGGCTGGGAGGTCAGTATGTGTGATCCTATGACTACTGGGATAAGGCTGGGAGGTCAGTACGTGTGGTCCTATGGCTACTGGGATAAGGCTGGGAGGTCAGTACGTGTGATCCTATGACTACTGGGATAAGGCTAGGAGGTCAGTATGTGTGGTCCTATGAGTACTGGGATAAGGCTGGGAGGTCAGTATGAGTGGTCCTATGACTACTGGGATAAGGCTGGGAGGTCAGTACGTGTGGTCCTATGACTACTGGGATAAGGCTGGGAGGTCAGTATGAGTGGTCCTATGACTACTGGGATAAGGCTGGGAGGTCAGTATGTGTGGACCTATGACTACTGGGATCAGGCTGGGAGGTCAGTATGAGTGGTCCTATGACTACTGGGATAAGGCTGGGAGGTCAGTACGTGTGGTCCTATGACTACTGGGATAAGGCTGGGAGGTCAGTATGTGTGATCCTATGACTACTGGGATAAGGCTGGGAGGTCAGTACGTGTGGTCCTATGGCTACTGGGATAAGGCTGGGAGGTCAGTATGTGTGGTCCTATGGCTACTGGGATAAGGCTGGGAGGTCAGTATGTGTGGTCCTATGACTACTGGGATAAGGCTGTGAGGTCAGTACGTGTGGTCCTATGACTACTGGGATAAGGCTGGGAGGTCAGTATGAGTGGTCCTATGACTACTGGGATAAGGCTGGGAGGTCAGTACGTGTGGTCCTATGGCTACTGGGATAAGGCTGGGAGGTCAGTATGAGTGGTCCTATGACTACTGGGATAAGGCTGGGAGGTCAGTATGAGTGGTCCTATGACTACTGGGATAAGGCTGGGAGGTCAGTACGTGTGGTCCTATGACTACTGGGATAAGGCTGGGAGGTCAGTATGTGTGATCCTATGACTACTGGGATAAGGCTGGGAGGTCAGTACGTGTGGTCCTATGGCTACTGGGATAAGGCTGGGAGGTCAGTATGAGTGGTCCTTTGACTACTGGGATAAGGCTGGGAGGTCAGTATGAGTGGTCCTATGACTACTGTGATAAGGCTGGGAGGTCAGTATGAGTGATCCTATGACTACTGGGATAAGGCTGGGAGGTCAGTATGTGTGATCCTATGACTACTGGGATAAGGCTGGGAGGTCAGTATGAGTGGTCCTATGACTACTGGGATAAGGCTGGGAGGTCAGTATGAGTGGTCCTATGTCTACTGGGATAAGGCTGGGAGGTCAGTACGTGTGGTCCTATGACTACTGGGATAAGGCCGGGAGGTCAGTATGTGTGGTCCTATGACTACTGGGATAAGGCCGGGAGGTCAGTATGAGTGGTCCTATGACTACTGGGATAAGGCTGGGAGGTCAGTATGAGTGGTCCTATGACTACTGGGATAAGGCTGGGAGGTCAGTACGTGTGATCCTATGACTACTGGGATAAGGCTGGGAGGTCAGTATGTGTGGTCCTATGACTACTGGGATAAGGCCGGGAGGTCAGTATGAGTGGTCCTATGACTACTGGGATAAGGCTGGGAGGTCAGTATGAGTGGTCCTATGACTACTGGGATAAGGCTGGGAGGTCAGTATGTGTGGTCCTATGACTACTGGGATAAGGCTGGGAGGTCAGTATGAGTGGTCCTATGACTACTGGGATAAGGCTGGGAGGTCAGTATGAGTGGTCCTATGACTACTGGGATAAGGCTGGGAGGTCAGTATGTGTGATCCTATGACTACTGGGATAAGGCTGGGAGGTCAGTATGTGTGGTCCTATGACTACTGGGATAAGGCTGGGAGGTCAGTATGAGTGGTCCTATGTCTACTGGGATAAGGCTGGGAGGTCAGTACGTGTGGTCCTATGACTACTGGGATAAGGCTGGGAGGTCAGTACGAGTGATCCTATGACTACTGGGATAAGGCTGGGAGGTCAGTATGAGTGGTCCTATGACTACTGGAATAAGGCTGGGAGGTCAGTATGTGTGGTCCTGTGACTACTGGGATAAGGCTGGGAGGTCAGTATGAGTGGTCCTATGACTACTGGGATAAGGCTGGGAGGTCAGTATGTGTGGTCCTATGACTACTGGGATAAGGCTGGGAGGTCAGTATGTGTGGTCCTATGACTACTGGGATAAGGCTGGGAGGTCAGTATGTGTGGTCCTATGACTACTGGGATAAGGCTGGGAGGTCAGTACGTGTGGTCCTATGGCTACTGGGATAAGGCTGGGAGGTCAGTATGTGTGGTCCTATGACTACTGGGATAAGGCTGGGAGGTCAGTATGTGTGGTCCTATGGCTACTGGGATAAGGCCGGGAGGTCAGTATGAGTGGTCCTATGACTACTGGGATAAGGCTGGGAGGTCAGTACGTGTGGTCCTATGACTACTGGGATAAGGCTGGGAGGTCAGTATGAGTGATCCTATGACTACTGGGATAAGGCTGGGAGGTCAGTATGAGTGATCCTATGACTACTGGGATAAGGCTGGGAGGTCAGTACGTGTGGTCCTATGACTACTGGGATAAGGCTGGGAGGTCAGTATGTGTGGTCCTATGACTACTGGGATAAGGCTGGGAGGTCAGTATGTGTGGTCCTATGACTACTGGGATAAGGCTGGGAGGTCAGTACGTGTGGTCCTATGACTACTGGGATAAGGCTGGGAGGTCAGTATGTGTGATCCTATGACTACTGGGATAAGGCTGGGAGGTCAGTATGAGTGGTCCTATGGCTACTGGGATAAGGCTGGGAGGTCAGTATGAGTGGTCCTATGACTACTGGGATAAGGCTGGGAGGTCAGTACGTGTGGTCCTATGACTACTGGGATAAGGCTGGGAGGTCAGTATGTGTGGTCCTATGACTACTGGGATAAGGCCGGGAGGTCAGTATGAGTGATCCTATGACTACTGGGATAAGGCTGGGAGGTCAGTACGTGTGGTCCTATGACTACTGGGATAAGGCTGGGAGGTCAGTACGTGTGGGTCCTATGACTACTGGGATAAGGCTGGGAGGTCAGTATGAGTGGTCCTATGGCTACTGGGATAAGGCTGGGAGGTCAGTATGAGTGGTCCTATGGCTACTGGGATAAGGCTGGGAGGTCAGTACGTGTGGTCCTATGACTACTGGGATAAGGCCGGGAGGTCAGTATGAGTGATCCTATGACTACTGGGATAAGGCTGGGAGGTCAGTATGAGTGGTCCTATGACTACTGGGATAAGGCCGGGAGGTCAGTATGAGTGATCCTATGACTACTGGGATAAGGCTGGGAGGTCAGTACGTGTGGTCCTATGACTACTGGGATAAGGCTGGGAGGTCAGTACGTGTGGTCCTATGACTACTGGGATAAGGCTGGGAGGTCAGTACGTGTGGTCCTATGACTACTGGGATAAGGCCGGGAGGTCAGTATATGTGGTCCTATGACTACTGGGATAAGGCCGGGAGGTCAGTATGAGTGGTCCTATGACTACTGGGATAAGGCTGGGAGGTCAGTATGAGTGGTCCTATGACTACTGGGATAAGGCTGGGAGGTCAGTACGTGTGGTCCTATGACTACTGGGATAAGGCTGGGAGGTCAGTATGAGTGGTCCTATGACTACTGGGATAAGGCCGGGAGGTCAGTATGAGTGGTCCTATGACTACTGGGATAAGGCTGGGAGGTCAGTATATGTGGTCCTATGGCTACTGGGATAAGGCTGGGAGGTCAGTATGTGTGGTCCTATGACTACTGGGATAAGGCTGGGAGGTCAGTATGAGTGGTCCTATGACTACTGGGATAAGGCTGGGAGGTCAGTATGAGTGGTCCTATGACTACTGGGATAAGGCTGGGAGGTCAGTATGTGTGGTCCTATGACTACTGGGATAAGGCTGGGAGGTCAGTATGAGTGATCCTATGACTACTGGGATAAGGCTGGGAGGTCAGTACGTGTGATCCTATGACTACTGGGATAAGGCTGGGAGGTCAGTATGTGTGGTCCTATGACTACTGGGATAAGGCTGGGAGGTCAGTATGTGTGATCCTATGACTACTGGGATAAGGCTGGGAGGTCAGTATGTGTGGTCCTATGACTACTGGGATAAGGCTGGGAGGTCAGTATGAGTGGTCCTATGACTACTGGGATAAGGCCGGGAGGTCAGTATGAGTGGTCCTATGACTACTGGGATAAGGCTGGGAGGTCAGTATGAGTGGTCCTATGACTACTGGGATAAGGCTGGAGGTCAGTACGTGTGGTCCTATGACTACTGGGATAAGGCTGGGAGGTCAGTATGTGTGGTCCTATGGCTACTGGGATAAGGCTAGGAGGTCAGTATGAGTGGTCCTATGACTACTGGGATAAGGCCGGGAGGTCAGTATGTGTGGTCCTGTGACTACTGGGATAAGGCTGGGAGGTCAGTATGAGTGGTCCTATGACTACTGGGATAAGGCTGGGAGGTCAGTATGTGTGGTCCTATGGCTACTGGGATAAGGCTGGGAGGTCAGTATGAGTGGTCCTATGACTACTGGGATAAGGCTGGGAGGTCAGTATGAGTTGTCCTATGACTACTGGGATAAGGCTGGGAGGTCAGTATGTGTGGTCCTATGACTACTGGGATAAGGCTGGGAGGTCAGTATGAGTGGTCCTATGACTACTGGGATAAGGCTGGGAGGTCAGTATGTGTGATCCTATGACTACTGGGATAAGGCTGGGAGGTCAGTATGTGTGATCCTATGACTACTGGGATAAGGCTGGGAGGTCAGTATGAGTGGTCCTATGGCTACTGGGATAAGGCTGGGAGGTCAGTACATGTGGTCCTATGACTACTGGGATAAGGCCGGGAGGTCAGTATGAGTGGTCCTATGACTACTGGGATAAGGCTGGGAGGTCAGTACGTGTGGTCCTATGACTACTGGGATAAGGCTGGGAGGTCAGTATGAGTGATCCTATGACTACTGGGATAAGGCTGGGAGGGTCAGTACGTGTGGTCCTATGACTACTGGGATAAGGCTGGGAGGTCAGTACGTGTGGTCCTATGACTACTGGGATAAGGCTGGGAGGTCAGTATGTGTGGTCCTATGACTACTGGGATAAGGCTGGGAGGTCAGTATGAGTGGTCCTATGACTACTGGGATAAGGCTGGGAGGTCAGTATGAGTGGTCCTATGACTACTGGGATAAGACTGGGAGGTCAGTATGAGTGGTCCTATGGCTACTGGGATAAGGCTGGGAGGTCAGTACATGTGGTCCTATGACTACTGGGATAAGGCCGGGAGGTCAGTATGAGTGGTCCTATGACTACTGGGATAAGGCTGGGAGGTCAGTACGTGTGGTCCTATGACTACTGGGATAAGGCTGGGAGGTCAGTATGTGTGGTCCTATGACTACTGGGATAAGGCTGGGAGGTCAGTACGTGTGGTCCTATGACTACTGGGATAAGGTTGGGAGGTCAGTATGTGTGGTCCTATGGCTACTGGGATAAGGCTGGGAGGTCAGTATGAGTGGTCCTATGACTACTGGGATAAGGCTGGGAGGTCAGTATGAGTGGTCCTATGACTACTGGGATAAGGCTGGGAGGTCAGTATGTGTGGTCCTATGACTACTGGGATAAGGCTGGGAGGTCAGTATGTGTGGTCCTATGGCTACTGGGATAAGGCTGGGAGGTCAGTATGAGTGGTCCTATGACTACTGGGATAAGGCTGGGAGGTCAGTATGTGTGGTCCTATGGCTACTGGGATAAAACTGGGAGGTCAGTATGAGTGGTCCTATGACTACTGGGATAAGGCTGGGAGGTCAGTATGAGTGGTCCTATGACTACTGGGATAAGGCTGGGGAGGTCAGTACGTGTGGTCCTATGACTAGTGGGATAAGGCTGGGAGGTCAGTATGTGTGGTCCTATGACTACTGGGATAAGGCTGGGAGGTCAGTATGTGTGATCCTATGACTACTGGGATAAGGCTGGGGAGGTCAGTATGTGTGGTCCTATGACTAACTGGGATAAGGCTGGGAGGTCTGTATGAGTGGTCCTATGACTACTGGGATAAGGCTGGGAGGTCAGTATGTGTGGTCCTATGACTACTGGGATAAGGCTGGGAGGTCAGTACGTGTGAGTCGTGATCTATGACTACTGGGATAAGGCTGGGAGGTCAGTACGAGTGGTCCTATGACTACTGGGATAAGGCTGGGAGGTCAGTATGTGTGGTCCTATGACTACTGGAATAAGGCTGGAGAGGTCAGTACGTGTGGTCCTATGACTACTGGGATAAGGCTGGGAGGTCAGTATGTGTGGTCCTATGACTAGTGGGATAAGGCTGGGGAGGTCAGTATGTGTGGTCCTATGACTACTGGGATAAGGCTGGGAGGTCAGTACGTGTGGTCCTATGACTACTGGGATAAGGCTGGGAGGTCAGTATGTGTGGTCCTATGACTAGTGGGATAAGGCTGGGAGGTCAGTATGTGTGGTCCTATGACTACTCGGATAAGGCTGGGAGGTCAGTATGAGTGGTCCTATCACTACTGGGATAAGGCTGGAGGTCAGTATGAGTGATCCTATGACTACTGGGATAAGGCTGGGAGGTCAGTATGTGTGGTCCTATGACTACTGGGATAAGGCTGGGAGGTCAGTATGAGTGGTCCTATGGCTACTGGGATAAGGCTGGGAGGTCAGTATGAGTGATCCTATGACTACTGGGATAAGGCTGGGAGGTCAGTATGAGTGATCCTATGACTACTGGGATAAGGCCGGGAGGTCAGTATGAGTGGTCCTATGACTACTGGGATAAGGCTGGGAGGTCAGTATGTGTGATCCTATGACTACTGGGATAAGGCTGGGAGGTCAGTATGAGTGGTCCTATGACTACTGGGATAAGGCTGGGAGGTCAGTATGAGTGGTCCTATGACTACTGGGATAAGGCTGGAGGTCAGTATGTGTGATCCTATGACTACTGGGATAAGGCTGGGAGGTCAGTATGTGTGGTCCTATGACTACTGGGATAAGGCTGGGAGGTCTGTATGAGTGGTCCTATGACTACTGGGATAAGGCTGGGAGGTCAGTACGTGTGGTCCTATGACTACTGGGATAAGACTGGGAGGTCAGTATGAGTGATCCTATGACTACTGGGATAAGGCCGGGGAGGTCAGTATGAGTGGTCCTATGACTACTGGGATAAGGCTGGGAGGTCAGTATGTGTGGTCCTATGACTACTGGGATAAGGCTGGGAGGTCAGTACGTGTGGTCCTATGACTAGTGGGATAAGGCTGGGAGGTCAGTATGTGTGGTCCTATGACTACTGGGATAAGGCTGGGAGGTCAGTATGAGTGGTCCTATGACTACTGGGATAAGGCTGGGAGGTCAGTATGAGTGATCCTATGACTACTGGGATAAGGTTGGGAGGTCAGTATGAGTGATCCTATGACTACTGGGATAAGGCTGGGAGGTCAGTATGAGTGATCCTATGACTACTGGGATAAGGCTGGGAGGTCAGTATGAGTGGTCCTATGACTACTGGGATAAGGCTGGGAGGTCAGTACGTGTGGTCCTATGACTAGTGGGATAAGGCTGGGAGGTCAGTATGTGTGGTCCTATGACTACTGGGATAAGGCTGGGAGGTCAGTATGAGTGGTCCTATGACTACTGGGATAAGGCTGGGAGGTCAGTATGAGTGGTCCTATGACTACTGGGATAAGGCTGGGAGGTCAGTATGAGTGATCCTATGACTACTGGGATAAGGCTGGGAGGTCAGTATGAGTGGTCCTATGACTACTGGGATAAGGCTGGGAGGTCAGTACTGTGTGGTCCTATGACTAGTGGGATAAGGCTGGGAGATCAGTATGTGTGGTCCTATGACTACTGGGATAAGGCTGGGAGGTCAGTATGAGTGGTCCTATGACTACTGGGATAAGGCTGGGAGGTCAGTATGAGTGATCCTATGACTAGTGGGATAAGGCTGGGAGGTCAGTATGAGTGGTCCTATGACTACTGGGATAAGGCTGGGAGGTCAGTATGTGTGGTCCTATGACTACTGGGATAAGGCTGGGAGGTCAGTATGAGTGGTCCTATGGCTACTGGGATAAGGCTGGGAGGTCAGTATGAGTGATCCTGTGACTACTGGGATAAGGCTGGGAGGTCAGTATGAGTGATCCTATGACTACTGGGATAAGGCTGGGAGGTCAGTATGTGTGGTCCTATGACTACTGGGATAAGGCTGGGAGGTCAGTATGAGTGATCCTATGACTACTGGGATAAGGCTGGGAGGTCAGTATGAGTGGTCCTATGACTACTGGATAAGGCTGGGAGGTCAGTATGAGTGGTCCTATGACTACTGGGATAAGGCTGGGAGGTCAGTACGTGTGGTCCTATGACTACTGGGATAAGGCTGGGAGGTCAGTATGAGTGGTCCTATGACTACTGGGATAAGGCTGGGAGGTCAGTATGAGTGATCCTATGACTACTGGGATAAGGCCGGGAGGTCAGTATGAGTGGTCCTATGACTACTGGGATAAAGCTGGGAGGTCAGTATGAGTGGTCCTATGACTACTGGGATAAGGCTGGGAGGTCAGTATGAGTGGTCCTATGACTACTGGGATAAGGCTGGGAGGTCAGTATGAGTGGTCCTATGACTACTGGGATAAGGCCGGGAGGTCAGTATGAGTGATCCTATGACTACTGGGATAAGGCTGGGAGGTCAGTATGTGTGATCCTATGACTACTGGGATAAGGCTGGGAGGTCAGTATGAGTGGTCCTATGACTACTGGGATAAGGCCGGGAGGTCAGTATGAGTGATCCTATGACTACTGGGATAAGGCTGGGAGGTCAGTATGTGTGATCCTATGACTACTGGGATAAGGCTGGGAGGTCAGTATGAGTGATCCTATGGCTACTGGGATAAGGCTGGGAGGTCAGTACGTGTGGTCCTATGACTACTGGGATAAGGCTGGGAGGTCAGTATATGTGATCCTATGACTACTGGGATAAGGCTGGGAGGTCAGTATGAGTGGTCCTATGACTACTGGGATAAGGCTGGGAGGTCAGTATGAGTGGTCCTATGACTACTGGGATAAGGCTGGGAGGTCAGTATGTGTGATCCTATGACTACTGGGATAAGGCTGGGAGGTCAGTATGAGTGATCCTATGGCTACTGGGATAAGGCTGGAGGTCAGTACGTGTGGTCCTATGACTACTGGGATAAGGCTGGGAGGTCAGTATGAGTGATCCTATGACTACTGGGATAAGGCTGGGAGGTCAGTATGTGTGATCCTATGACTACTGGGATAAGGCTGGGAGGTCAGTATGAGTGGTCCTATGACTACTGGGATAAGGCTGGGGAGGGTCAGTATGAGTGGTCCTATGACTACTGGGATAAGGCTGGGAGGTCAGTATGTGTGGTCCTATGACTACTGGGATAAGGCTGGGAGGTCAGTATGAGTGGTCCTATGACTACTGGGATAAGGCTGGGAGGTCAGTATGTGTGGTCCTATGACTACTGGGATAAGGCTGGGAGGTCAGTATGTGTGGTCCTATGACTACTGGGATAAGGCTGGGGAGGTCAGTATGAGTGATCCTATGACTACTGGGATAAGGCTGGGAGGTCAGTATGTGTGATCCTATGACTACTGGGATAAGGCTGGGAGGTCAGTATGAGTGGTCCTATGACTACTGGGATAAGGCTGGGAGGTCAGTATGAGTGGTCCTATGACTACTGGGATAAGGCTGGGAGGTCAGTACGTGTGATCCTATGACTACTGGGATAAGGCTGGGAGGTCAGTACGTTGTGGGTCCTATGACTACTGGGATAAGGCTGGGAGGTCAGTACGTGTGGTCCTATGACTACTGGGATAAGGCTGGGAGGTCAGTATATGTGATCCTATGACTACTGGGATAAGGCTGGGAGGTCAGTATGTGTGGTCCTATGACTACTGGATAAGGCTGGGAGGTCAGTACGTGTGGTCCTATGACTACTGGGATAAGGCTGGGAGGTCAGTATGTGTGGTCCTTATGACTACTGGGATAAGGCTGGGAGGTCAGTATGTGTGGTCCTATGACTACTGGGATAAGGCTGGAGGTCAGTATGAGTGATCCCTAATGACTACTGGGATAA
>CM074719.1:619487229-619553647 GCA_037306005.1 Rhinophrynus dorsalis | reverse complement strand
TCACAGGACCAAGTGTAGAGACAGTGCACAGGCACTTCCCCAACCCTCACAGGACCAGGTGTGAAGACA
The DNA here is from genome assembly GCA_037306005.1 of Rhinophrynus dorsalis. Classification (NCBI taxonomy): domain Eukaryota; kingdom Metazoa; phylum Chordata; class Amphibia; order Anura; family Rhinophrynidae; genus Rhinophrynus; species Rhinophrynus dorsalis. The sequence continues at coordinate 619,553,578 of CM074719.1, read as the reverse complement.
GCGCACAAGCACTTCCCCAACCCTCACAGGACCAGGTGTGAAGACAGTGCACAAGCACTTCCCCAACCCTCACAGGACCAGGTGTGAAGACAGTGCACAAGCACTTCCCCAACCCTCACAGGACCAGGTGTGAAGACAGTGCACAAGCACTTCCCCAACCCTCACAGGACCAGGTGTGAAGACAGTGCACAAGCACTTCCCCAACCCTCACAGGATCAGGTGTGAAGACAGTGCACAAGCACTTCCCCAACCCTCACAGGACCAGGTGTGAAGACAGTGCACACGCACTTCCCCAACCCTCACAGGACCAGGTGTGAATACAGTGCACAAGCACATCCCCAACCCTCACAGGACCAGGTGTGAAGACAATACACAAGCACTTCCCCAACCCTCACAGGACCAGGTGTGAAGACAATACACAAGCACTTCCCCAACCCTCACAGGACCAGGTGTGAAGACAGTGCACACGCACTTCCCCAACCCTCACAGGACCAGGTGTGAAGACAGTGCACACGCACTTCCCCAACCCTCACAGGACCAGGTGTGGAGACAGTGCACAAGCACTTCCCTAACCCTCACAGGCCCAGGTGTGGAGACAGTGCACAAGCACTTCCCAAACCCTCACAGGACCAGGTGTGAAGACAATGCACAAGCACTTCCCCAACACTCACAGGACCAGGTGTGAATACAGTGCACAAGCACTTCCCCAACCCTCACAGGACCAGGTGTAAAGACAGTGCACAAGCACTTCCCAAACCCTCACAGGACCAAGTGTGGAGACAGTGCACAAGCACTTCCCCAACCCTCACAGGACCAGGTGTGAAGACAGTGCACAAGCACTTCCCCAACCCTCACAGGATCAGGTGTGAAGACAGTGCACAAGCACTTCCCCAACACTCACAGGACCAGGTGTGAAGACAGTGCACAAGCACTTCCCCAACCCTCACAGGACCAGGTGTGAAGACAGTGCACAAGCACTTCCCCAACCCTCACAGGACCAGGTGTGAAGACAGTGCACAAGCACTTCCCCAACCCTCACAGGACCAGGTGTGAAGACAGTGCACAAGCACTTCCCCAACCCTCACAGGATCAGGTGTGAAGACAATGCCTAAGCACTTCCCCAACCCTCACAGGATCAGGTGTGAAGACAGTGCACAAGCACTTCCCCAACCCTCACAGGATCAGGTGTGAAGACAGTGCACAAGCACTTCCCCAAACCCTCACAGGATCAGGTGTGAAGACAGTGCACAAGCACTTCCCCAACCCTCACAGGACCAGGTGTGAAGACAGTGCACAAGCACTTCCCAACCCTCACAGGACCAGGTGTGAAGACAGTGCACAAGCACTTCCCCAACCCTCACAGGACCAAGTGTGGAGACAGTGCACAAGCACATCCCCAACCCTCACAGGACCAGGTGTGAAGACAGTGCACAAGCACTTCCCCAACCCTCACAGGACCAGGTGTGGAGACAGTGCACAAGCACATCCCCAACCCTCACAGGACCAGGTGTGAAGACAGTGCACAAGCACTTCCCCAACCCTCACAGGACGGTGTGAATACAGTGCACAAGCACTTCCCCAACCCTCACAGGCCCAGGTGTGAAGACAGTGCACAAGCACTTCCCAAACCCTCACAGGACCAGGTGTGGAGACAGTGTACAAGCACTTCCCCAACCCTCACAGGACCAGGTGTGAAGACAGTGCACAAGCACTTCCCCAACCCTCACAGGACCAGGTGTGAATACAGTGCACAAGCACTTCCCCAACCCTCACAGGACCAGGTGTGAAGACAGTGCACAAGCACTTCCCAAACCCTCACAGGACCAGGTGTGGAGACAGTGTACAAGCACTTCCCCAACCCTCACAGGACCAGGTGTGAAGACAGTGCACAAGCACTTCCCCAACCCTCACAGGACCAGGTGTGAATACAGTGCACAAGCACTTCCCCAACCCTCACAGGACCAGGTGTGAAGACAGTGCACAAGCACTTCCCCAACCCTCACAGGACCAGGTGTGAAGACAGTGCACAAGCACTTCCCCAACCCTCACAGGACCAGGTGTGAAGACAGTGCACAAGCACTTCCCCAACCCTCACAGGACCAGGTATGAGACAGTGCACAAGCACTTCCCCAACCCTCACAGGACCAGGTGTGAAAACAGTGCACAAGCACTTCCCAAACCCTCACAGGACCAGGTGTGGAGACAGTGCACAAGCACTTCCCCAACCCTCACAGGACCAGGTGTGAAGACAGTGCACAAGCACTTCCCCAACCCTCACAGGACCAGGTGTGAAGACAGTGCACAAGCACTTCCCCAACCCTCACAGGACCAGGTGTGAATACAGTGCACAAGCACTTCCCCAACCCTCACAGGACCAGGTGTGAAAACAGTGCACAAGCACTTCCCCAACCCTCACAGGACCAGATATGGAGACAGTGTACAAGCACTTCCCCAACCCTCACAGGACCAGATATGGAGACAGTGCACAAGCACTTCCCCAACCCTCACAGGGCCAGGTGTGGAGACAGTGCACAAGCACTTCCCCAACCCTCACAGGACCAGGTGTGAAGACAGTGCACAAGCACTTCCCCAACCCTCATAGGACCAGGTGTGAAGACAGTGCACAAGCACTTCCCCAACCCTCACAGGATCAGGTGTGAAGACAGTGCACAAGCACTTCCCCAACCCTCACAGGACCAGGTGTGAAGACAGTGCACAAGCACTTCCCCAACCCTCACAGGACCAGATATGGAGACAGTGCACAAGCACTTCCCCAACCCTCACAGGACCAGGTGTGAAGACAGTGCACAAGCACTTCCCCAACCCTCACAGGATCAGGTGTGAAGACAGTGCACAAGCACTTCCCCAACCCTCACAGGACCAGGTGTGAAGACAGTGCACAAGCACTTCCCAAACCCTCACAGGACCAGGTGTGAAGACAGTGCACAAGCACTTCCCCAACCCTCACAGGACCAGGTGTGGAGACAGTGCACAAGCACATCCCCAACCCTCACAGGACCAAGTGTGGAGACAGCACACGATCCACTGAAGGAACAGGAACTTATCCCAATCTGACTATGGAATTCGGAAGGTAGCAAGGGTAGCAGTAGCTACTAGTGCAAGTAAAGTGGAATCTCCCAAACAAAAATGAGAAATGCTCCCCTAGAATGCTAGGGTACACCAAGGTAATAGACTCGGATACCTTAGAACGCTAGGGTAAACCTACAGGCAATGGCGACTAGAATTCCCCAGAACGCTAGGGTAGTTACGGGCAACTGTGACTCAAATCCCAAAGGCACTAACCATCGGTATCAGGCAGTATACGATAGCCAGAGACATAGTCCGGCGCAGCGGGAGGATACTGAGCACAGCTTGTACCAGAGAGATCAGCTAGAGCACAGTCTAGCGTAGGAGCGGAATCAGTCAGGCCAATGGTCGGAAACATATCAGATAGTCAGCCGGAGCTGGAGTCAACACTGAGTAGTTGGTCAGCCAAGCCAAGGTCGGTACCATATCGGATAGTCAGCCGGAGCCAGGGTCAGCACAGAGGGGGTTAGTCAGCCAAGCCAAGGTCGGTACCGTATCGGATAGTCAGCCGGAGCCGGGGTCAGCACAGAGCAGTTAGTCAGCCAAGCCAAGGTCGGTACCGTATTGATAGTCAGCCGGAGGCAGGGTCAGCACAGAGGGGTTAGTGAGCCAGGCCAAGGTCGGTACCGTATCGGATAGTCAGCTGGAACCGGGGTCAGCACAGAGCAGTTAGTCAGCCAAGCCAAAGTCGGTACCGTATTGATAGTCAGCTGGAGCCAGGGTCAGCACAGTGGGGTTAGTCAGCCAGGCCAAGGTCGGTACCGTATCGGATAGTCAGCCGGAGCCGGGGTCAGCACAGAGCAGTTAGTCAGCCAAGCCAAGGTCGGTACCATATTGATAGTCAGCCGGAGCCAGGGTCAGCACAGAGTGGGTAGTCGGATGGAGCCAATGGTCAGACCGGAGCGGAAGGCAACAAGTCAGGGATCGAACGTAGTCAGAGTCAAACGTAGCCAGAGGTCAAACACAGATTTTTTTATTAAACATAATACAGTAAGTGACACTGCCTATACTTTTTACTATTTTTTTCCATCTTTACTTGTTTGTTTGTTTTTTACATTTTTATGTACCTGATATTAAGCTACATGGATCTTTTGTTGCCAATAAGTTTTTTTGGTCAGTGAATGTTGAGACAATGTAACACTATCCATGCAGCACTGAGTGCTGTATGATATATTTGTTACATCATATCTATTTTGCATTATATCAATACCCTGGCTTTCACATTCCCTAACAGAAAGCTCTCTGGTAACCAAACTTACAGGGATAGTAATACTTAATATGTAAAAAAACACATATTGTAGTGTTTATCCCCCTGAATAAAACAAGGGCACTCCCACTGCTGAAAGGTATTCTATTCAAAAGTTATTACAGCTCAACTTGATTTTTTAGGTGCAGTATCTCAGTGGCCTGAAATTGTACTGTGGCACTGTTGCTACACGATCCTATGGAGATTTATGGTCAACTGACCAGAGCTATCCATAGGCTGGTGTAGCAACAGCGCCACTGTACAATTTCAGGCCACTGTGATACTGCACCTAAAAAATTCGAGATTAAGCTGTGATATCTTTTGAACAAATCACCGTTCAGCAGTGGGAGCACCCTTGTTTTACTCAAGGGGATAAACTGCGCAACATTTTTTTTTTTTAATTTTTACCCTTTGAGTGCCGGAGGGGTACGCAACGCATTGCTTTGCAATGCGTTGCGTACCCCTCCGGCACTCAAAGGGTTAAGTATTACCATCCCTTTAACATCAGCACCGCAACATTATGTATAAAGGAAAAAAAAAAACTAGCAAGGGGAAAAAATGAATAAGTATATGCAATTTGACTGTATGTATTATTCACTGGCAGAATACTCAGTCAAAAAAAAGTGTTACCGTCACTTTAAGCCCTTTGGTGTTTCCATTGAATATCTAGAGTATGAGGGGTTAAACCATTCTAGAAGTCAGTATATATTTTTTACCTATCTATGCATGATGTTTATGTTGTATATCTGCAGTCAGTGTCAGGATGAACCCACGTGAGCCCGTAGTGTCTTTTGGTACAAAGCCTCTGTGTGTGTTCCCGCTGCGTATTCATGGCCACCAAGTCCAGCCTTTGATGATCTGCCAGATGCCTGGGAACCACATTTCTCCTCTACAGGGACCCAGCTGTGATAGGGCATGCAGTGTACTCACAGGGCTCTGTCATTGGAGGAGGACATTTCACTGCTCTGAAAGTTCTTACAAGGAAAAAAGGATGATTGAGGCCAATTAAAATCTGGAACGTCTTGAAAGGCCTACAGAGATTTGTATTAAAACGAACTAAAGGTCATGAATTAACCCTTTGAATGCCCGATAGGTATCCAAAGCATCGCTAAGTGTTGGATTAAGGAGAAGAGAGGATGACAAGTGGCTGTTGACTTCTTCTGCAACAGAAAGATTAACCCTATAAGTGCCGGAGAGTTATCCAACGCATTGTGTCTCGCATATGGGACGCCCGCCTCCCCCGAACAACTCCAGGGCCCTTATCAAGACCGATCCACCTGTATTCAAAGCAGCATTACTTCTAAATATGTTTCTTGTATTTTAAAGGATAGTAATACTTTGTTTTATCTTTATTTTATTTTGTAGGCATTAAAAAAACATGAAGAACGATGTAAGTCTTATCTCTCAAACCTTTATGGTTTGAGAGATATTCACAAGCAAAGTTCCCCTCCCGCCCCTTTTACCTAGTGTAAGCCATCTCTTCTCAGATGTGGAATCCAGTCCATAGACCAGACACATAACAGCAGGGGACAATCTTCTTCCTATGAGAACAATGAAAGCCCTGCCCCCCTTGACAAGTTTTTCAGGTTTTTCCCTTATCTTAATTGAAGATTGTCCCTCTCCGCAGTCTACCTGGGCACCTCCCTTCTGATCTGGCTGAGCAGTGATACACTAGGTAAAAGGGGCGGGAGGGGGATACTTTGTCATTGAACTACTCTTGAACTACAACTCTGACACATTGTAGATATTTGCAAAATAATTTAATAGCCCCCAGGTTCACCTCTCAAACCTTTATGGTTTGAGAGATAACCAAAGGCAAAGTTCCCCCCTCCCTCCCCCTTCCCTGACGTCAGCGTGTACTGACTGCAGGGATATCCGGTCTGGATTTCATCAGGTGGCTCTGCAGCAGAGCCGTTATTGCATTAGTAAAAAATAATTATTTCACTGAAACGGTCTTCTATGTGTGCTTGCAAACCAATCCCATGTACAAGACCGTTTCCGTGAAATAATTATTTTTCACTAATGAAATCTCGCTCAGCTGCAGAGCTGCAAGCCTGTCGTACGACAGACTTCCCCTGCAGTCAGTACAACGGTGACTTCAGGGGAGGGAGGGGGGAACTTTGCCTTCGTTTATCTCTCAAACCATAACGGTTTGAGAGATGAACCTGGGGGCTATTAAATTATTTTGCTAATATCTACAATATGGAGGATAGTAATAATAAAGTATTACTACATTGCTTCTGCTACCACCAGTTCCAGTTCAAGTGCTGAAAGTGACATCTTGTATAGCAGGAGTTACACAGCATTTAAAACATTGTTGCATGAACTACTGCAGTGGAGGAGAGGCATCAAAGAGACATCATGGAGGGCACAGCATTTTGGCTGATGGGGTAGGGACTCATGATATGCTATTAGCCCAAGATGGGCTTCAAGTGAATGCAATGATTATGGGGAAGAGGAATTATTACAAGTGTTCGGTTGCTGTTTTCCTAATAAATGCTACACTTAAGGGAATAGTAATGTTTCATAATAAAAGCAGCTCTAATTAATCATCATAGTATTTGGACTTTGGAGAGTGTTATTTCAATTCTGTCAGAGTTGTAGTTCAAGAGTAATTCAATGATAAACTATCCCCCTCCCGCCCCTTTTACTGATGTAACACTGCTCAGCCAGATCAGAAGGGATGTGCCCAGGTAGACTGCAGAGAGGGAGAATCTTCAATTAAGATATGGGAAAAACCTGAAAAACTTGTCAAGGGGGCAGGGCTTTCATTGTTCTCATAGGAAGAAGATTGTCCCCTGCTGTTATCTGTCTGGTCTATGGACTGCATTCCACATCTGAGAAGAGATGGCTTACACTAGGTAAAAGGGGCGGGAGGGGGGAACTTTGCTTGTGAATATCTCTCAAACCATAAAGGTTTGAGAGATAAGACTTATATCGTCCTTCATCTTTTTTTAATGCCTACAAAATAAAATAAAGATAAAACAAAGTATTACTATCCCTTTAGTTCTGTTTGTTCCTGCTGTTTTCTTAATAATGTTACACTTAGTTTTTTGTTCCTATCTTTTTGTGCTCTTAATCTATTATAGTCACTAATGCTTTCAGTGGATTAGCCCACTATTATTTAGCTGCACTCCAGATCAGAACATCATTACCATCTATTCATCAAATACCATTGTATGGATTCAATTCCATTAATCAACTCATTTCCTTTGGCTCATATGAACTTACTGTAGAGATCTGGACCTTTATAAGGTTTAGTGGTGGTGAAGTGTCTCTTCGACCTAGTTTCAGATCTTAATATATAGACTACACAATAGAGGACTATTTGGTTTATTATTTTGTTCATTTTTCTAATGCGTTACCATTTTTTGATAACCCAGAACTATCTTGTTGTTGCCAATATTTTGAGGTTGTCATTATATTAATTGTTTGAGTAGAGGTGAGACCTTTAATAGCTAACTAAGTGGCTATACAATGCAAGCTTTCCAGACAGCTTAGATCTCATCTTCAGGAATATTTAGAATGAAGCTTCATAATATCATAACAACCTCACTGGTTGATGTGGGACAAGGCTGGGGGGGGGTTAGTATGTAGCTGAAAAAAGCAGAAAAACTGCAGTTTCAATGGAATTACCGCAGAAGGCGAAAATGCAGTTTTTCTTACTTTTAATTTTTAGGATGGAACTTTTCACCCAGTCCTAATTGTATACAACTCTCATGATTCTTTATATTGTTCTGAGCTAAAAACTATTCAGTCATTTTGTTAAAGTCTCTACACTATCTGCTAATACATTCTGAGTCAAAAAATTCTACATCCTTACTGCCCTTAAAATCCCTGCCTTTGAGCAATGGAACAAAGAAGATAGAAGGGTCTACAATAGGATACCAAATGATGTGCCTATGTACTCCAAGCTATGAGATTAAATCTATAAATATATAAAAGAGGAACAAATCATGTAACCAAAAGTCTGTCCATCTGGTGCACACACACATACAATCACAAACACACAAACACACACACACTAATGGAGCTCCCATAGGTCCCAGCAGCAGAGCAATACACCATTACATGCCACCAGCAGAACAATATACCATTATATTCCACCAGGAGGACAATACACAATTACATGTCACCAGCAAAGCAATACACCATTACATTCCACCAGCAGGACATTACACTATTACAGAAATGTAATTTGGTACCTTTCTTTTTTAGAAAACAAACCCTGGAAATAGTGTCCCTTTACCCCCGGATGCTATAGAAGCCTCCAATGCTTTGCTTTGTAGCATCCAAAGGGTCAGATATTTTGTTGTATTACATGATTTTTTGGTCTTTATACACCAGTGCCTCACATCCAAATGACATGTCTGTCTATACATATTTTTTCTAGCTACAGAGATAACCAACACAATAAAGAATTTTAATTTATCACCTTACTTTTGAACTTATTATTATTTTTAGTTAAAGTTTTAATCAATATGCACCCACATGTGCCAATCTGTTTATTGGCTTGTTGACTTGTTACCCTTTAGCAAGTGGATCAAGAGTTCCACGGGTGGAAAGTAGGAATCGTTTTTCTGGAACAGATGACACGCAGTGGGCTGGATTTTAATAACCCTGTGATTCTGAACTGGCTTTTAAATGCTGTTTATTTTTTATGAACTTGTAGTTAACAATTTGCGGTTGCTATCCCTTTAGTAAAAGTCCATTTGATGATTCCTACAGTGGTCAGAATTAACCACTGAATTCAGCTGTGAAACTTAAAGGGATAGTAATACTTCGATTTATCTTTATTTTATTTTGTAGGCATTAAAAAAACATGAAGAACGATATGTCTTATCTCTCAAACCTTTATGGTTGGAGAGATATTCACAAGCAAAGTTTCCCCTCCCGCCCCTTTTACCTAGTGTAAGCCATCTCTTCTCAGATGTGGAATCCAGTCCATAGACCAGACAGATAACAGAAGGGGACAATCTTCTTCCTATGAGAACAATGAAAGCCCTGCCCCCCTTGACAAGCTTTTCAGGTTTTTCCCTTATCTTAATTGAAGATTGTCCCTCTCTGCAGTCTACCTGGGCACCTCCCTTCTGCTCTGGCTGAGCAGTGTTACATCAGTAAAAGGGGCGAGAGGGGGATACTTTGTCATTGAATTACTCTTGAACTACAACTGACAGTATTGAAATAACACTCTCCAAAGTCCAAATACTATGATGATTAATTAGAGCTGCTTTTATTATGAAACATAACTATCCCTTTAAAAAAAGTTAAAATGCCCTTTTGCACTCTCATCCCTCTTCCACCCAATATGCCGTGGTTAATCGATTATTATATCGCTAGTTGTTTGAGACCACAATTCTTATCAGAGACATTGTATGGGCATGCTTGGCATTCATATGTACAATGTAAGTTAGACTGAAAAAAAATACACAAGTTCATCAAGTTCAACCTTTTTTAACAGTATAACCCAAAAAAGTGAGAAATTCATAATCCTTCTGTTTAACTTACTAATACAAGGTATATCTCTGTATGTCCTCTCCTGCTAGAAATGTATCTAATCTACTCTTTACTGCATCCATTGTATCTACCCTTACCACATACTTAGGCAGATACAATGGACACATTTAAAGGGATAGTAATACTTGTATTAAAGTTGGGGTCCGAATCTTCTTTATGTTTTTTTAACACATAGCTCTATATTTCAATACTCACAGTTTTGTAGTACAAGCGCTACCCAGTCCGAAAGGATATCCCTCCCACCCCTTCTGGCTGCCTCCCATTAGATGTGGAATCCAGTCGTGGGACAGGATGGATGCAACGAGGGACAATCTTCATTCCGTAACTATAAGGAAAACCATGCCTTCCTTGGCAAAGGAGGGCAGGATTTTCCTTTTGCTTACTGAAAATTTAAAATTGTCCCTCGCCGCGCTCCATCTGGACCAGACTGAGAAGAAGAGGAAAAGGGCAGGAGGGAGATCCTTTCGGATTGAATAGCACCTGAACTACAAAACTATAAGTATTGAAATATAGCACTACGTTTTAAAAAAACATAGAAGACTCGGACCTCAACTTTACTACAAATATTACTATCCCTTTAACAAACCTTACTGTAAAGATTAGATCTTAGAATAAAAAGGTCACTAAAGAGATCCTTGTATTGACCTTGCAAATAAAACTACAATGTAGCAAGATCCTCTATTAGGTGGTGTAAATAAACCAAGTTTAGCTTGATGTTCAATATACTTCAATTCCTACATCCCCTTAATTAATTTGTACTCTGTACTCTCTTAAATTCTAGAATATCCTTTTTCAGATCTAGATCCCAAAACCTTACTGCATGTTTGAGGTGAGGTCTTACGATTTGTACCATGGCAAAATTATATCCACTCTTGCTTCAATACCCCTTTTTATACAGGACAGTATTTTGTTTGCTTTTGTTACTGCTGATTGACACTGGTCACTATTTATAAGGCTGCAGTTTACAAGGACTCACAGATCTTACTTTAACAGTGGGTCTCCTAAAAAACTCTCACTGCGTTCATAAGTAGCATGCTATTTTGCTCATCCCAAATGTATAACTATATATTTCCCAACATTAAACTTCACATTTGTTTCCCCAATCTGCCATTTTATGTAAATTTCTCTGTAGAGATCAAACATCCTGCTCTGAATTTATTACCCTGCATAATTTAGTGCCATCTGCAAATATTGACAGTTTGCTTTCTGTACTTATTTCCATGTGGACAAATACCGAACAATGTGGTACTCCACTGTCATATGTATTAGAGAATATTCCATTTTTGACAACACACTGTTCCCTGTCCTTCAACCAATATTCTATCCAGTTATAAAGGTTATCCCTTAGACCAGTGGTTCTCAATCTTTTTTTGTACGGGGCACCCCTAACACATAATATAGAACATTCGGGGCACCCCTAACATATTTAATGTACTTTATCAAGGGCATAATGATGGTACAATGCATAAATATACAGTTATTATTAGGTCTTACAATCATAATAACAAAAGGAAACATAATGTGCATAACAATTTCTATAAATCTTTATTTAAAAGTCAATTTTTGTTAGTCTTCATAGAAATCATGGGGCACCCTAAGTTGATGTCCGTGGCACACCAAAGTGCCACGGCACCCTGGTTGAGAATCACTGCCTTAGACTCAACTTTCTTATTTTATAGCTCAGTCTCCTTTGTTAGAGGCACCTGATTCGGGAGGGTTTGCTTTTTCCTCCCATTTTCCTCAGGGTTTCTGCAAGAAACCAGTTAATGCTGTGGACAGGTGGTTGTGGCGCAGAGAGACTGTTCTTAGTGAACAATGCATCATGATTGTTTTACCAATGAAGCCAATGGAAGTATATTGCTCAGCTGAATCCATTGGGTGCTAGAGATGTCTCGAATGCAAGAGATTAAAGGGATAGTAATGTTTCATAATAAAAGCAGCTCCAATTAATCTTCATAGTTTTTGGGTCATGGAGAGTGTTATTTCATTACTGTCAGAGTTGTAGTTCAAGAGTAATTGAATGATAAAGTATACCCCTCCTGCCCATTTTACCTAGTGTAAGTCACCTCACCTCAGATGTGGAATCTAGAGACATATATTTAGGTGTCATTGGATTATAGATGATAGCAAAAGCTTTTCCAAATGGTCAGATGTATATACAGAAGAGAAGGACAGAGCCATGTGGAACTCCAAAATTCTCTGATTTAAAGGAGCAGTAAACTTTATTTATGAAAAAATATATATTTTTGACTAAAATAAGGGTACTCCCACTGCTGAGAGATTTATATTTCCAGAGTTATTACAGTTTAAACCCATGTTTTTTTACATTAGCAGTGCCCTCTAGTGGTCAAATTCTAATTAGATTTCCTGTTACATTCTAATGGAGAGGAAAGTCACAAAAGTCAGAGACAAACAGTTCTCCATAGAATGTGATAGAAACTGCTGAGTCACTTCCTGTCAGTTAGAACTATCAGGAAGTAAACACAGTAAATTCACTTCCTGTCAGAACTATCAGGAAGTAAACACAGTAAATTCACTTCCTAATTATTTAAACTGCTATATTTTTTGAATAAAACATCTGACAGCGATGGGAGTGACCTTGTATTATTCAGCAGGAAAAGCTCTATAAAATATGTGTTTTCATTAAAAAAAGTTTACTGCTCCTTTAAAGGCTATGGGGTGATGATAATCACCCATGACAGAGACTGAGAAGAAACAATCAGGTTAGATTAGAGCTGAGGAGAGTTGTGTCACATATATGAATAGTGGAGAAAGCTGGTGATCGACAAGTGTTGAAAGCCATAGAAAGGTCAAACAGAATTAAGGGGTAGAAGTGTCCTTTAGATCTGGCCAACAGCAAATCATTAGACACTTGGCCAGTGCCGTTTCAGTAATGTAGGTGGTGGAAGCTTGATTGTAGTTGGTCATTAAGAGAGTTGGAAGAAAGAATGTGGAATAAGCAGCTGTACACAACCTGTTCAAGTAGTTTAGGGAGGAAATGGAACAAGGTCTAGAAAGGGTCAAGAAAGGTAGGGTCTTAGTAACATAGTAACATAGTTGATGAGGCTGAAAAAAGACATGCGTCCATCAAGTCCAGCCCATGCCAAACACACCCCTGTTGATCCAGAGGAAGGCAAAAAAAAGCCCTCTGACTCCAATTAGTAGTCAGATAGTTCCCCGGATCAATATCCTATCAGAGGGTCAAGAGAGGTTTTGAGAAATTGTCTGTTTAAAGGCAGATGGGGGGGTAACTATAGTAGGTGAGAGGGTGAAGAGGTTGGTAAGTGCTAGGCAGAGGGTGAATGATGGCAGCTGGAGGAAGATCAAGGAGGGGTGCTTCAATTTTTTTTTGTGGGTAGGGGAAGGGAAAAGGAGGGTGCAGATACAGTATTAACCATTTGAGTGCCAGAGGGGTGCCCAACGCATTGCCAAGCAGAAGGGAGAGTGAGAGAAGGGGGAGTGAGATCAAGGGAAGCATTTACATTTTTTGGGGTAGAGGGAGGGAAAGAGGGGTGCGCGTTATACATATGTATTTTATGTTTTACCTAAAATAATGTGTATAGCATATTATACACAGATTTGTATTATACCCAAGATTTTACATTAGGCAGATTTTAAGTAAATTTGTCTTAAGATGGTGTTAGGTACACGCTAATTGTCTAATGATTATTTTTTCTCACTGGAAGCTAAGTTTTATTAGTGAGATCTGTTCGGTTTCAGGAGGGTTTATTTGAAGGAAGCTGTGCAATTTCCATAAAATGTTAGTGTTTCTGTCGGCTGGTTCTATCATGAATCCCACGGGAAACTCTACTGAGAAATCAGTCCGATTCCCCAAAGAACGAGGCACTGAAATTACAGCCAATATCTCATTAGGAGGAGGTGATGTGCAACTCTGACTTCAATAAAGACTTATCATAATGAGCTGCAGTAACGATAGAACGAGCAGTTATGAAGCAAACCATAAGACAATCCCAGTGATTTAAATTGGGCCTTATCCCCTTGAATGCTACATAGTTATCTATTTAATACAAAGCAAATTATAAGAGACTACATAGCATTTGAAGGGTTAAAAGCCCCATTTAAATGACTTGGAGTTTGTCTCCTACCTAGGTAAGTCCTCCTGTTACACACAGTAATTATATAGATACACCTGACTGCTGTGTGATGGACTTCTACCTATGTAAGTGCTTCTGTTACACACAGTAATAATATAGATACACCTGACTGCTGTATAATGGACTCCTACCTAGGTAAGTGCTTCTGTTACACACAGTAATTATATAGATACACCTGACTGCTGTGTGATGGACTCCTTCCTAGGTAAGTGCTTCTGTTACACACAGTAATTATATAGATACACCTGACTGCTGTATGATGGACTCCTACCTAGGTAAGTGCTTCTGTTACACACAGTAATTATATAGATATACCTGACTGCTGTGTGATGGTCTCCTACCTAGGTAAGTCCTTCTGTTACACACAGTAATTATATAGATACACCTGACTGCTGTATGATGGACTCCTACCTAGGTAAGTACTTCTGTTACACACAATAATTATATAGATACACCTGACTGCTGTATGATGGACTCCTACCTAGGTAAGTGCTTCTGTCACACACAGTAATTATATAGATACACCTGACTGCTGTATGGTGGACTCCTACCTAGGTAAGTGCTTCTGTTACACACAGTAATTATATAGATACGCCTGACTGCAGTACGATGGACTCCTACCTAGGTAAGTGCTTCTGTTACACACAGTAATTATATAGATACACCTGACTGCTATATGATGGATTCCTGTCTAGGTAAGTGCTTCTGTTACACACAGTAATGATATAGATACACCTGACTGCTGTGTGATGGACTCCTACCTAGGTAAGTGCTTCTGTTATACACAGTAATTATATAGATACGCCTGACTGCTGTATAATGGACTCCTACATAGGTAAGTGCTTCTGTTACACACAGTAATGATATAGATACAACTGACTGCAGTGTGATGGACTCCTACCTAGGTAAGTGCTTCTGTTACACACAGTAATTATATAGATACACCTGACTGCTGTATGATGGACTCCTACCTAGGTAAGTAATTCTGTTACACACAGTAACTATTTAGATACACCTGACTGCTGTATGACGGACTCCTACCTATGTAAGTGCTTCTGTTACACACAGTAATTATATAGATACACCTGACTGCTGTATGTATGACGGACTCCTACCTAGGTAAGTGCTTCTGTTACACACAGTAATTCTATGTCAGAACGGAAGCTCATATTATGCTAACTCTCTCCACTGCCCCTTTAAGCAGCAAAGGAAAATTTATTTGCAAAAAACCAACAGGCAAGACAAAAACACATTTGCATATCATCACTTCACCCCCAACCAATCACAGTCCATATCTCCCCAAACATGTAGTGACGTCAACTGCATCTAATCCTCTTTCCTTTGCTGCTCCCTTGTGAACAGGTCATGTATTTTTTTGCTATTGTGTTACTGTTTGTACATGGTCTGTTCTTTTCCTTTCTAGGTTTTTTCTAGCTCCGTGCTGGTAGTGGCAAATTCTTGCCCATCTACCAGTCCACGGATTGCTGGCAGTCATCCCTGTTCTCTTTGGGGGTTTTTATTCCTCCTTTCTGGTCCCTTTCCTACAACCTGCTTGTTATTCGGTACCCGCTTTGGTGTGGCTTCCGTTTTGTGTCTTGCCGCCTGGCTCCGTATCGGAGCTTCTACTGGTGGCCTCTCTGAGCGGATCGCGTCTTAGCGCATGCGCGATCCAGCTCAGTTTAACACCGCCCCCTCCCTCCCTGACGGACGGCTGCTTGGAGCGTTGCGCACCCGCGAGGTATCCGCCATTTTGTGGAGATCACCTCGCGGGTCTGCTGTGCTCTGGCTGTGCGTTGGGCTGTGAGGTACTCGGCAAGGCGGTTTTGTCATTGAAGTGTTCAGTTTAAACACAAAAATATTTTGGGTTCAGGGATTCCCTTATTTTACTATTTGGGGGTTTGTTCAGCCCATTTCTTCCCTTTGCCTATTCCACGCTGATCCTAGTATTACTGTTGGGGCCTTGTAGCTGTCACATTTTTTCTTGCTGTTAACACTGAGTCTTTTCAGTTTTTTGCTATACAGGGCTGCTGTGGCTTAGTGTCTAGGGCTCTGGACTTTCCCACAGCACTCCTGGGTTTGATTCCAGCTACAATAGTTCTAACATAATTATATTTTTTTGCTGTATTATTTCTTGTCTGACCTCATCTATTATGTCCTCCTCCAGTGATGAAGGGGTTAATCACCCCTTGACTCCTTGTTCTGATACGATTGGGGCTATGTCTGGCGGGGCGGAGGGAGTTTCCATCCTTGTGCAGCAACCTGGGCGCTTGGGAATGGATCCTTCCTCCGCTCTTGGCAGTCAGGCTGCTCAATTCCAAACTTTTATGGAGCAATCCATGCATGACATGTGGACGAAAATGTCTGCTTCCTTTATGGATAATATGGCTTCTGCTATGACTAAAAAGACCCCGGCAGTGGGAAGTACTGCACATGATGCTCCCATCATGTTAACTCAGGCCGTCTCTCAGACGGCGGTTTGCTCTAAACCTGGAGGAAAACATAGTACGAAGCGTAGGCATTTGGGCTCTGACCCTGATCACTGCCACTCTAATAAGAGATACAGTGCTGAGACAACAGTTTGCACTACTGTAAGGCAACCGCAAGATAAAGGCGGTGTTGACCAGTGTGGCTCTGTCCCACTATCCAGACCCTCACCTCAGGAGGAAGTTAAACTGAGGAATAAGAAGGTTCGCAGGGCCAAACCTGACTCCTATTGTTCCACTTCCGAGTCTTCGGATGAGGACTGGGGGCTTCCACCTCCTCAGGAGTTTTCCTCTGATGGGGAGGTGGAACCTCAGTCTACGGCTGTGGCTTCTGGGTCGTCCGGGGATACCTCCCATCCCCTGTTGGATGTGCTGGGGTGTCCTTTGTTCGACCCAGAGGCCATTCGCCACCCTCGTTCGGCCGAGTGGTCCCCTATGGACCAGGTCTCGAAATATGTGGAACAATGGGTGCGTAAACCCCTTAGTAAAGATACGCGAAACAAATTGAGAGCGGAGTGTCCCCGTCCTTCTGTGGCCAATAAGGCATGTGACACACCTGAGTTAGACCCAAAAATGGTCAAGTTTATTAGTAAGTCGGGCAAGGACCCGAGGAAGGGTATTGACCGATCGCTTCGGTCCTGTCAGGACAAGCTTCTCGATGTTTTGGGCCCTTTAACGAAGATGTTTGAGCTTACTGAACGCGCCCTGGTGTCTGCATCCCCGGTGGACGTTCAAGTTCTCCGGGGCTGGATTCAGCGGGCAATTTGTATTGTGGGCAATGCCAACTCGGCACTTTCAGCTGAAAGACGCAGGGCCATTCTCATAAAAATTGACCCAAAACTATCTGAGATGGCGGTTTCTGAACCAGGCCCATCGGCACAAGGCCAATTATTTGGGGACACTTTCATCAAGGATCTGGGGAAATTTGTTACGGCTTTCACAGCCTTAGATAAAGCACAATCCTCTCTTAAGAAGGTGTTTCAGCCCCGTGTTTTCTTTAGGGCCGGGCGTGGCAGAGGTCGCTCTCCCGGCCGTACCGCACAGTCACAGCGTAGATACCAGACCTCAAATGTCCCTATGTTTAGGGGACAACCTCCCCAAGATCAGACTTATGGGGGCCAATTTTTTCCCCAGAGAAGCAGACCCTGGAGACCCAGGACGAACAGAGGACAATTTAGGTCAAGATCATATGCTGGTAAGTCTTTTTCAAAATGTTCAGTTTCCGGTGGGGAAGGTGGGGGGCAGACTCTCCCATTTTTCCCATCAGTGGGCTTCCATAACGTCAGATTCATGGATCCTTCAGACAGTGTTGGGCTATCAGATCGAGTTCTATTCCACTCCGATTCAAATGTCAGCTCCGCATCCTTTCCTTTTTTCCCAACCAGACAATCTCTTGGTGGACAACGAGATTGCGGACTTGCGAAACAAACGAGCTATTGCTTTGGCCCCCAGCAATTCGGTGGGTTTTCTCAGCAATATCTTTCTGGTAAGAAAGAAAGATTCCGGTCTCAGACCGGTTATAAACCTTCGGTCCCTAAACGAGTTCGTTTTGTATCGGCACTTCAAGATGGAGGGCATTCATTGCCTCCGAGATCTTCTTGTACCAACAGATTGGCTCGTAAAGATCGACTTGAAGGACGCTTACCTGACGGTACCCATGGCCCCGTCATCTCAGGAGTTCCTGCAGTTTCTGTGGCGGGGCCGGAGGTGGCAGTTCACCTGCCTGCCTTTTGGCCTCTCTTCAGCGCCTTGGTGCTTCACAAAGCTGCTGAAGCCTGTTGTTCAATTTTTACGTTGCCGAGGGGTTCGAATTATAATTTATCTGGACGACATGCTGATCATGTCTCAGGATCAGGAAATTCTTCTTTCCCACGTCGAGTTGACCCTCCGTCTTCTGACGTCGCTGGGGTTTCTCATCAATTGGGAGAAATCAGTGTTGGTCCCGTCTCGTCGTCTGGAATTTCTGGGGTTTCTGATAGATTCCGTTCAAGTAACTTTGAGTCTCCCGGGACCGAAGGTGCGGTCCATCCGCAAGGAGCTTCGGTCGGTCCTGAGGAAGGGACGGATTTCGTTGAGAGTTTTAGCTCGGATAGTGGGCCTTCTTTCGGCCTCCATTCAAGCCATCTTTCCAGGCCCCCTGCATTATCGGGCCTTACAGAGACTGAAGGCCAGACATTTACGTCTCGGCCTAAGCTACGCAGACTTTGTAGATCTTTCTTCCGAAGCTCGGGAAGAATTGGTCTGGTGGCTCAAACATTTAGACGCCTGGAATGGCAGGGCCATTTTCGGTTCATGTCCCGACGTGGTTATAGAGTCCGACGCCAGTCTCGTAGGTTGGGGCGCCAGACGAGGCTCTCTGTCAACCGGAGGGAAGTGGTCTCCCAGCGAGGCAGAACTACACATAAATTGTCTGGAACTTTTGGCGGGGTCTTTCGCCCTCAAGAGTTTGGCGAAGGATCAGGTGAACTGTTGTGTTCTATTAAGGATGGACAACGTGTCCGCTGTGAGGTATATCAATCGCCTCGGCGGCACGAAATCCAAACGGTTGGCGGAATTGGCTCGGGATTTCTGGCATTTCTGCCTGGATCGCAATATTTCAGTTCAGGCAGAATACCTTCCTGGTTTGTCCAACGCGGTGGCCGATTGGAATTCCAGATTCCTGGTCGATCGCAGCGACTGGTTGTTACATCGGACTGTTTTCGCGGCCATTTCGGACCTTTGGGGTCCGTTTCAGATAGACCTTTTTGCGTCCCGTCTGAATTGCCAGATTCCGAGGTTTTTCAGTTGGAGGCCGGATCCGGAAGCTCTGGCGTTAGACGCTTTTCTGCAACCTTGGGGTCAGGATACGGTTTATGCGTTCCCTCCTTTCGCCATGATTGCTCGTACTGTTCTCACCATCAGAAGACAGGAGGCGAGAGTAGCGTTAGTAACTCCTCTTTGGCCTGCTCAGCCTTGGTTCCCTCAGTTGTTGGAAATGTCCTGCGACGCTCCGCGATTCCTACCTCTGTTTCCATCCCTTCTGGTGGATCCAGACGGGTCTCCTCACGACTTGATAATCGCGGGTTCTCTTCAGTTGGTTGTGTGGCTCCTGTCGGGGGTTCCTTCTGTGCCTCTTCTTTTTCGGCATCGGCTCAGTTCCTTTTGGAGGAATCGTGGGCTCCGGGTACCAGATCTATGTATCAGTCCGCCTGGTCCGCTTGGGACCGTTGGTGCTTGGAACGGAGTTTGGATCCCGTATCGGCATCTCCCGTGGAGGTTGTGAATTTTTTGTCCTTTTTGTTTGATCAGGGGAAAGCTTACCGTACAATTAATACGTATCGGTCGGCTATTTCTGCTGGTCATCGTTATTTTGAGGGTGCTCCGGTTGGTCAGTGCGCTCTGGTGTGTCGTCTTCTCCGGGGCATCAGATTTTCCAGACCTCCGCAATCACGTTATCATTCTTTGTGGGATGTTAATGCTGTGCTTGAGTTCCTGGAGGCTTGGCCTCAGAATGATGTTTTAACGTTAAAACAAATTTCTGCTAAATTGACTATGTTATTATGTCTTATTTCCTTTAAGAGGGTGTCGGACGTTCATGCCTTAGACCTTCATTCTAGATCTTTTACTCCGGAGGGTGTGCGATTTACCATTCGCAGGCGTACTAAAACTAGTATGCGGGCGGTGGTTTATCCGGCTTTTCCTGAAAGACCACAATTGTGCGTAGTTCAGTGTCTTAAGGCATATGAACGTCGGACGGCTCTTCTGAGGAAATCTGGGTGGACTCAATTGCTGATTTCATTTCGCAAACCGCATCTTCCGGTGTCTTCGGCCACGTTGGCAAGATGGGTGCGCTGGATCATGCAATTGTCTGGCATTGACATATCTCTGTTCGGTGCACATTCTTCCAGAGGTGCTATGGCGTCTTTGGCCCTGCAAGTTGGGGGTCGTTTGGAGGATGTTCTCCGAGCAGCGGATTGGTCTAGGGAGTCCACCTTTAGGGATTTTTATTTTAAACCGGTGGTACATGTGGCTAGTCAGGTTGTGTCTCAGCTTTGAACTAGCATAATATGAGCTTCCGTTCTGACATAGAATTCGTGGATTTTCCTAACTTTTGTGATGGAAAGTCAGAATTCTATTAAAGACACGGAAGCGAATATTATCCCCCCCATTTACCCTCCCCTTTCATTATTCTCTTGTTTCTTCAGGTTGATGTATCCTGAGAGGCAGTGCTGTGTGGACGTGTTCTTTATGAGAATCGTTGTTACCTGTTGGAGTTCCAGTTCCAGTTTGGACAATCAACGGTTGTTTGGAGTTCGGTTTCCGGGATTGAACAGTTTGGAGTTTGTTCCTGTGCCAGTGTGGAGATGACCTGTTCTTCGGTCGCTTATGGCAGAAAGAGGATTAGATGCAGTTGACGTCACTACATGTTTGGGGAGATATGGACTGTGATTGGTTGGGGGTGAAGTGATGATATGCAAATGTGTTTTTGTCTTGCCTGTTGGTTTTTTGCAAATAAATTTTCCTTTGCTGCTTAAAGGGGCAGTGGAGAGAGTTAGCATAATATTCGCTTCCGTGTCTTTAATAGAATTCTGACTTTCCATCACAAAAGTTAGGAAAATCCACGAATTATATAGATACACCTGACTGCTGTATGGTGAACTCCTACCTAGGTAAGTGCTTCTGTTACACACAGTAATTATATAGATACGCCTGACTGCAGTACGATGGACTCCTACCTAGGTAAGTGCTTCTGTTACACACAGTAATTATATAGATACACCTGACTGCTGTATGATGGACTCCTACCTAGGTAAGTGCTTCTGTTACACACAGTAATGATATAGATACACCTGACTGCTGTATGATGGACTCCTACCTAGGTAAGTGCTTCTGTTACACACAGTAATTATATAGATATACCTGACTGCTGTATGATGGACTCCTACCTAGGTAAGTCCTCCTGTTACACAGCAATTATATAGATATGCCTGACTGCTGTATGATGGACTCCTAACTAGGTAGGTGCTTCTGTCACACACAGTAATTATATAGATACACCTGACTGCTGTATGATGGACTCCTACTTAGGTAAGTCCTTCTGTTATACACAGTAATTATATAGATACGCCTGACTGCTGTATAATGGACTCCTACATAGGTAAGTGCTTCTGTTACACAGAGTAATTATATAGATACACCTGACTGCCGTGTGATGGACTCCTACCTAGGTAAGTGCTTCTGTTACACACAGTAATGATATAGATGCTCCTGACTGCTGTGTGATGGACTCCTACCTAGGTAAGTGCTTCTGTTACACACAGTAATTATATAGATACACCTGACTGCTGTATGATGGACTCCTACCTAGGTAAGTCATTCTGTTACACACAGTAACTATTTAGATACACCTGACTGCTGTATGACAGACTCCTACCTAGGTAAGTGCTTCTGTTACACACAGCAATTATATAGATACACCTGACTGCTGTATGTATGACGGACTCCTACCTAGGTAAGTGCTTCTGTTACACACAGTAATTATATAGATACACCTGACTGCTGCATTATGTACTCCTACCTAGGTAAGTGCTTCTGTTACACACAGTAATTATATAGATACACCTGACTGCTGTATGATGGACTCCTACCTAGGTAAGTGCTTCTGTTACACAAAGTAATGATATAGATACACCTGACTGCTGTATGATGGACTCCTACCTAGGTAAGTGCTTCTGTTACACACAGTAATTTTATAGATATACCTGACTGCTGTATGATGGACTCCTACCTAGGTAAGTCCTCCTGTTACACAGCAATTATATAGATACGCCTGACTGCTGTATGATGGACTCCTAACTAGGTAGGTGCTTCTGTCACACACAGTAATTATATAGATACACCTGACTGCTGTATGATGGACTCCTACTTAGGTAAGTCCTTCTGTTATACACAGTAATTATATAGATACGCCTGACTGCTGTATAATGGACTCCTACATAGGTAAGTGCTTCTGTTACACAGAGTAATTATATAGATACACCTGACTGCTGTGTGATGGACTCCTACCTAGGTAAGTGCTTCTGTTACACACAGTAATGATATAGATGCTCCTGACTGCTGTGTGATGGACTCCTACCTAGGTAAGTGCTTCTGTTACACACAGTAATTATATAGATAAACCTGACTGCTGTCTGATGGACTCCTACCTAGGTAAGTCATTCTGTTACACACAGTAACTATTTAGATACACCTGACTGCTGTATGACGGACTCCTACCTAGGTAAGTGCTTCTGTTACACACAGCAATTATATAGATACACCTGACTGCTGTATGTATGACGGACTCCTACCTAGGTAAGTGCTTCTGTTACACACAGTAATTATATAGATACACCTGACTGCTGCATTATGTACTCCTACCTAGGTAAGTGCTTCTGTTACACACAGTAATTATATAGCTACACCTGACTGCTGCATGACGGACTCCTACCTAGGTAAGTCCTTCTGTTACACGCAGTAATTATATAGATACACCTGACTGCTGCATTATGTACTCCTACCTAGGTAAGTGCTTCTGTTACACACAGTAATTATATAGATACACCTGACTGCTGTGTGATGGACTCCTACCTAGGTAAGTCCTTCTGTTACACACAGTAATTATATAGATATACCTGACTGCTGTGTGACGGACTCCTACCTAGATAAGTCCTTCTGTTACACACAGTAATTATATAGATACACCTGACTGCTGTGTGATGGGCTCCTACCTAGGTAAGTCCTTCTGTTACACACAGTAATTATATAGATATACCTGACTGCTGCGTGACGGACTCCTACCTAGGTAAGTCCTTCTGTTACACACAGTAATTATATAGATACACCTGACTGCTGTGTGATGGGCTCCTACCTAGGTAAGTCCTTCTGTTACACACAGTAATTATATAGATACACCTGACTGCTGCATGACGGACTCCTACCTAGATAAGTCCTTCTGTTACACACAGTAATTATATAGATACACCTGACTGCTGTGTGATGGGCTCCTACCTAGGTAAGTCCTTCTGTTACACACAGTAATTATATAGATATACCTGACTGCTGCGTGACAGACTCCTACCTAGGTAAGTCCTTCTGTTACACACAGTAATTATATAGATACACCTGACTGCTGTGTGATGGGCTCCTACCTAGGTAAGTCCTTCTGTTACACACAGTAATTATATAGATACACCTGACTGCTGCGTGACGGACTCCTACCTAGGTAAGTCCTTCTGTTACACACAGTAATTATATAGATACGCCTGACTGCTGTATGATGGACTCCTACCTAGGTAAGTCCTTCTGTTACACACAGTAATTATATAGATACACCTGACTGCTGTGTGATGGACTCCTACCTAGGTAAGTCCTTCTGTTACACACAGTAATTTAATGGCAGAACGGAGGCTTCATATTATGCATAAACTCTCTCCACTGCTTCCTCTAGCAGCAAAGGGATCTTTATTGAAATACAAAGAAAAAACTTCCTGTAACCCATAGCAACCCTCCAACCAATGACATTAAGTCCCATGTTATAAGAGAGGCTGCACACTCCCAGAACTCCCTCTTTCTTTGCTGCTTCCTACAAGATAAGTACACCTACTGTCAGAGTTTCTGGCTACCTATAGTACACCTGGGAGTCTGTTTTTTCATTACAGCCTCTTCAGAATATTTATGGGAGTACAGAACGCATATATTGTTTATATTATTTATTTATAATTTATTTATAATTTAATTTATTTATAATTTCTTTATAGTCTCTTTATTATTTAGGCTATTTAATTAATTGTATGATTGGGATATGATTTAAATGTGAAAATAATTTGTCATGTTGTTGCCTCCATTATTTCTTCACTTTATCTGCCAGTTGAAGTTTCCTTCTTGTTGTCTCCTTTCTTTTATACTTTATTGCCAGTGAAATTCTATCTTCTGTTGTCCTTCTTATTTCTTTATTTCCCAGTCTTAACTTTTGCTACCTGGGTATCTTATTATTTATTCTTATACTTATTTTATAGTTTTTTAGTTTGCTCGGTTTCTCGGCGCCCGTTTTTTCTGTAGCGCGTGGTTTTATTTTACCTCAGTTGTCTGTTGGTCTCGCGCCGCGCGGCGGTTACTTCCGGGTTTCGGCCGCGCATGCGCGCGGTCACGTCACAACCTACTGAGCTCTGACAGCCGACATTTTGTATTCTGTTTCCTCAGAATCGGTTCGGCTGTTTGGCGTTGGCAAGTGTTTGTTCCAAGTGTTTATTCAAAGTGTTTATTCCCTCTCCTCACTTTGCTCTTTATATATTCATTTATAATACATTTTTCAGCGCTTACTATTGCGCTTTATAATCAATTTGATTTCTGCCATAATGTCAGCTTCTGAAGGGGATTGCCCAGAGTTTGCTGATGCCTCTGATTTTACACCAGCCCAGGTCTGTGGAGCCCCTGACCCCTCTACCCTTATTGGAAACCAACCTATTGATTCACCTACAATATTACAGGCTGGATCTATACAATTTAATAAGTTTATTGAGCTTTCTATGCAATCTGCTCTGCAGAAATTTTCTTCATTCGTTGCTCAATCTTTTGCTTCAGCCATGAAGGGTTCAGGCGTCTCAGGGTCTCTTAATTTTAATGAACCTGTTTCTGGTGGTATCAGTGGGTCCTCAAAAAATTCTGCGGTGCATTCCGAACCTGTATCTTCCCACACCCAAAGTGGAAGGAAATGCGCCCAAAAACGGCGACACATTTCTGATATGAGTCCCAAAAGGGATAGCGCTATTTCACTCAATATGGGTGATCTTGATCAGTGTGGTTTAATCCCACACGCTGGATCCTCTCCCCCGGAGGACACCAATGGGGGTATACTGAACCTGAGGAGGTTACAACCTACTAACACTAAGAACCTGCGGAGGTTAAAACCGGATTCATATTGCTATTCCTCTTCTGAGGAGTCTTCAGATGAGGATTGGGTTCCATCTAATGTGATAGAAGTCGACTCTGATGAGTCGCAACCAAAAAAGCGCAAATCCCAGTCTACTGACCTTTCTGATGTTCCTTCTACTTCCACTACCCCTCCACTTACGGATGCTCTTGGTGAACCTATGTTCGACCCCGTGGGCATAAAACACCCCCGCTCCTCAGATTGGAGCCCAAGACCTCACATAGCTAAATATTTGGAGGCTTGGGTCCGTAAACCTATTAGTAGAGCAACTAGGTCCAAGTTGCGGGCAGAATGTCCTCGCCCAGTTATTGCTAACAAAGTTTGTGAGACACCGGAGTTAGACTCCAAAATGGTTCAATTCATTGCTAAATCGGGGAAAGATCCCCGGAAAGGGGTTGATCAGGCACTCAAATCCTGCCAGGATAAACTCCTGGATTCCTTGGGACCTCTCACAAAAATTTTTGAAATATCTGAGGATGCACTACAATCGGGTTCTCCTGTCGACGTCCACGTATTACGTGGATGGATACAGAGAGCCATTTGTATGATTGGCAATGCTAATACGGCTTTGGCATCGGAGCGACGGCGGGCTCTCCTCCTTCGCATCGATCCCAAACTCGCTGATATGGCAAATACAGAACCTGGCCCGACGGCTCAGGGTCAACTCTTTGGGGACTCTTTCATCAAAGATTTAGCCAAGTTTGTGTCCTCTTTTACAGCCTTAGATAAGGCTCAAAGCTCTTTGCGAAAGGTGTTCCGCCCCAAAATTTTTGACAGGGCCGGGAGAGGTAGGGGCCGCTCTGCCGGCCGAGCCCGCCAACGCCAACAACCACAATTTCAGGCTCCCTCCCTCTCTACTTACCGGGGTCAAACCCCACAAGATCCAAGGAACCATGGACCTTTCTTCCCATCCCGTGGACGGTCCTGGAGGGCACGATCCGGCAGAGGATATTCCAGAGGTCGACCCTACTCTGGTGAGAGTAATTCCTCATCCCCTTTCTTCCCCTGTTCAGGTGGGCGGCAGATTAGCTCGTTTTTCCCACCATTGGTGCAGTCTAACTGCGGACCCTTGGATCCTTCAAACGGTTCAGGGGTTTCACATAGAATTCTTCGCCCCTCCATGTCAAGAGGTATTGCCCCCCCCTTTCCATTTCTCGGGGATAGACGCCATACTAGTGGACAAAGAAATATCCACATTACTAAAGAAAGGAGCAATCGCTCGTTCGTCCAATTTCCCTGTAGGGTTCGTAAGCAATATCTTTCTAGTCCGAAAGAAAGAGTCCGGTTTCAGACCGGTAATCAACCTGCGGGCTCTCAACGATTATGTACTATACCGTCATTTCAAGATGGAGGGCATCCATCTTTTACGGGACCTTCTCCTTCCAGCAGATTGGATGGTGAAGATCGATCTTCAGGATGCTTACCTGACGGTTCCTATGGCCCCTTCGTCTCAGAAATTTCTACGTTTCATATGGCGGGACAGGATTTGGCAGTTCACTTGCCTTCCTTTTGGTTTGTCCTCTGCTCCTTGGTGCTTCACGAAGCTCCTGAAAGCTGTCGTCGCTTATTTACGCAGCCGAGGTTTCCATTTAATTATTTATCTGGACGACATGCTGATAATGTCGCAGGACCCCAATACGTTGCTCGACCAAGCAAATGCCACTATTCATCTACTTTCCAATCTGGGATTCCTGATCAATTGGGAAAAGTCCCAGTTGATTCCGTCTCAACACATGGAATTTTTGGGCTTCGTGGTGGATTCCAAAGCGGCCTCTCTGAGGCTTCCCGGGTCCAAGATTCGAGCCATACGCAAGGAAATTCGTTACATTCTCAGCCAGGAACGAATTTCTCTCCGTCTATTGGCCCGTGTGGTGGGCCTTCTAGCTGCTTCAATTCAAGCAGTTTTTCCGGGACCCCTACATTATCGCGCCCTTCAACGTTTGAAGGCTCTTCATCTGCGCCGAGGCTTAGGCTACGCTGATCTTATCGCTCTTTCATCCGATGCTCGCGAGGAGCTCATTTGGTGGCTCAAGCATTTCGACGCCTGGAATGGCAGAGCCATTTTTGGCGTCGTTCCAGATCTCGTTATCGAGTCCGACGCCAGCCTTTTGGGTTGGGGTGCTCGTCTGGGAGATCTCTCCACCAGGGGCAAGTGGTCCCCAGAAGAAGCATCTCTTCACATCAACTGCCTAGAGCTCCTGGCGGGATCCTTTGCTCTGAAGAGTCTGACAAAGGATCAAGTGAAATGCTGCATCCTACTGAAGATGGACAATGTTTCCGCGGTGCGGTACATCAACCGTCTCAGCGGTACGAGATCCAAACAGCTAGCGGATTTGGCCAAGGATTTTTGGCATTTTTGTTTAGATCGAGATATCACTGTGGTGGCAGAACATTTACCTGGACTTTCCAACGCGGTTGCGGATTGGAACTCCAGATATTTGACCGATCACAGCGATTGGATGCTCCATGCCGACGTTTTTGCTTCGCTTCACCACATTTGGGGCCCATTTGGCATCGATCTTTTTGCCTCTCGTCTGAATCGTCGGATTCCGCGATTTTTCAGCTGGCGTCCGGATCCGGAAGCTTTAGCGACGGACGCTTTCCTGCAATCATGGACTCCGGGGACAAACTATGCGTTCCCCCCTTTTGCAATGATTCCTCGAACTCTTTTGAAGATTCGTCAACAACAGGCGACAGTGGTGGTTGTGACACCTTTTTGGGCGACGCAACCGTGGTTTCCTCCACTGTTGGAATTATCGGCGGATTTTCCCCGCCTTCTACCAATGTTTCCACGCCTGTTGTTGGACCCCTCCGGCGCTCCGCACGATCTCTTAATATCCGGGGACCTTCCACTTCTTGCGTGGTTCCTCTCGGGAGTACCTCAGGAACCAGTGACCTTTCGAATTCGGCTCAAGCTCTTCTGGCGGAGTCTTGGGCTCCAGGTACCCGGGCCATGTATGGATCCGCCTGGTCAGCATGGAGTCGTTGGTGCGTGGAACGGGATCTGGATCCCGTATCGGCATCTCCAGTGAGTGTCGCTAATTTTTTATCGACTCTCTACGACTCTGGAAAAGCGTATCGTACCATTAATACTTATCGTTCAGCCATTTCGGCTGGCCATGTTCCTACTGGCGGAATTCCAGTGGGTCAATCGGTAGTCGTTTGTCAACTTATGTGAGGGATACGCTTTTCAAGGCCCCCTCAGTCACGCTATCAATCGCTTTGGGATGTCAACGATGTTCTTCGTTTTTTGGAGAACTGGCCTCCTAATAATCTTTTATCTTTGAAGCAATTGTCAGCCAAACTTACTATGTTATTGTGTTTGGTGTCTTTCAAGCGTGTTTCTGATGTTAAAGCTTTGGATATTCATTCTCGGTGTTTCACGCCACAGGGCGTACAATTTCGCGTTTCTAGTCGCACCAAGACATCTATCCGAACGGTTTCTTATCCGTCTTTTCCTACTCACCCTCAATTATGCGTTGTACGTTGCTTACAGGAATATGAGCTTCGTACAGCCATTTTGCGGCGACCCGCCTGTCCTCAGTTACTCATTTCTTTTCGCAGCCCTCATTTACCTGTTTCAGCTGCTACTTTGGCCCGCTGGGTTCGCTGGGTTATGCAACTGGCGGGTATTGATGTGTCTTTATTTGGAGCACATTCAACTAGGGGTGCGATGGCTTCAATGGCGGTTCGGGCTGGAGGTCGTTTGAAGGATATTCTTCGGGCCGCTGATTGGTCCAGGGAGTCTACTTTTAAGAATTTTTATTGTAAACCTGTTGAACATGTTGCTTCTACTGTTGTAGCTCATCTTTGATTGATTACTTAATATGCTTTAAACTTGCATAATATGAAGCCTCCGTTCTGCCATAAAATTCGTGGATTTTCCTAACATAGTGTGAAGGAAAGTCAGAATTTTATTAAGACACGGAGGCGAATATTATCCCTCCCATTTTTTCCCTCCCTTTCATTTATTTTTTCTCTTTGCAGGTTGATGGCCGATGGTGTCCGTTGGTGATCACATGTTTTCTGGAGTTCATTGGCTGGTTTGCCTAATTTCTCCTATCCTAATTCGAATGGAGGTGGTTGAAAGTCGGAGTTCCTCGGTTTGGTTCCAGTTTGTCGTTGCAGAATTACAGAAATACAGTCAGCTAGCAAGAAAGAGGGAGTTCTGGGAGTGTGCAGCCTCTCTTATAACATGGGACTTAATGTCATTGGTTGGAGGGTTGCTATGGGTTACAGGAAGTTTTTTCTTTGTATTTCAATAAAGATCCCTTTGCTGCTAGAGGAAGCAGTGGAGAGAGTTTATGCATAATATTCGCCTCCGTGTCTTAATAAAATTCTGACTTTCCTTCACACTATGTTAGGAAAATCCACGAATTATATAGATATACCTGACTGCTGCATGACGGACTCCTACCTAGGTAAGTCCTTCTGTTACATACAGTAATTATATAGATATACCTGACTGCTGCATGACGGACTCCTACCTAGGTAAGTCCTTCTGTTACACGCAGTAATTATATAGATACACCTGACTGCTGCATTATGTACTCCTACCTAGGTAAGTGCTACTGTTACACACAGTAATTATATAGATACACCTGACTGCTGTGTGATGGACTCCTACCTAGGTAAGTCCTTCTGTTACACACAGTAATTATATAGATATACCTGACTGCTGCATGACGGACTCCTACCTAGGTAAGCGCTTCTGTTACACACAGTAATTATATAGATACACCTGACTGCTGTATGATGGACTCCTACCTAGGTAAGTGCTTCTGTTACACACAGTAATTATATAGATACACCTGACTGCTGTATGATGGGCTCCTACCTAGGTAAGTCCTTCTGTTACATACAGTAATTATATAGATATACCTGACTGCTGCATGACGGACTCCTACCTAGGTAAGTCCTTCTGTTACACACAGTAATTATATAGATACACCTGACTGCTGTGTGATGGACTCCTACCTAGGTAAGTGCTTCTGTCACACACAGTAATTATATAGATACACCTGACTGCTGCATTATGTACTCCTACCTAGGTAAGTCCTTCTGTTACACACAGTAATTCTATGTCAGAACGGAAGCTCATATTATGCTAAGTCTCTCCACTGCCCCTTTAAGCAGCAAAGGAAAATTTATTTGCAAAAAATCAACAGGCAAGACCAAAAACACATTTGCATATCATCACTTCACCCCCAACCAATCACAGTCCATATCTCCCCAAACATGTAGTGACGTCAACTGCATCTAATCCTCTTTCCTTTGCTGCTCCCTTGTGAACAGGTCATGTATTTTGCTCAAGTGTATTCTGTTTTACTGTTTTGTACATGGTCTGTTCTGTTTGTTCTGTGTTTCTGTTTGTGTTCTTTATAGCTGTGTGCTTTTAGAGCTCTCTTATGGCATTTTTATTTGCCCCCTGACAGTCTTGGATTGCTGGCTATCATCACGGCACCCTTTGGGGGTTTTCTCCTCCTTACTTAATTCCACCTTGTATAGTGGCTCCCTTCTAGGTCTTGCCGCCCAGCTCCGTGTCGGAGGTTTTTCCCAGTGGCCTCTCTGAGCGGATCGCGTCTTAGCGCATGCGCGATCCGACTCTGAGTAACACCGCCCCCTCCCTCCCTGACGGTCGGCTGCTTGGAGCGTTGTGCACCCGCGAGGTATCGGCCATTTTATGGAGATCACCTCGCGGGTCTGCTGTGCTCTGGCTGTGCGTTGGGTTGTGAGGTACTCTGCAGGGCGGTTTTTTCCTGGCAAATACAGTCTAAACACTGAAATCTGTTTCACAGACTCCCCTTATTGTCTCTGTGGCCAGTCCGTTTTAATTTCCCCTTGCCAATATCACACTGTTCAGTGTTACTGTTGGGGCTTGTAGCTGTCACATATTTTCTTAGTTAACACTGAGCTCTTTTCAGTTTTGCTATACAGGGCTGCTGTGGCTTAGGGTCTAGGGCTCTGGACTTTCCCACAGCACTCCTGGGTTTGATTCCAGCTACAACATATAAAGTCTGGAGTGGGAAAAAATTTGCTAACACATAATTGTTTTATTGTGATATTTTACTGTATTTTTATTGTCACCTATTATGTCCTCCTCCAGTGATGAAGGGGTTAATCACCCTTTGACTCCTTGTTCTGATACTATTGGGGCTATGTCTGGCGGGGCGGAGGGGGTTTCCATCCCTGTGCAGCAAACTGGGCGCTTGGGACTGGATCCTTCCTCCGCTCTTGGCAGTCAAGCTGCTCAATTCCAAACTTTTATGGAGCAATCCATGCAAAACATGTGGACGAAAATGTCTGCTTCCTTGCTAGATTCTATGGCTTCTGCTATGACTAAAAAGACCCCGGCAGTGGGAAGTACTGCACATGATGCTCCCATCATGTTGACTCAGGCCGTCTCTCAGACGGCGGTTGGCTCTAAATCTGGAGGTAAACATAGTACGAAGCGTAGGCATTTGGGCTCTGACCCTGATTTCTGCCACTCTAATAAGAGACACAGTGCTGAAAATACAGTTTGCACTACTGTAAGGCAACCGCAAGATAAAGGCGGTGTTGACCAGTGTGGCTCTGTCCCACTATCTAGACCCTCACCTCAGGAGGAAGTTAAACTGAGGACTAAGAAGGCTCGCAGGGCCAAACCTGACTCCTATTGTTCCACTTCCGAATCTTCGGATGAGGACTGGGGGCTTCCACCTCCTCAGGAGTTTTCTTCTGATGGGGAGGTGGAACCTCAGCCTTTGGCTGTGGCTTCTGGGTCGTCCGGGGATACCTCCCATCCCCTGTTGGATGGGCTGGGGTGTCCTTTGTTCGACCCAGAGGCCATTCGCCATCCTCGTTCGGCCGAGTGGTCTCCTATGGATCCGGTCTCAAAATATGTGGAACAATGGGTGCGTAAACCCCTGAGCAAGGATACGCGAAACAAATTGAGAGCGGAGTGTCCCCGTCCTTCTGTAGCCAATAAGGCATGTGACACACCTGAGTTGGACCCAAAAATGGTCAAATTTATTAGTAAGTCGGGCAAGGACCCGAGGAAAGGTATTGACCGGTCGCTTCGGTCCTGTCAGGATAAGCTTCTCGATGTTTTGGGCCCATTAACGAAGATGTTTGAGCTTACTGAACGCGCCCTGGTGTCTGCATCCCCGGTGGACGTCCAAGTTCTCCGGGGATGGATTCAGCGGGCAATTTGTATTGTGGGGAATGCTAATTCGGCACTTTCAGCTGAAAGACGCAGGGCCATTCTAATAAAAATTGACCCAAAACTATCTGAGATGGCGGTTTCTGAACCAGGCCCATCGGCACAAGGCCAATTATTTGGGGACACTTTCATCAAAGATCTGGGGAAATTTGTTACGGCTTTCACAGCCTTAGATAAAGCACAATCCTCTCTTAAGAAGGTGTTTCAGCCCCGTGTTTTCTTTAGGGCCGGGCGTGGCAGAGGTCGCTCTCCCGGCCGTACCGCACAGTCACAGCGTAGATACCAGACCTCAAATGTCCCTATGTTTAGGGGACAACCTCCCCAAGATCAGACTTATGGGGGCCAATTTTTTCCCCAGAGAAGCAGACCCTGGAGACCCAGGACGAACAGAGGACAATTTAGGTCAAGATCATATGCTGGTAAGTCTTTTTCAAAATGTTCAGTTTTCGGTGGGAAAGGTGGGGGGCAGACTCTCCCATTTTTCCCATCAGTGGGCTTCCATAACGTCAGATTCATGGATCCTTCAGACAGTGTTGGGCTATCAGATCGAGTTCTATTCCACTCCGATTCAAATGTCAGCTCCGCATCCTTTCCTTTTTTTCCCAACCAGACAATCTCTTGGTGGACAACGAGATTGCGGACTTGCGAAACAAACGAGCTATTGCTTTGGCCCCCAGCAATTCGGTGGGTTTTCTCAGCAATATCTTTCTGGTAAGAAAGAAAGATTCCGGTCTCAGACCGGTTATAAACCTTCGGTCCCTAAACGAGTTCGTTTTGTATCGGCACTTCAAGATGGAGGGCATTCATTGCCTCCGAGATCTTCTTGTACCAGCAGATTGGCTCGTAAAGATCGACTTGAAGGACGCTTACCTGACGGTACCCATGGCCCCGTCATCTCAGGAGTTCCTGCAGTTTCTGTGGCGGGGCCGGAGGTGGCAGTTCACCTGCCTGCCTTTTGGCCTCTCTTCAGCGCCTTGGTGCTTCACAAAGCTGCTGAAGCCTGTTGTTCAATTTTTACGTTGCCGAGGGGTTCGAATTATAATTTATCTGGACGACATGCTGATCATGTCTCAGGATCAGGAAATTCTTCTTTCCCACGTCGAGTTGACCCTTCGTCTTCTGATGTCGCTGGGGTTTCTCATCAATTGGGAGAAATCAGTGTTGGTCCCGTCTCGTCGTCTGGAATTTCTAGGGTTTCTGATAGATTCAGTTCAAGTAACTTTGAGTCTTCCAGGACCGAAGGTGCGGTCCATCCGCAAGGAGCTTCGGTCGGTCCTGAGGAAGGGACGGATTTCGTTGAGAATTTTAGCTCGGATAGTGGGCCTTCTTTCGGCATCCATTCAAGCCATTTTTCCAGGTCCCCTGCATTATCGGGCCTTACAGAGACTGAAGGCCAGACATTTACGTCTCGGCCTAAGCTACGCAGACTTTGTAAACCTTTCTTCCGACGCTCGGGAAGAATTGGTCTGGTGGCTCAAACATTTAGACGCCTGGAATGGCAGGGCCATTTTCGGTTCATGTCCCGACGTGGTTATAGAGTCCTACGCCAGTCTCGTAGGTTGGGGCGCCAGACGAGGCTCTCTGTCAACCGGAGGGAAGTGGTCTCCCAGCGAGGCAGAACTACACATAAATTGTCTGGAACTTTTGGCGGGGTCTTTCGCCCTCAAGAGTTTGGCGAAGGATCAGGTGAACTGTTGTGTTCTGTTAAGGATGGACAATGTGTCCGCTGTGAGGTATATCAATCGCCTCGGCGGCACGAAATCCAAACGGTTGGCGGAATTGGCTCGGGATTTCTGGCATTTCTGCCTGGATCGCAATATTTCAGTTCAGGCAGAATACCTTCCTGGTTTGTCCAACGCGGTGGCCGATTGGAATTCCAGATTCCTGGTCGATCGCAGCGACTGGTTGTTACATCGGACTGTTTTCGCGGCCATTTCGGACCTTTGGGGTCCATTTCAGATAGACCTTTTTGCGTCCCGTCTGAATTGCCAGATTCCGAGGTTTTTCAGTTGGAGGCCGGATCCGGAAGCTCTGGCGTTAGACGCTTTTCTGCAACCTTGGGGTCAGGATACGGTCTATGCGTTCCCTCCTTTCGCCATGATTGCTCGTACTGTTCTCACCATCAGAAGACAGGAGGCGAGAGTAGCGTTAGTAACTCCTCTTTGGCCTGCTCAGCCTTGGTTCCCTCAGTTGTTGGAAATGTCCTGCGACGCTCCGCGATTAC
Source organism: Rhinophrynus dorsalis (assembly GCA_037306005.1). Lineage (NCBI taxonomy): Eukaryota > Metazoa > Chordata > Amphibia > Anura > Rhinophrynidae > Rhinophrynus > Rhinophrynus dorsalis. Next base: position 619,518,755 of record CM074719.1, on the reverse strand, counting down.
TACCTCTGTTTCCATCCCTTCTGGTGGATCCAGACGGGTCTCCGCACGACTTGATAGTCGCGGGCTCTCTTCAGTTGGTTGTGTGGCTCCTGTCGGGGGTTCCTTCTGTACCTCTTCTTTTTCGGCATCGGCTCAGTTCCTTTTGGAGGAATCGTGGGCTCCGGGTACCAGATCTATGTATCAGTCCGCCTGGTCCGCTTGGGACCGTTGGTGCTTGGAACGGGGTTTGGATCCCGTATCGGCATCTCCCGTGGAGGTTGTGAATTTTTTGTCCTTTTTGTTTGATCAGGGGAAAGCTTACCGTACAATTAATACGTATCGGTCGGCTATTTCTGCTGGTCATCGTTATTTTGAGGGTGCTCCGGTTGGTCAGTGCGCTCTGGTGTGTCGTCTTCTCCGGGGCATCAGATTTTCCAGACCTCCGCAATCACGTTATCATTCTTTGTGGGATGTTAATGCTGTGCTTGAGTTCCTGGAGGCTTGGCCTCAGAATGATGTTTTAACGTTAAAACAAATTTCTGCTAAATTGACTATGTTATTATGTCTTATTTCCTTTAAGAGGGTGTCGGACATTCATGCCTTAGACCTTCATTCTAGATCTTTTACTCCGGAGGGTGTGCGATTTACCATTCGCAGGCGTACTAAAACTAGTATGCGGGCGGTGGTTTATCCGGCTTTTCCTGAAAGACCACAATTGTGCGTAGTTCAGTGTCTTAAGGCATATGAGCGTCGGACGACTCTTCTGAGGAAATCTGGGTGGACTCAATTGCTGATTTCATTTCGCAAACCGCATCTTCCGGTGTCTTCGGCCACGTTGGCAAGATGGGTGCGCTGGATCATGCAATTGTCTGGCATTGACATATCTCTGTTCGGTGCACATTCTTCCAGAGGTGCTATGGCGTCTTTGGCCCTGCAAGTTGGGGGTCGTTTGGAGGATGTTCTCCGAGCAGCGGATTGGTCTAGGGAGTCCACCTTTAGGGATTTTTATTTTAAACCGGTGGTACATGTGGCTAGTCAGGTGGTGTCTCAGCTTTGAACTAGCATAATATGAGCTTCCGTTCTGACATAGAATTCGTGGATTTTCCTAACTTTTGTGATGGAAAGTCAGAATTCTATTAAAGACACGGAAGCGAATATTATCCCCCCCATTTACCCTCCCCTTTCATTATTCTCTTGTTTCTTCAGGTTGATGTGTCCTGAGCGGCAGTGCTGTGTGGACGTGTTCTTTATGAGAATCGTTGTTACCTGTTGGAGTTCCAGTTCCAGTTTGGATAATCTACGGTTTGGAGTTCGGTTTCCGGGATTGAACAGTTTGGAGTTTGTTCCTGTGCCAGTGTGGAGATGACCTGTTCTTCGGTCGCTTATGGCAGAAAGAGGATTAGATGCAGTTGACGTCACTACATGTTTGGGGAGATATGGACTGTGATTGGTTGGGGGTGAAGTGATGATATGCAAATGTGTTTTTGGTCTTGCCTGTTGATTTTTTGCAAATAAATTTTCCTTTGCTGCTTAAAGGGGCAGTGGAGAGACTTAGCATAATATTCGCTTCCGTGTCTTTAATAGAATTCTGACTTTCCATCACAAAAGTTAGGAAAATCCACGAATTATATAGATACACCTGACTGCTGTGTGATGGACTCCTACCTAGGTAAGTCCTTCTGTTACACACAGTAATTATATAGATATACCTGACTGCTGCATGACGGACTCCTACCTAGGTAAGTCCTTCTGTTACATACAGTAATTGTATAGATATACCTGACTGCTGCATGACGGACTCCTACCTAGGTAAGTCCTTCTGTTACACACAGTAATTATATAGATACACCTGACTGCTGTATGATGGGCTCCTACCTAGGTAAGTCCTTCTGTTACATACAGTAATTACTAGCAACATGGGACGGCGTTGCCCGTCATGTTATGACCATTGGGCGCACGTGTTTGAAATGCAGACACACTGATAAACACAGACATATGCAGCATACAGGCAGACACATACCATACATCCCAAGTGTCCCTCTTTGAGGGCCAAATCCCTCTGTCCCTCTTTCCCACCCTGTTGTCCCTCTTTTTAGGAGGTCAGACTGTGTGCAGGGCCGGCTCCACCTATAGGCGAGGTAGGCGCCGGCCTAGGGCGCACACGTACTGGGGGCGCGGGCATGCATCGGAGAAGAGCTGCGCCCACACACACCACGCCAGGAACCACAACACAGTCAGGTCTGTGTTGCTACAGCGCTCCCTCATCTGGTCGGATCTTTAGTAATGCAGAGCGTGCTGGGAGTCATGATCTCCCGCCGCGCTCTGCATTACTGAAGAGAAGACTACGCGGGAGATACAGGTATGTGATGGGGGGCAAGTTGGAGCTGAGGGGGCATAGTGGAGCTGAGGGGGCAAGTTGGAGCAGATGTGGGGCAAAGTGGAGATGATGGGGGCAAGTTGGAGCTGTTAGGGGAAAGCTGGAGCTGAGGGGGCATAGTGGAGCTGGTGGGGGCAAGTTGGAGATGATGGGGGCAAGTTGGAGCTGATGAGGGTCAAAGTGGAGCTGATGAGGGTCAAAGTGGAGCTGATGAGAGTCAAAGTGGAGCTGAGGGGGGGCAAGTTGGAGCTGAGGGGGGGCAAGTGGAGCTGAGGGGGGGCAAGTGGAGCTGAGGGGGCAAGTTGGAGCGGATGGGGGGGCAAGTTAGAGCGGATGGGGGCATAGTGGAGCTGATAGTGGAAAGTTGGAGCTGAGAGGGCATAGTGGAGCTGGTGGGGGCAAGTTGGAGCGGATGGGGGGCAAAGTGGAGCTGATGGGGGTAAGTTGGAGAGGATGGGGGCAAAGTGGAGCTGATGGGGGTAAGTTGGAGCTGAGGGGGCAAAGTGGAGCTGAGGGGGCAAAATGGAGCTGGTGGGGGCAAAATGGAGCTGGTGGGGGCACGTTGGATCTGATGGGGGCAACTTGGAGTTGATAGGGGCAAAGTGGAACTGGTGGGCCAAAGTGAAGCTGATAAGGGGCAAGTTGGAGCTGGTGGGGGGCATCTCTTACAGGCATCTCCAGAACAGGGGCAGAGTGGCTCAGGGGGCAGAGAGAGGACAATCATGAAAAGAGGTTGGGTATAAGTAGGCGGGGTATAAAGGGGTGGGACACAAGGGGCGGAGAGAAATGGACGGCAAAATTAGGTTTTGCCTAGGGTGGCAAAAATCCTTGCACCAGCCCTGACTGTGTGGTGTGTATTACTTTGCTCTACAGCAATAAAGCAATAAACTTCAGTATATGTGTTTATACATTAGTCTGTGCAAATAAAATACTTTGGTCTTGAACTAAATCATTTATTCAGTTACATAAATAGCCAGTAATAGGTCATGAAATAACCTAAAAATTCTTACTAATGCCCCGCCCACCAGCCACACCCCCAATAATATCACCTAAAACTAACGTGTCCCTCTTTGGCCCTGTGAAATGTTGGGAGGTATGCAAATACACACAGTGAGCGGCAGAGACATGCAAAACACATGTACACACAGACACACTGAAGATGCACACATGGACACACATATGTAACAGAGATGTACACACACAGACACGCAACATATATGAGCAGAAACACATGTGCTCATGAGTTGTGTACCCCTCTGGCACTCAAGGGGTTAAGGTACAGAGAGGCATGTCAGAGTTAAATAGCAGTGGGAAGTGTGTTCATACCTGGGAACATTGACTTGTGAAGTCCCTAGAGGGGACTGATGTGGTGCTGATGTGGAGAGACAAATAGGGCAATCTGGGTTAAAAGTGGGTGGGGCTTAATCGAGAGTAGGGGGCGGGGCTTAACATAAATGTGAAAAAGTGTTAGTAATAGGCTGGGGAAGGAGGAGAAGTGGGAGGGGAATGCAAGTTTACAGTGTGAGGGGTTTTAACACACTCCATGAGGGGTAAAACTTGATACAGAACCCTGTGGCAGTCAGTGGGTTAAGTGTGAATCTGATGGCTGTCTGTCCTGAGTCTTGCATGGCAAATGGTGACAGTGAAGAAGTAATTCAGCAATGAGGGCCTACCTTAACCCTTTGAGTGCCATTTTGTTCCCCTGGTGATGCAGCACCGTTCAGTGGCTTTACTACAGGTCCTGCTGAGGCCACTGGGAGTCAAGGTGAGTGACTGTGTGTCAGCCATCTTTCTTTCTGGCTGTGTGTGTGTGTATGGGTGTTTGGTGCTGTGTGATGGGGGCATGAGTGTGTAATACCTGTGAACTTTTACTTGTGGAGTCCCTCATGTGGTGCTGATGTGGAGAGAGCAATGGGGCAATCTGTGTTAAAAGGGGGCGGGGCTTAATCGTGAGTAGGGGGCGGGGCTTAACATAAATATGGAAAAGTGTTAGTAATAGGCTGGGGAAGGAGGAGAAGTGGGAGAGAAATGCAAGTTTACAGTGTGAGGGGTTTGAACACACTCCCTGAGGGGTAAAACTTGATACACAACCCTGTGGCAGTCAGTGGGTTAAGTGTGTACCTGATGGCTGTCTGTCCTGTGTCTTGCATGGCAAATGATGACAGTGAAGAAATAATTGAGCAATGAGGACCTACCTTAACCCTTTGAGTGCAATTTTGTTCCTCTGGTGCTGCAGTACAGGTCCTGCTGAGGCCTCTGGGAGTCAGGGTGAGTGACTGTGTGTGTGTGTCAGCCATATGTATTTCTGGCTTTGTGTGTGTATGTGGTGCTGTGTGTGTGAGTGGGGGCATGTCTGTTTGGTGCTGTGTAAGTGGGGCATGTGTGTGTGTTTGGTGCTGTGTGAGTGGGGCATGTGTGTGTGTTTGTGTGGTGCTGTGTGAGTGGGGCATGTGTGTGTGGTGGTCTGTGTGTGTGAGTGGGGCATGTGTGTTTGTCTGTGGTGTTGGAGCAAGTGGCGGCCATATTGTTTTTTTCTGACTTTGATAGTGGTGGGCGGGCTGCATAGTGGGGGCGGGCCAACTCCCTGCATGATTGAATCACCCAATAGGAATAGTAACTCCTGCTTTATGCCTCCCCTGGGTGTGTTTTGGCAGGCACAAAGTCTTCTTTTATATATATAGATATAGATATACCTGACTGCTGCATGACGGACTCCTACCTAGGTAAGTCCTTCTGTTACACACAGTAATTATATAGATACACCTGACTGCTGTGTGATGGACTCCTACCTAGGTAAGTGCTTCTGTTACACACAGTAATTATATAGATACACCTGACTGCTGTATGATGGACTCCTACCTAGGTAAGTGCTTCTGTTACACACAGTAGTTATATAGAAATAACTGGCCACTGTATGATGGACTACAAGTTAGGTAAGTCCTCCTGTTAAACACATTAAGACCTACTTATTGCTGTACATTTAGCTTCTCATTTATCCCCTCGATGACCAAGACAAAAAACCGACTGCAGCAAGAAGTTCTTTAATACCGTTTTCATAGTGAAACATCTGACATGAGATTCACTGCCACAACTGAAGACAGAACAGATAAACACTTCATCAATTTAACTGCTCCTTATAGAAGCCATTTAATGATCAGCCTTTCATAACAATTACACGTTTGGGCTTTCATAGATAGATAAAGCAATAAAGCTTTGATTTCAACTCCTATCTCCTTCTACTTAAATATTAACTCTTTATTGTGTGATGGTATAGTATTCCAATTACCAATCCATAGAGGATGAAAACAGAAAAATTCCAATGGGATGACATTCACAAGAAATGAGACTTAACCCTTTGAGTGGCAGATGGGGGTACGCAACGCATTGCAACTCAAAGGGTTCATTTTGGGGAAAACTATACGCAACATAAGAGGGAACAACAATTCCAATTCATTTAACCCTTTGAGTGTCAGAGTGTTATACAACACTTTGCGATGATCACCATACTGGCACTCAAACGGTTAAATGGAGTTCTCAAATCATTTAATGATAGAGAGATGTCTCCAAGCCATTGCAAAGCCCATAGACTTGGTGATTTGCCAAGCCTTTCAAGAGGTGAAGATCTCCATTATTCTCCTGCGATGTAGTTGGTATGATCTGAAATTGTTGGTCTTTGGTTTTCTCAATAAGGCTTCTGCTCTTGTGTCTTCCGATTGCAGCCAACCGGAGAAATTTGGTGAAGACACGTTCCGGACATCTTGCAACACAATATTCCAATGTGTCCTTCTGATGTTTTCTGAATCAAACACTATAAAAGAGATTGAATCTTTTCAGAAAATGTATTGCTGCCCCGTGGGTCACTCCCTCCTTAGGATCTGGTTCTGTAAACCTAGCAAAAATTGAGTGTGTTTTACATACAGTATGATCTACCTATATGTTATACGAGACAATTTTCAGTAAAATAATCTAGTAGCAGCTGGAAGGCATTACATACCCGTCCCAGACCTGTATGATGATATAGTCAATTTTATGCAAAATAAATAAGTTTTTTAAGAAATTGAACTTTATATTTTGGTTTGACACTCCATGCTAATACTCTGAATAGTATGCTAATTGATTGTGTTCCATGGCAAACTTACCCCCCTCACGGCACTATTAGACACACCTCCAGTGTGTGGACTCTGTCTAGATCCATTCATATCACAGTGTGTGGACTCTGTCTAGATACATTCATATCACAGTGTGTGGACTCTGTCTAAAGTCATTCATATCACTGTGTGTGGACTCTGTCTAGATCCATTCATATCACAGTGTGTGGACTCTGTCTAGATCCATTCATATCACAGTGTGTGGACTCTGCCTAGATCCATTCATATCACAGTGTGTGGACTAGATCCATTCATATCACAGTGTGTGGGCTCTGCCTAGATCCATTCATATCACAGTGTGTGGACTAGATCCATTCATATCACAGTGTGTGGGCTCTGCCTAGATCCATTCATATCACAGTGTGTGGACTAGATCCATTCATATCACAGTGTGTGGACTCTGAATAGATCCATTCATATCACAGTGTGTGGACTAGATCCACTCACATCACAGTGTGTGGACTCTGCCTAGATCCATTCATATCACAGTGTGTGGACTCTGCCTAGATCTATTCATATCACAGTGTGTGGACTAGATCCATTCATATCACAGTGTGTGGACTCTGCCTAGATCTATTCATATCACAGTGTGTGGACTAGATCCATTCATATCACAGTGTGTGGGCTCTGCCTAGATCCATTCATATCACAGTGTGTGGACTAGATCCATTCATATCACAGTGTGTGGGCTCTGCCTAGATCTATTCATATCACAGTGTGTGGACTAGATCCATTCATATCACAGTGTGTGGACTAGATCCATTCATATCACAGTGTGTGGACTCTGCATAGATCCATTCATATCACAGTGTGTGGACTCTGCCTAGATCCATTCATATCACAGTGTGTGGACTAGATCCATTCATATCACAGTGTGCGGACTCTGCCTAGATCCATTCATATCACAGTGTGTGGATTAGATCCATTCATATCACAGTGTGTGGACTCTGCCTAGATCCATTCATATCACAGTGTGTGGACTAGATCCATTCATATCACAGTGTGTGGACTAGATCCATTCATATCACAGTGTGTGGACTCTGCCTAGATCCATTCATATCACAGTGTGTGGACTCTGTCTAGATCCATTCATATCACAGTGTGTGGACTAGATCCATTCATATCACAGTGTGTGGACTAGATCCATTCATATCACAGTGTGTGGACTCTGTCTAGATCCATTTATATCACAGTGTGTGGACTGTACCTAGATCCATTCATATCACAGTGTGTGGACTCTGTCTAGATCCATTTATATCACAGTGTGTGGACTAGATCCATTTATATCACAGTATGCAGAATACTGGGCCAGTACAGGAAATAAATAGTACGAAATGCCTGACTTTATCACCAAAAACAAAAAACAAAATAAATAAGTAAATAAATTAATAAAATAATACTTTATGCTTTTATATACAATTGCATCAGTTATCAGACCCCCGTTTGGAGCAATGGCACACGTGATCAGTCACAGTAAACATCCTCAAATTGGTCCTTAAAGGGAAACCAACCCCAGAACCACTAGTCCTTAAGAGGTTAAGGGTAAAAAAAGATCAGAGAATGTCAGAGATCCGTAAAGGGATAGGAATACTTCAATTTTACTATCCCCCATCTTGTAGCCCTTAAAAAAATGAATTAAACGAGCCGAGTATAATCTTTCAAACCTTTATGGATTGAGAGATATCCGCTTTCAAAGTTCCCTCTCCCCTGACGTCAGCGTTCTAGCTGACAGCAGGGGAATCCGGTCCCGGGACAGGAGGAGGCTCTTCAGCAGAGCAAAGATCGTGTTATGGAAGAAGAAATCCTTCACTGAAATGGGCCCCGCCGGTCCCGGTCCCGGATTCCCCTGCTGTCAGCTAGAACGCTGACGTCAGGGGAGAGGGAACTTTGAAAGCCGATATCTCTCATACCATAAAGGTTTGAGAGATGCCTCCGGACTCGTTTAATTAATTTTTTTAAGGGCTACAAGATGGGGGATAGTAAATTTGAAATATTACTATCCCTTTAAGAGGTTAAGAACAGGTTATACCTGGGGTTAAGATTCTAGCAAAATTGTCGCAGTTAGGAACATCTTATATTTTCATATCGTCACAGCACCAACTTTACCTTCACTCTTACCAACACAACTAAGAGGCGTTAAGGCTTCCAAAATGTACACTTCTGGCACTCAAAGAGTTAAATGTATAGTTCTTCTTTAAACCCACTTACCTTACTATGGCCAGAAAATCCTAATGGCCTATATATGGATTTTACTCTTTTTTTTTTCTTTTGTCCAATAGAAAACAGTCTTTAGTCAGTCCTGAATGTTATGTCCATGGAAGCGACCATGACAGGTGCTGACAGTTAACCCCTTAAGGACCCATGACAGTCTGGCACATCATGGATTTCAGGGCTCCCTGAGCGGCGGCACGCCTTTAAAGGCATAGTAATACTTAAAATGCTTAATATGTTGTAGGGTTTATCCCCCTGAGTAAAACAAGAACACACCCACTGCTGAAAGGTGTTTTATTCAAAAGTTATTAAAGATCAAAGTTGAATTTTTTAGGTGCAATATCACAGTGGCCTGAAATTGTACAGTGGCGCTGTTGCTACACCATCCTATGGAGATTTAAGGTCCCGGGACCAGAGCAGTCCATAGGATGGTGTAGCAACAACAACTGTGATACTGCACCTAATAAAATTAATCTTTGAGCTGTAATAACTTTTGAATAAAACACCTTTCAGCAGTGGGAGTTCTCTTGTTTTACTCAGGGGGATAAACCCTACAACATATTTTTTTTAACATTTTAAGTATTACTATCCCTTTAAGTGTCAGCCGCATACCCGGTCCTTAATGGGTTAAATCAAGCTGATGCAAGCAGAGTGCACGAGCCGACTTTACCCTTTAACCCTTTGAGTGCCAGAGGGGTATCCAGCGCATTGCCCCTCTGGCACACAGTGGTTTAAGGTCCAGTTAGCTGTGAAATGTACTGTTTTGCAATGTGCTGCATAGATCTCTGGCTGTTATACTGTTAAGATAACTATTTACAATGAAGAGAGTGTGTGTAAGAATTGTTATGGACACCTCCATGAACATGACAACCTAGAGAGATTAAAGGTGTTAGATATTGAAGCCAGGAGCAATGGCGAAATTCATAGGGGCCATTCGAATTTTCTATCCATAGTAAAGTAAGCGAAGGGTTAGTATTAAGAGGTACTTGTGCCTCTTTAAAGCGTTAGTAATACTTAAAATGTAAAAAAAGTATATGTTGTAGGGCTTATCATCCAAAGTAAAACAAGGGTACTCCCACTTCTGAGAGGTATTTTATTCAAAAGTTATTACAGATAAAACTTGAATTTTTTCAGGTACTGTATCACAGTGACCTGAAATTGTACAGTGGTACTGTTGCTACACCATCCTATGAAGTTTTATGGTCAACTGACCAGCACTGCCCATAGGACGGTGTAGCAACAGTGCCACTACACAATTTCAGGCCACTGGAATACTGCACCTAAAAAAATGCAGTTTGAGCTGCAATAACGTTTGAGTAAAACACCTTTCAGCAGTGGGGGTTCCCTTGTTTTACTCAGGGGATAAACATTATAAAATATATTTTTTTTATACATATTAATAATTAATATCCCTTTAACACCCTGGATGTAAAGCAAGTCATTGGAAACCTTTGTAACATCCAAGGAGTTAAATTTACATAATATATGTTTACAAACCAATTTCATGACTACAGTATTTCTACTATTTTTTTTTCCTTCGCTTTTATTTTTCCTGAAAAAAAATGGAACGAAATAAACAGTTTTGTGGACTATGGAAAAAGTGGAGAGGTCGCTGGTCTGTTCATCTCAGATCCCCACGTCTCTGAGCTGGGAAGCAGCAGCCGCTGTGTCGGAGAAATGATAGGTTTGGGTTGTGTGATACTTAAGGAGACCAAACTAAAAATCTTCCATTGATAAAATAACAATGTGCTGGGCTTTCACAGCAGAAATGTCTTCTTCCAAGTACTCTTGAAGTTCCACTGTAGAGGTGTGAGAGGCTCCACTATAATTCTGTTTATAACAGACAAAACATTTTACAATGTCCTCAGTGAAAAGCTTCTGGGTATAAGAGGCATAGATTAACTTGAAGCTTTTCATCTGTCATTAACTCTGGGGTGTGCAATCTGTAACTCTCGCTGACGTCGGAGAACAGCTCAGATGGCCGACCTTATTCATAAAGCTAAGGAGGTGTCATTGTGGATCAAACAAACTGTATATATAGGGGAAATGAAAATTCTGCAATATGCTCTCCTGATTCCCTCCAACCAGAACTTCTGGGTAGGAGACAATGAAATCGGGGAAAGCTCTCCCACGTCACCCGTGACATGACCACTAGTGACGTGAGAAGGCTATACGCGATCCCACCACTCCTATTGGGTCGGGTAGGAGTGAAGCAGGAAAGCATTGCCAACATAGATCTCCCAGTGTGATCGTCTAGGAGATCAATAGCTTGAGGGGCATCAGGAGTGGTCCTGATGCCCCGCCCCAATAAGGTCTGATTTCAAATGAATATAAAATAAAATAAACCTGTGCATGCGCTGGACAACCCAGTGGCACATATAGCATTCATTTTTTGGGGGGACATTATTTTTTTATTCAGAACTCATTGGAGGGCATTAGTAGGGGTTTGCTTTTTCTGTTAAAATTCGTTTTTGGACCAATTTATTTATTTTTTTTTAATTCGATGGATCCTAAATTCGGACCATTCTCGTTCGATTTGGACGAAATTAGGGTAAAAACCTAATTGTTCGTCCGAATTTGCCATGCTTTTAGAAATGCAATAAAAGTCAAAATTAGATAAATAAAAATAAATGGAACCATTTCTAGGGTCTAAATGAAGACAGTGGAACAGGGTAAGATGGAGCTTTAGCCTTACGGTACTATGGATGAAGCATGGATATAGCTATTAGAAGGAACACTGAGGGTGACTAGTGCAGGCGGTCTCAAGATGACAGCAACACTGCAGATGTAGCCAGCAGCAAACTGCAGAACACTGGAGCAGGACTCAGTAGATGGATACAGCAATGGAGGATGACTGCTGTGAGGCAGACTCAGGATGACGGCAACACTGCAGATGTAAGTGGCCAGAAATTTGACGGCATGACTCCAGAAGTGCTGGCAACCTTCCAGTGTTACTGCCATCCTCAAACGCAGCCTTCACTAGTAGATGCAGAACATGCTCTGAGCAGCGCATACCCACAAATCTGCCATCCCGGAGAACCTTGATCATGTTAGCTGCACAAACCCCATTTGTGCCTGTGTGCCTGCCTGCTCCCCTTGCCACTGTGCCACCATGTTCTGCAGTGCTTTGCAAATGTTATCTGAGGTGTGCTGCTGATCCATTACCTCAGTATGGAGGAGAAAAGAGTGGTGCCCTGCCTGCTTGGCTACTGCACCTGAACTTGTTGTTGCTATCGGTGTGTCTTGCAACACTTTGGGTTACCACCAATGTGCCGTCAATGACAGGAAGCCATGCTGGCCACTTGGAGCACTCCAAAAGTCAGTGGTAAAGTGCACTGACTGTCCACCAGCCTTTCCTAGCAGGTCCTTCAAAACCCCAACGAACAACCGGTACAGTAAGGGCACTGTAGTTCTACCAAATGTGGTGCGGGATGGAATTTTATATCGGGGTGCGACAGCCTCCATAAGTTGCTGGAAGTGCTCCCCGTCTACCAAATTAAAAGTAGCACACCCAACTGCTATGAGCTGTTCAATGAGGATGTGTGATTTCCTGGACTGCTGTCTGCACATCCCCTTGGAATGAAACCCACCAAAATCCTCCAGTGTGGGCTGTATTGATTTTGGGGTGGGCTGATACTGTCTGCTGCTCTTACTAGGACCAGATGTGGCATGATCCCCCTGCCTTTTCTCCTGCTGCCTACTGGTGGTGAGTGTGACACTGGTATATGCAGTACTAGTAGTGCCACTTACTGCTCTTATCAACACCGACTTGTGTTGAGTGTTCAGGTGCTGGTTCATCCCGGAGGTGGATAGCCCAACACCCTCCCACAGCTGACTTCCCTGCCACACAACTTGCATTTTTGCTAGCCGGCCATCGCCAAGTGCCACAAAATGGTTCCACGCTTTGGAGCGACAGATGACTCTGGAAGGTGGTGGAGAAGAAGAAACTGAGGTGGCACTTTCTTCATCTTCACATGCTGGAGCAACCTCATTATGCTTTTTTCTTTCTATGTACCTTTACAGGGGTACCAGTAGACCTAAAGATGGCAGCAGGGATTTTGGGACTAGGACTGGAGGAGGATAGTGGAGTAACAGTAGTACTGCTGACGGAGACACTAGCAGCCACTACCTGGCTGGGAGACTCAAATGGAATTGGAGAGGCAGGTGTTCAGTTGTCAATAGAAGACAATAATGTAGCTGGAGAAACAGGAGGAGTAAAGTGGGAAGCATGGGAAAAATTAAGCTCAGGGGAATAATCAAGCTCAGTGGAAAAATGAAGCGTAGGAGACCTTGATCCCTCAGATTCTTCTTCTACCTCTTGTAGGTTTGGACAGGAAGAAACATCAGCAGCAGCTGCAGATTTTGGGGAGACCTGCTGAATTCCCTCTTCTGCCTGGTGGCTACCGGGAAATGGTAAACTATGTCCCTCAATAACCTTTTCTGGAGAAGATATGCTCTCAGTGGCAGTGACAGTGGTGGCAGGAAAAATGTTATCTAAATTTTGCAATAATTTCCTTTTGGGCTGCTTACACAGTGTCTGACCAGTAATGTTACAGATGCTAGATGTCCCCAAGTTTATAGAACTAGCAGTAGCGCAGATGGTGACTAAACTGGCAGTAGCACTAGTCATCGTGCAGGTGGTTTTGGGGGGATCGTCAAAAAACAGCTGACGGGACACAGGTGACGGCTGCTTCATGGTCTTAGAGGAGGACCTGGACCTCTCTACATTGCTAGAAGAGGTAGAACGACCTGCAGTTCCCTTCATCTTTCTAGTTTTTGGTTTGGAGCGCTGCTGCTGAGTCTGACTAGTACTACTGACAGTCCTCTTCTTTTGCCGTCTGCTGCTGCTAGCTCTGCCTGAAAGCAACGGCACTGTGGTGGTGTTGGCGGTTGCTGGGTCACTGCAGCTGTTATCAGGACGAGCAACATCAGGTTGTTCACTACGACTCAAATCCATTACAGATAGGTCAGTAGTGTACTACAATAATTTTAAGATTTTAAGACCTTCCCACACAACAAATGGCACACTGTCTGTGTCACTCTGGAACTTATTTAACCAAATGATTTATATTTTTGAACTGGAACAAAGATGGCTTGCTGTGGCAATAAGGCACTTTTGCTGGATGCCTGCCTGCCTACACAAAACGCACACTGGCTGTGTCACTCTAGAACTTAGTTAACCAAATCCCTAATATTTTTAAACTGGAACAAATATGGCTTGCTGTGGCAATAAGGCACTTTTGCTGGATGCCTGTCTGCCTACACAAATGGCACACTGCCTGTGTCGCCCTGGAACATCTTTAACCAAATCCCTAATATTTTTAAGCAGGAACAAAGATGACTTGCTGTGGCAATAAGGCAATTTTGCTGGATGCCTGCCTACACAACAACTGTCAGACTGATTGTGTAACTTAAAATAAATCAGCTCCTGATACTGACAATAAGGCACTAGACTGGCTATAAGGCACTAGACTGGCTAATAAATGGCTTTTTTGGACACTCTCTCTGCTTCTTCTCTCTCTGAGCTCAAACAACGGAGTGACAGGAAATGCAGGCTGTCTGGGTGTCTGTGTTATTAGTCCAACTCCCATCATGAAACAAAGAAGCTCATTGGACTACAGAAGAAACCCACCATGTAAGAAAGAAGCTAATTGGACTAGAGAGGGAGGGAAAGTAAAGTGCGCGTGTGGGAAGCCTGTTGTCCAAATTTTTTAATGAAATTCTGACCCAGGACTGTTCGTATTCGGAGTTTTTTTCAAATTGAACCTTACCATTCGGTTTGGTCCGAATGACCCCCTATTCGTCCGAATTCTGAATTTTAACGAACCGATTCGCGCAAGTCTATAAAATGGTAAACAAAATTCTAAAGCGAAACACCTATTTCACAAAACCTATTTCCTTTTTTTTTGTGAAACAGACTGATTAATAAAATACTGAACTTACGGAATAATTCTGCTCCCTAGTCGCAGACCCCTCTCACTAACACCACACACGGCTGAAATCCCTGTTGATATCCACTAGTAAGTTCAACAAAGGTAGAATGGTAAGTATTGTACATTATTATATTGTACATTGTTATATTTTCCATTATAATATTAAGTATTTACCAGGAAAAAACTAAATGAAGAAAGTGCACAGAGAGGATTTCATAGGAAAGTGCTTTTAGGTTTATTAAAGCAAATTCCTGTAAAGTGCTTCTAATCACAAAACATCAACCCTGATAAACACCGAGGATCATGTACTGAGAAAAATGAAGTAATTCTGGAGCAATCCAGATGCCCCATAGGCAGCAAATACACATTCTCCACAGTGCCCATAGGTTTAACCCCTCAACGACCCTTGACGGTCATAGTACGTCATGGGTAGATCTGAGTTAACGACCCATGACGTCCTATGACCGTCATGGAATTCCGGGCTCCCCCCTGTGGCTGCACGCCATTCGAGGAGTCCGGAATCGAAAAAAAAAGCTCTGTGGTCCTTTAGTGACCGCCGCGTGCCTGCGCGCCCAGTCGTTAAGGGGTTAATGGGGATTTTAACTGGTAGAGTGCTTGCTAGGTCTCCAAAGCATTGCTTTGCAATGCAATGGAGGACTCACAAGTATTCAAGTGGATATAATTACAATTTAAATAAATCTTAATTTAAATTCCTGTTTATATATATATATATATATATATATAATTTTTTTTTTTTTTTTTAGAGTTTGAAAAGCTTTATTGAAAATGTTCAATCTTACAGTTACAATGAGGGATACACAATGGTTTACAGCAAAGTGTTCAGCTGCTAGGGTTGCCACCTTTTCTTCAAAAAAATACCGGCCATGGCAATCCCTCCATAGACTTAATATTGGACAGAAGCCAATTTTTTACGGACCTGCCAGTAAAATACCGGCTGAGTGGCAACACTATCAGCTGCGTATAAAACAAAAAAAAAAGGAAACCGATAAAAACAAATAGATGCTTAAAGTGATAGTAATGTCAAAGAATAATGTTATTTTGTATTGGACATGAAAAAATAAATTATTTGCAGGAAGTCCCATCTCTCAAACCGCAATGGTTTAAGAGATATTCGCATTGAAAGTCCCCCACTTTCAATGCGAATATCCCCGCTCCATTATTAGCCACGGCTCGGGCAGTCTGTACTGCACATGACAGCTTCTGACAAACATACTTAGCAAATTATTATATAGGATAATTGCTTGGCACTTGGCCATAGAGCTGTAAAAATTAACTCTGGAAATCCATTCGGAAATCGAGGGAATCTTGACAGACTTCTAATATAGAGGCGTCATTGATTTAGCTAGGTTTAAGAGGACATGTACCAGGAGCACCGTCTGCCTGTTCCTGAACTTGGTAAGTAGAGGGTCATAGAGGAGGGAGAAGAATCTATAGCTATGTCTAAAGAGGCATTAATATAGTAGACAATCTGTTTCCAGTGTTTAATTATTATTTGTTCCCTATAGGGAAGCTGGCATACTTGGGAACTAGGGTGACCACATGTCCCTGTATAATATACTATATAACATACTAGTTGTACAGCCCGTGTACACGGGCCACAGTGCCAGGCAGCAACGGCCACGGTGCAGTCATGCACAGTAGAGACTGCCCACGAAGGGGCGCAGAGAGGACTACGGTATGAATTTGGAACGCCCCGCTCCGTTACCAGCCACGGCATGGGCAGTCTCTACTGCGCATGACTGCAGCATGCTCAGCCGTCTGTACTGCACATGACGGCTTCTGACAAACATACATTAGCGAATTATTATATAGGATAAATGAAAGGAGAAAAAGGAAACAAGGAATAGATAGACTGAAGACAAAAGATGGGTAATACATACCTCCCAACATTTCAAATGGCCAAAGAGGGACACTTTTGGTTTAGGGGATGTTACTGGGGGTGTGGCTGGTGGGTGGGGCATTACCAATTTATAGGTGATTTCATGATCTACTGACACCTCTTTGTGTAACTTAATAAATGATCTAAAGCAACATCAAAGTATTTTATTTACACAGACTACTTTATAAACACATATACTGACATTTATACAAACATTACACCTGGGTGGGAAAGAGGGACAGAGGGATTTGGGTCTCAAAGAGGGACTGTCCTGACTAAAGAGGGACACTTGGGAGGTATGTACCCCTAATATCTCCTAAAGAGGGACACTTGGGAAGTATGGACCCCTAATATCTCCTAAAGAGGGACACTTGGGAGGTATGGAGCCCTAATATCTCCTAAAGAGGGACACTTGGGAAGTATAGACCCCTAATATCTCCTAAAGAGGGACACTTGGGAGGTACGGACCCCTAATATCTCCTAAAGAGGGACACTTGGGAGGTATGTACCCCTAATATCTCCTAAAGAGGGACACTTGGGAGGTACGGACCCCTAATTTCTCCAAAAGAGGGACACTTGGGAGGTATGTATCCCTAATATCTCCTAAAGAGGGACACTTGGGAGGTATGGACCCCTAATATCTCCTAAAGAAGGACACTTGGTAGGTATGGACACTTAATATCTCCTAAAGAGGGACACTTGGGAGGTATGGATCCTTAATATCTCCTAAAGAGGGACACTTGGGAGGTATGGACCCCTAATATCTCCTAAAGAGGGACACTTGGGAGGTATGTATGCCTAATATCTCCTAAAGAGGAACACTTGGGAGGTATGGACCCCAAATATCTCCTAAAGAGGGACACTTGGGAGGTATGGATGCCTAATATCTCCTAAAGAGGAACACTTGGGAGGTATTGACCCCTAATATCTCCTAAAGAGGGACACTTGGGAGGTATGGACCCCTAATATCTCCTAAAGAGGAACACTTGGGAGGTATGGACCCCTAATATCTCCTAAAGAGGAACACTTGGGAGGTATGGACCCCTAATATCTCCTAAAGAGGGACACTTGGGAGGTATGTATCCCTAATATCTCCTAAAGAAGGACACTTGGGAGGTATGGACCCCTAATATCTCCTAAAGAGGGACACTTGGGAGGTATGGATCCCTAATATCTCCTAAAGAGGGACACTTGGGAGGTATGGACCCCTAATATCTCCTGAAGAGAGACACTTGGGAGGTATGGACCCTAATATGTCCTAAAGAGGGACACTTGGGAGGTATGGACTCCTAATATGTCCTGAAGAGGGACACTTGGGAGGTACAGACCCCGAATATCTCCTAAAAAGGGACACATGGGAGGTATGTACCCCTAAGATCTCTTAAAGAGGGACACTTGGGAGGTATGGTGATATGTAAATGAGAATAAAGTTCTTGCTGACTGTCTCAATGAGTATTTATGTTCAGTTTCTACAGAAGAAGGTGAAGGGAAGGGACCTTTGTTAGAAAAAAGAAATAGCGAGACACTTGACGTATGCATGTTTACAAAGGAAGAAATTCTACTTCAGCTATCTAAGGTAAAAACAGATAAATCAATGGGACCAGATGGAACACAGACCAAGTTATTAAAATAACTTAGAAGTGTCTGGCAAAACTATTAATGGAATTATCCAATCATTCACTATTGACAAGAGTAGTTCCAGAAGTTTGGAAGTTAGAACTACAATACCGCTTCACAAAAAAGGTAATAGAGAAGAGTCTGGCAACAAGAGACTAGTAAATCTTAAAGGGATAGTAATACTTTATTATTACTATCCCTCATATTGTAGGTATTTGCAGAATAATTTAATAGCCCCCAGGTGCATCTCTCAAACCTTTATGGTGTGAGAGATAACCGAAGGCAAGGTTCCCCCCTCCCTCCCCCTTCCCTGAAGTCAGCGTTTTGCTGACTGCAGGGATATCCGGTCTGTCTTTTATCATGTGGCTCTGCAGCAGAGCCGAGATCGCATTGGTGACAAAGAATTATTTCACTGAAACGGTCTTCTATATGTGGTTGTAAACCAAGCACAAACCAAGCACATGTAGAAGGCCGTTTCAGTGAAATAATTCTTCTTCACTAACGGGATCTCAGCTCAGCTGCAGAGCCGCAAGCTTGTAGTATGACAAACTTCCCCTGCAGTCAGCACAACGGGAAGGGGGAGGGAGGGAGGGGGGGCTTTGCCTTCCGTTATCTCTCAAACCATAAAGGTTTGAGAGATGAACCTGGGGGCTATTAACTTATTTTGCAAATACCTACAATATGGGGGATAGTAATAATAAAGTATTACTATTCCTTTAAGTCAATAGTAGGAAAATTAGTGTAAACCATGTTAAAGGAAAGACTTAAATATCTAAATTTAAAAGGTTTGCTAGAGCATAAACAGTAAAGTTTTACCGCAGGAGGGGGAAAAGGGAATTAGATATAATATATCTAGATTTCAGGTAAGGCATTTGACACTGTCGCTCTGACTCCTTAACCCCTTAAGGACCAACGGTCCCGGGGTATCTGGTCCTTTAACCCCTTAACGACCGGCGGTCCTGGGACGTTTCCGTCCCATAAGGACCGCATAGGACCACTTGGACGTGCCGGTACACGTGACCTGTCGCGTGTATCGGTGCGTCACTATGGGGCCTGATAGAGATCGCTCCGATCTTGGAGCGGTCAATTTCAGGCCCTATTTTTACTTACAGCGCTCCCGGTAGAGCACTGTAAGTAAAATGTACGTGACGTACCAGGACCGTCATCGGTCCTTGAGTATTTCAAGGACCGTGACGGTCAAAGTACATCACATGTCGTTAAGGGGTTAAGGACCAGGTAGGTGAGTTTGACGTGCCATCCCATGTGACTAATCATGTGTTCCGGCATGTTGAATGAGGGACTGAAAGAGATCGCTCCGGTCTTGGAGCGATCAACTTCAGTCCCCGGTATTACTCACCACGCTCCTGCAGGAACGCGGTGAGTAAAAGTATGTGACGTACCAGGACCATCACTGGTCCTTAAATGCCGGACCAGCGTGACGGTCCGGGTACGTCACTGGACGCTAAGGGGTTAATAAATTACAGTGTTTGGGTTTGGATATTAGAATGGATAAGGCAATGGCTGTGTGACAGGAAACAGGGCTGTAGTTAATATTCAGAGGAAGGTTGTGTTACTTGTGGGGTACCTCAGGGATGTGTACTAGGGCCCAATTCTTTAATATTTTTTATTAGTAATATTTAGTGATGAGCGAGCACCCCAATGCTCGGGTGTTCGGGTGCTCTGACCGAGCGCCCCCGGAGGCTCGAGTGCTCGGCCGAGCACCCGAGCCCCATTGAAGTCAATGGGAGGACTCGAGCATTACACCAGGCAGCCCCTGCTCTGATGAGGGGAGGGTGCCTGGTCCATAGGAAAAGGGCAGAAAAGGATGGAAACACCACAGAAATGGTTCAGGGACAGCATAGGGAGGATGTCTGGATGCATCTTGGACTCCAACGTCGCTGCTGGGAACGATGTTTCGCCCGTAGTACGCCATTTTTACAGACTGACCGTAAAACACACAAAAAGGAAAATAAAAACGACTTTAGGCGAAAAATTGTTACCAAACAGTATTTGCTGTATATTTACTTGTATATCATCTGCAAATTCTCCCAAAAATTTCCTAGATTTTTCAGAACTGAGGCCATGATTAAGAGGGAAACGTGCGCAGAGGCAAATTCTCCCAAAAATTTCCTTGATTTTCAGAACTGAGGCCATGATTAAGAGGGAAACGTGCGCAGAGGCAAATTCTCCCAAAAATTTCCTTGATTTTCAGAACTGAGGCCATGATTAAGAGGGAAACGTGCGCAGAGGCAAATTCTCCCAAAAATTTCCTTGATTTTATTGAACTGAGGCCATGATTAAGAGGGAAACGTGCGCTGAGCTGACCATCTAAAACATTATGGGTAAGGGTCTGCTGCAGAGCTGACCATCCTAAACATTATATGCGAAGGCCCGCTAGTGAGCTGACGCTATAAAACATTATATGAGAGGGCCCGCTAGAGAGCTGACCCAATAAAACATTATATGAGAAGGCCCGCTGGTGAGCTGACCTATATAAAAATTGTCAAACAGGGCCCGCTGGTGAGCTGGCCCTATATAAAAATTATATCACAGGGCTCGCTGGTGAGCTGGCCCTATATAAAAATTATAGCACAGGGCCCGCTGGTGAGCTGGCCCTATATAAAAATTATATCCCAGGGCATATGGAAGAGGAGGAGGAGGATGAGAAGATTAAGAGTCAACCATATACCCATTTTTTGGGTGGAAGGGGTGAATGGGAATACAGAGTATTCACATCATTGTAAATAACATATATAAAGTGAGTTTATGTTCCCCCGGGGCTTTCCTCCAGTGGAGTGGAGAAGTCAGGGGAAATCCAGGCCTTGTTCATTTTTATAAGTGTCAACCTATCAGCATTGTCGGTGGAAAGGCGGATACGCTTATCTGTTATGATGCCACCAGCAGCACTAAATACCCGCTCAGACAGAACGCTGGCGGCAGGGCAGGCCAGCACCTCCAAGGCGTAGAGTGCCAGTTCATACCACGTGTCCAGCTTGGACACCCAGTAGTTGTAAGGCACAGAGGGATCATTGAGGACGCTGACACGGTCTGCTACGTACTCCTTCACCATCTTCCAAAACTTTTCCCTCCTTGTGACACTAGGCTGCGCATCAGGGTGAGGGTGCTGGCGGGGTGTCATGAAGGTGTCCCACGCCTTGGAGAGTGTTGCCCTGCCTTTCTCGGAACTGCTGTGTGCTCCCCTTTTCTCCCCTTCTCGGTTGGCCAAGGTAGCACGTACTCTGCCGCCAGCGTTGTCAGATGGAAAATTTTGGAGCAATTTTTCAACAACAACCTTCTGGTATTGCACCATTTTGCTTGTCCTCTCCACCGGAGGAATGAGAGATGAGAAATTCTCTTTGTAGCGGGGGTCCAGAAGGGTGAACACCCAGTAATCCGTGTTGTTTAAAATGCGTATAACGCGTGGGTCACGGGAAAGGCAGCCTAACATAAAGTCAGCCATGTGTGCCAGAGTACCAACAGTCAAGATTTCGCTGTCCTCACCAGGAGGATGACTCTCAATATCCTCATCCTCTTCCTCCTCTTCTGCCCACCCACGCTGAAGAGATGGAACTAAAGTTCCATGGCTACCCTCTGTAGCGGAGGCAACCGTGTCTTCCTCCTCCTCCTCCTCCTCCTCCGCCTCCTCTAATTGTCGCTGAGAAGACGAAGTGAGGGTGCTCTGGCTATCACCTTGTGTAAGCTCTTCCTCCCCCATTTCCACCTCTTCCACATGCAAAGCGTCGGTTTTAATTGTGAGCAGCGAGCGTTTCAGTAGACACAGAAGTGGGATGGTTACACTGATAATAGCGTTATCGCCGCGCACCATCTGTGTCGATTCCTCAAAATTGCGTAAAACCTCACAGAGGTCTGACATCCATTCCCACTCCTCACTTCTGATTACAGGAAGTTGAACGGAGAGGCGACGACCGTGTAACAGCTGGTACTCCACTACTGCCCTCTGCTGCTCACAAAGCCGGGCCAACATATGGAAGGTGGAGTTCCAGCGCGTGCTCACGTCACACAGCAGCCGGTGAGCTGGCAATTGTAAGCGCTGCTGCAGCTTCAACAGGCCGGCCGAAGCTGTAGATGACTTACGGAAATGTGCACACACGCGGCGCACCTTGGTCAAGAGATCATGCACATTGGGGTAGGTTTTTAGAAATCGCTGCAACACTAAATTAAATACATGCGCTAGGCATGGTACGTGTGTGAGCTTGCCGAGCTCCAAAGCCGCCACCAAGTTACGCCCATTATCACACACAACCATGCCTGGTTGCAGGTTGAGTGGCGAGAGCCACTGCTCGGTCTGGTGACTAATCCCCTGCAACAGCTCTGAGGCCGTGTGCTGTTTGTCCCCAAGGCAGATCAGCTTCAGCACGGCCTGTTGACGCTTCCCCACTGCAGTGCTACACTGCTTCCAGCTACTGGCTGATGGGGGAGTGGCGCTGCGTGTAGAGAATTCGGAGGTGGAAACGGAGGAGGAGGAGCCAATAACGTAGGTGCTGGCGGAAACCCTGATGGAGGTAGGGCCCGCAATCCTCGGCGTGGGTAGCACCCGTGCCATCCCAGGGTCCGAGTCGCTCCCAGCCTCCACGACATTCACCCAGTGTGCCGTCAGGGAAATGTAGCGTCCCTGGCCACAAGCACTTGTCCATGTGTCAGTCGTTAAGTGGACCTTCCCAGTAACTGCGTTGGTCAGGGCACGGGTGATATTATGGGACACATGGTGGTGTAATGCGGGGATGGCACACCGGGAAAAGTAGTGGCGGCTGGGGACCGCGTACCGAGGGACAGCTGCTGCCATCAGGCTGCGGAAGGACTCAGTGTCCACAAGCCTAAATGGCAGCATTTCGATGGCCAGTAATTTTGAAAGGTGTGAGGTTAGTGCTATGGCCTGTGGGTGGGTGGCTGGGTACTTTCTCTTGCGCTCAAATGCCTGGGGTAACGACATTTGGACGCTGTGCTGGGACAGGGAAGTGGATGTGGTCGCTGATGGTGCTTCAGATGGTACAGGTGCAGGGCGGGAGGTATGCGGGCCTGCGCCTTCGACAGGCGATTGGCCGGCACCGAAAACAGGGGAAGAGGAGGCAGTGGTGTGGCCTGCAGACACAGATGGGCGATCCAGGCGTTCCTCCCACTTACTACGGTGCTTGGATGCCATGTGTCGGATCATGCTGGTGGTGGTGAGGTTTCTAGTGTTCATGCCTCGGCTCATTCTGGTGTGGCACAGGTTGCAAACTACAATTCTTTTGTCGTCCGCACTTTCCTTAAAAAAACGCCATACCGCGGAACACCTACCCTTTGGCAAGGTAGATTTACGCAAGGGGGTGCTCCGTGGAACATTTGCGGGCCGGTTTGGTGCGGTCCGCCTTCTTTCTGTAGCCACACCACTGCCTCTTCCAGCCTGTTGCGGTGCTGCAGATGGCTCACCCTCAGGACTGCTGTCATCGCTCGGCTCTACACCTTCCCAGGTGGGGTCAGTCACCTCATCGTCCACCAAGTCCTCCTCCACTTCCTCACTCTGATCATCCTCCTCAAGTCTTGATCCCACCACATACTCAGTCATTGACAACTGTATAACATTCTCCTCAACAAGGTCTTGAGACGGAAATAGTGGTTGATTTAATGGCAACTGTGTCTCATCATCATCATCATCATCCACTACTTCCTTTGACCTTAAATGCCGTTCACATCTGTCATCTTCTTGTGATTGGGTAGCCTCTAGAGGTTGTGAATCAGGGCACAAGATGTCATGTTCCTCTGCAAGCGTGCTTGGAGAGAGGGTCAAATGAAGGATTGGTGATGAGACGAGCTCCTCACTATATCCCAGTGTGGGATCACTTCTTTGACCAGACCGTGTATGGTGGGAGGAAGGATGATCAGAGTGAGGATTATGTTGACCAGACTCTTGGCTACTGAGAGTGGACTTGGTGGAAGACAGGGTGGTGCTTAACCGACTGGAAGCAGTATCAGCTGTCATCCAACCGACCAGCTGTTCGCAGTGGTCGGACCTCGAGAGTGATGTCCTGCGACGCCCTGTAAAATTAGACATGAAGCTAGGTATGGTGGATGTCTTTCTTTCTTGTGCTCTGGCACCAGGCACAGTTTCTCCGCGTCCTGACCCGCGCCCTGAACTATCAGGATCACGTCCACTTCCCCGTCCCTTTTTACCCGCCTTCTTCATCTTACACGGAATATGTGACTTTAATATTTGAGTTTGAAAACTTAACAGTATTTCTTCCTATTCTGCAACTGTGCAGAGTACACAGAATAGGCTGCTAAACGGCGGTGACACACACTGAATGGAATATGTGACTTTAATATTTGAGTTTGAAAACTTAACAGTATTTCTTCCTAGTCTGCAACTGTGCAGAGTACACAGAATAGGCTGCTAAACGGCGGTGACACACACTGAATGGAATATGTGACTTTAATATTTGAGTTTGAAAACTTAACAGTATTTCTTCCTAGTCTGCAACTGTGCAGAGTACACAGAATAGTCTGCTAAACGGCGGTGACACACACTGAATGGAATATGTGACTTTAATATTTGAGTTTGAAAACTTAACAGTATTTCTTCCTAGTCTGCAACTGTGCAGAGTACACAGAATAGGCTGCTAAACGGCGGTGACACACACTGAATGGAATATGTGACTTTAATATTTGAGTTTGAAAACTTAACAGTATTTCTTACTATTCTGCAACTGTGCAGAGTACACAGAATAGGCTGCTAAACGGCGGTGACACACACTGAATGGAATATGTGACTTTAATATTTGAGTTTGAAAACTTAACAGTATTTCTTACTATTCTGCAACTGTGCAGAGTACACAGAATAGGCTGCTAAACGGCGGTGACACACACTGAATGGAATATGTGACTTTAATATTTGAGTTTGAAAACTTAACAGTATTTCTTCCTAGTCTGCAACTGTGCAGAGTACACAGAATAGGCTGCTAAACGGCGGTGACACACACTGAATGGAATATGTGACTTTAATATTTGAGTTTGAAAACTTAACAGTATTTCTTACTATTCTGCAACTGTGCAGAGTACACAGAATAGGCTGCTAAACGGCGGTGACACACACTGAATGGAATATGTGACTTTAATATTTGAGTTTGAAAACTTAACAGTATTTCTTCCTAGTCTGCAACTGTGCAGAGTACACAGAATAGGCTGCTAAACGGCGGTGACACACACTGAATGGAATATGTGACTTTAATATTTGAGTTTGAAAACTTAACAGTATTTCTTCCTAGTCTGCAACTGTGCAGAGTACACAGAATAGGCTGCTAAACGGCGGTGACACACACTGAATGGAATATGTGACTTTAATATTTGAGTTTGAAAACTTAACAGTATTTCTTACTATTCTGCAACTGTGCAGAGTACACAGAATAGGCTGCTAAACGGCGGTGACACACACTGAATGGAATATGTGACTTTAATATTTGAGTTTGAAAACTTAACAGTATTTCTTACTATTCTGCAACTGTGCAGAGTACACAGAATAGGCTGCTAAACGGCGGTGACACACACTGAATGGAATATGTGACTTTAATATTTGAGTTTGAAAACTTAACAGTATTTCTTCCTAGTCTGCAACTGTGCAGAGTACACAGAATAGGCTGCTAAACGGCGGTGACACACACTGAATGGAATATGTGACTTTAATATTTGAGTTTGAAAACTTAACAGTATTTCTTACTATTCTGCAACTGTGCAGAGTACACAGAATAGGCTGCTAAACGGCGGTGACACACACTGAATGGAATATGTGACTTTAATATTTGAGTTTGAAAACTTAACAGTATTTCTTCCTAGTCTGCAACTGTGCAGAGTACACAGAATAGGCTGCTAAACGGCGGTGACACACACTGAATGGAATATGTGACTTTAATATTTGAGTTTGAAAACTTAACAGTATTTCTTCCTAGTCTGCAACTGTGCAGAGTACACAGAATAGGCTGCTAAACGGCGGTGACACACACTGAATGGAATATGTGACTTTAATATTTGAGTTTGAAAACTTAACAGTATTTCTTACTATTCTGCAACTGTGCAGAGTACACAGAATAGGCTGCTAAACGGCGGTGACACACACTGAATGGAATATGTGACTTTAATATTTGAGTTTGAAAACTTAACAGTATTTCTTCCTAGTCTGCAACTGTGCAGAGTACACAGAATAGGCTGCTAAACGGCGGTGACACACACTGAATGGAATATGTGACTTTAATATTTGAGTTTGAAAACTTAACAGTATTTCTTACTATTCTGCAACTGTGCAGAGTACACAGAATAGGCTGCTAAACGGCGGTGACACACACTGAATGGAATATGTGACTTTAATATTTGAGTTTGAAAACTTAACAGTATTTCTTCCTAGTCTGCAACTGTGCAGAGTACACAGAATAGGCTGCTAAACGGCGGTGACACACACTGAATGGAATATGTGACTTTAATATTTGAGTTTGAAAACTTAACAGTATTTCTTCCTATTCTGCAACTCTGCACACTACACAGAATGTGCTGCTAAACTGCGGCGAAGCACACTGAATGGAATATGTGACTTTGATATTTTAGTTTGAAGACTTAACAGTATTTCTTCCTATTCTGCAACTCTGCACAGTACACAGAATGTGCTGCTAAACTGCGGCGAAGCACACTGAATGGAATATGTGACTTTGATATTTTAGTTTGAAGACTTAACAGTATTTCTTCCTATTCTGCAACTCTGCACAGTACACAGAATGTGCTGCTAAACTGCGGCGAAGCACACTGAATGGAATATGTGACTTTGATATTTTAGTTTGAAGACTTAACAGTATTTCTTCCTATTCTGCAACTCTGCACAGTACACAGAATGTGCTGCTAAACTGCGGCGACGCACACTGAATGGAATATGTGACTTTGATATTTTAGTTTGAAGACTTAACAGAATGTGCTCTAATCTGCAACTTTGCACACTAAACAGAATGTGCTCTAATCTGCAACTGTGCACACTAAACAGAATGTGCTCTAATCTGCAACTTTGCACACTAAACAGAATATTTTTTTTTTTTTTTTTTTTGTTTTTTTCCCCCCACACAAAATAACCTGCTGCCCCCACACACAGTAGTCCTAAAAAGGACTTTTGGTTCTTTTTTTTCACAATTTTGTTTTTTTTCCTCCCTACACTGCCTTTCCCTTCCTATCCTCAGCTCTCCCTGGCTAAGACTGAGCCGAACTCGATGGTCAGGTGCTATACAGCACCCGACCACGGGTTCTGGCCAGCCAATCAGTGTAATGCCAGCAGCCAACATGGCTGCTGGCATTACACCGATGTCAGAGCCTCCCTGCACGTTTATTGGCTGCGCAGCAGCCGCAAAACGTGCGGGGAGGAGACCCGAACATGGCGGGCGAGCACATGCGGTACTCGTACGAGTACCGCCATGTGCCGAGCAGAGCGATGCTCGAGCCGATCCGAGCATCGGCCGAGCATGCTCGCTCAACACTAGTAATATTATAAAAGGTCTCCAAGGTAAGGCATGGGTTTTTGCCACTTATAGAAATAACAGCAAATGATTTAGGAAAGTTAGAGTAATGACTGAGAGTGCCGCATCTGCAGTTTAATGTTGATACATGCAAAATAATGCACTTGGTACATAAAAATTGAAAGGCAGAATATAGTTCTAAGGGTGACGTGCTGTTGTTGGTGATTGTTGGGAGTAATTATTACTATCACTTATGGATAGGCAGGAAATGTGTCAAAGCAGCAGGGAATGCAAGCAGGGTGCTGGGTTGTATAGCTAGAGGAATGAGTAGCAGAAAAAGGGAAATGGTCATGCCACTCTACAGATCTCTGGTCAGACCTCTCCTGGAGTATTGTATATAGCATACCTCCCAACATTTCAAATGGCCAACGAGGGACACTTGTGTTTTAGAGGGTGTTTCTTTGGGCGTGGCTGTGGCGGGGGCATTTCTGAGAATTTTTAGGTTATATTGTGACCTGTCAACACCTCTTTGTGTAAATGAATAAAGGATATAGAGAAAGACCGAAGTATTTTATTTACACAGATTAATTTACAAGCACATATACTGAAGATTAACTAAACATTAATGTGAGTTGTATTACTGTGGAGCAATGTGATACACTTATATACACACCACACAGTCTGATCTCCTAAACACAGGGACACCAGGGTGATACACTTATATACACACCACACAGTCTGATCTACTAAACGCAGGGACACCAGGGTGATACACTTCTATACACACCGCACAGTCTGATCTCCTAAACACAGGGACACCAGGGTGATACGCTTCTATACACACCACACAGTCTGATCTCCTAAACACAGGCACACCAGGGTGATACACTTATATACACACCACACAGTCTGATCTCCTAAACACAGGGACACCAGGGTGATACACTTATATACACACTACACAGTCTGATCTCCTAAACACAGGGACACCAGGGTGATACACTTATATACACACCACACAGTCTGATCTCCTAAACACAGGGACACCAGGGTGATACGCTTCTATACACGCCACACAGTCTGATCTCCTAAACACAGGGATACCAGGGTGATACACTTCTATACACACCACACAATCTGATCTCCTAAACACAGGGACACCGGGGTGATAAACTTCTATACACACCACACAGTCTGATCTCCTAAACACAGGGACATCAGGGTGATACACTTCTATACACGCCACACAGTCTGATCTCCTAAACACAGGGACACCAGGGTGATACACTTATATACACACACCACACAGTCTGATCTCCTAAACACAGGGACACCAGGGTGATACACTTCTATACACACCACACAGTCTGATCTCCTACATACAGGGACACCAGGGTGATACACTTATATACACACCTCACAGTCTGATCTCCTAAACACAGGGACACCAGGGTGATACACTTATATACACACCACACAGTCTGATCTCCTAAACACAGGGACACCAGGGTGGTACACTTATATACACACCTCACAGTCTGATCTCCTAAACACAGGGACACCAGGGTGATACACTTATATACACACCACACAGTCTGATCTCCTAAACACAGGGACACCAGGGTGGTACACTTATATACACATCGCACAGTCTGATCTCCTAAACACAGGGGCACCAGGGTGATACACTTATGTACACACCGCACAGTCTGATCTCCTAAACACAGGGACACCAGGGTGATACACTTATATACACACCGCACAGTCTGATCTCCTAAACACAGGGACACCAGGGTGATACACTTATATACACACCACACAGTCTGATCTACTAAACGCAGGGACACCAGGGTGATACACTTCTATACACACCGCACAGTCTGATCTCCTAAACACAGGGACACCAGGGTGATACGCTTCTATACACACCACACAGTCTGATCTCCTAAACACAGGCACACCAGGGTGATACACTTATATACACACCACACAGTCTGATCTCCTAAACACAGGGACACCAGGGTGATACACTTCTATACACACCACACAGTCCGATCTCCTAAACACAGGGACACCAGGGTGATACACTTCTATATACAGCACACAGTCTGATCTCCTAAACACAGGGACACCAGGGTGATACACTTATATACACACCACACAGTCTGATCTCCTAAACACAGGGACACCAGGGTGATACACTTATATACACACCACACAGTCTGATCTGCTAAACGCAGGGACACCAGGGTGATACACTTCTATACACACCGCACAGTCTGATCTCCTAAACACAGGGACACCAGGGTGATACGCTTCTATACACACCACACAGTCTGATCTCCTAAACACAGGCACACCAGGGTGATACACTTATATACACACCACACAGTCTGATCTCCTAAACACAGGGACACCAGGGTGATACACTTATATACACACTACACAGTCTGATCTCCTAAACACAGGGACACCAGGGTGATACACTTATATACACACCACACAGTCTGATCTCCTAAACACAGGGACACCAGGGTGATACGCTTCTATACACGCCACACAGTCTGATCTCCTAAACACAGGGATACCAGGGTGATACACTTCTATACACACCACACAATCTGATCTCCTAAACACAGGGACACCGGGGTGATACACTTATATACACACTACACAGTCTGATCTCCTATACACAGGGACACTAGGGTGATACACTTATATACACACCACACAGTCTCATCTCCTAAAAAGAGGGAGACCAGAATAGAAAAGAGGGACAGGGGGATTTGGGTCTCAAAGAGGGACTGTCCCTCCTAAAGAGGGACACTTGGGAGGTATGATATAGTACTGTAGACCCCATCTTCAGATGATGGTTACTAAAGTGGTAAATGGTTTACAGGATAAAAATTATCAGGAAAGACTAAAGGGTCTGAACATGTATAGCTTGGAGGAGAGAAGGGAGAGTGGATTTGACAAAAACATTCAAATGCATAAAGTTCAGAATGAAAGTGCATTTCAAAGAAGTAGAAATGTTAGGACAAGAGGGACACAGGTTTAGATGTAATGTAAGAAAGTTTTACTTCCCTTATAGGGTAGTAGATAAGTGGAATAGTCTACCAGCAGAAGTGTTAGAGGTGAGAGGGTAGTATCCTACCAGAAGAAATGGCTGATGTTAACAGAGTTATGGAATGTAAGCATGCATGGGGTAGGCATAAGGCTGTCCTGAACATAAGACAAGACCAAGGATCAAATAGAGTTTGAGGATTTTTACAGTAATAAAAATGGGCAGACTAGATGGGCCGAATGGTTCTTGTCTACAGTCAGATTGTGTGTTCTTTTGATTCTGTGATGTATGATGAATAGAATGACTAAGCAAGTGACAGAGTGGAGCAGAGGTTATACATATACAGAGTTCAGCAGACAGATGGAAGACAGTTACAGAGTTCTTAGACAAGGCAGATGTCTTTGGGCAGATGATAGCAGTAGCAGTGGTCTTGGATATGAGAGAGGTCATACTCTGAAACAAGACATCAAAAAAGAAAGTGAGATCGCTACTCGAAAAACCAATCCAATAATTGTATCTTAAATTATATATTGTATATTAATCAATGGCTCTACTTACCACGGCATATAGCCGTTGCGGATCCAGAGCAACATCCACAGTCCCGGACACGGACTTCGACAAACTAGACAACACCGGAGGAGGTGCTTCACGGATCCACCGCTCATCCACAGCCCAATAGGAGTTCAGTCACTTGTTAAAATCGAAGATTTTATTTGTCTCCATTTAAAATCATCATATAAGATGTGAAATATAAACCCGCAACACTGATGTTAGACCAAGTTCACAGAATGCCTAACATATTTCGTAAACATATCACT
>CM074719.1:619292598-619487029 GCA_037306005.1 Rhinophrynus dorsalis | reverse complement strand
TCCCGCAACACTGATGTTAGACCAAGTTCACAGAATGCCTAACATATTTCGTAAACATATCACTTATTCATGGTGAATTAAGTGATATGGTTCAAAAAACATGTTAGGCATTCTGTGAACCTGGTCTAACATCAGTGTTGCGCGTTATATTTCACATCTTGTATGATGATTTTAAATGGAGACAAATAAAATCTTCGATTTTAGCAAGTGACTGAACTCTTATTGGGCTGTGGATGAGCGGTGGATCGTGCAGCACCTCCTCCGGTGTCACATACTCTGAAACAGGCTAGGAGTAGACTAGGACTAGACTGGAATAATGACATCGAGGTGCAGCTGCACTGAATTCATCAGATCAACATGTAAGGGCACAGACTGCTACAGAGAGCTGGTACCATTACCTTAAATGGGTATATACTAGATCCTGCCCCTTTAAATGTTGAGTAGACAAAAGGAAGGTCTGCATAGCAAATAGTGACTTTTACAAATAAACAACATATGACTTACTACAAATTAAAACAGTGGGGTTTTAGTATCATGTTATTGGCCAAAGCAGGCACGTGCACACATAGACACCAAGGGGGGCTTGAGCACCTGCCCTTTTTGTCCAAAGTGCCCTCGTGCCCTTTTAAACGAAAAAAAAAAACGTAATCAGTCCGATTTTATCTTATCCCAGGCCGTTTTTCAATCTTGATTACCGGGTGGGGGCTGCTCTCCTCTCCTCTTACGTCCAGGTCCTTTTTAAGTGTAAGGTCCCTTTAACATGCCGGCCGGCCCGGGTCCTTTTTACGTGCCACCGGGTCCTCTCCTCTTGCGTGTCGGATCCTCTCCGCTTACGCCTTGCACGCCGCGGGGATGCTGCTGTTGGATGTGACAGGGCTGTGTCAGGGCTGGTGAGAGAAGTGCCCTTTTTATTCATTTGTGCCCCTCCCCCCAAAATGTCTGTGCACGTCCCTGGGCCAAAGGCATGAAAAGCCTGCCTGCCTCGTCAAGGCGCCCCAAGTCCGTATCTGACTAAAATCTGTGAACATGTATTTCGTATGATGCAACCAGAGGCGTAACTAGAAGCCACCGGGCCCTGGTGCAAGAATTGACATGGCCCCCCCCGACCACATTGGCCCCCCCTCAACTACATTGGCCCCCTCCATATTGCCCCTTCCACATTGCCCCTTTCACAATGCCCCTCATTCTCCACAGTGCCCCTTCATCTCCACAATGCCCCTCATTCTCCATATTGCCCCTTCCACATTGCCCCTTCAGCAATACCTCCATCACAATGCCCCTCTTTCTCCACAATGCCCCCATCACAATGCCCCTCATTCTCCACAATGCCCCTTCCACATTGCCCCTTCCACATTGCCCCTTCCACAATGCCCCCATCACAATGCCCCTCATTCTCCACAATGCCCCTTCCACATTGCCCCTTCCACAATGCCCCCATCACAATGCCCCTCATTCTCCACAATGCCCCTTCCACATTGCCCCTTCCATAATGCCCCCATCACAATGCCCCTCATTCTCCACATTGCCCCTCAATCTCCATAATGCCCCTTCCACAATGCCCCTCATTCTCCACAATGCCTCCTCCACAATGCCCCTCATTCTCCACAATGCCCCTTCCACATTGCCCCTACTGACCGCCCCCCTCCTCCTACCTCGAGTCCCTGGTGATCTAGCGGTGTGAGATGACAGATCTGTGCCTCATTCGGCACAGAACTCTGTCTGCATCGCAAGCTCCTGCGCGGTTCTTAGTAATGCAGAGCGCTGGGAGATGATGTCATCTCCCAGTGTTCTGAATTACTAGAGCGCCGGTTGCCGGGAGATCAGCTGTTCTGCGGGCTCGTGGCGAGGGTATTGAAGGGGGAGGCGGGGCCCCTGAGAGTGACGGGCCCGGTCGCAGGTGCGACCCCTATTGTTACGCCACTGGATGCAACTGCAAAGCAGTGATTCCACCTTATCTCTACTGTGCAGAAAACCCACATTCCCAGATTGTTGGCAAATATGGACTTGCCTGAATCTGGGGTGCCTTGATGGAGCACCCCATGCCTTTGGCCAAAAAATGCAACTAAATCCCCACTGCTTTATTTAGAGTAAGTCACAGGTTATTTGGTTTGATGCACAGAATTCTCTTTTGGTTACTTTGTATATGAAGCCAAGATATAGTTATAGCTGCTCTCCTGACTACACACATATATAACTATCTGAACAATATTAATAAAAGCTATTTTGAGCTCACCAGTGATATATTTTATACTTTTTGTACATATTTTGGGAGGTTGAATCTGGGGTTCCTGGACGGGGCAGGGAAGCTTTCCATGCCTTTGGCCAAAAACATGTAACTAAAACCCTCACTGTGTTTGTAATTTATAGTAAGTCATACAAAATAACACAGTAACATAGTAGATAAGGCTGAAAAAAGACATGCGTCCATTAGGGTGACCACATTTCCGTTCTGCCATTCCGGGACGTGGTCACCCTACCATAAAGCCTCTCATCGCCACATTGCCCCTTGATGCCCTACGTTCAGTCCCTGGTGGTCTAGCGGTGTGGAAAGTGCTCTGTGCCTCCTCCGGCACAGAGCTGAAGCTCCTGCGCGCTGTGCTCAGTAATGCAGAGCGCTGGGAGATGATGTCATCTCCCAGCGCTCTGTATTACTAGAGCGCTTGCCTCCGGGAGATCAGCTGGATTGCCACCCTGGATGTCAGCCTGCAAACAGTGTGTCACATCATGGAAGCCGCGAGGGAGCGCTGATTTATGCTACCAAGCGCTCCCTCGCTGCGTCCATGATGTGACACACCGCTTGCAGGCTGACATCCAGGGCGGCATATATATATATATAAAAAACACAACAAACACTGGGTCCCCTCTGCCCCCCCCCCGGCGACGCCACAGAGAGTGACTGTTTGTGCTGCAGTGTGGGTGGCTTGGCTTCATTCCGGGACACTTCATTGTCCCGGTGGGAGATGACCCGGGACGGGGGACGTAGCCTTCAAATAAGGGACAGTCCCGGACATTCCGGGACCCGTGGTCACCCTAGCATCCATCAAGTCCAGCCCATGCCAAACACACCCCTTTTGATCCAGAGGAAGGCAAAAAAAGCCCTCTGGAGCCATTTCCAATCTAGTCCCAAGTGTGTGTGTGGGGGGGGAACTATTCCTTCCTGACTCCAATTGGTAGTCAAATAGTTCCCCAGATCAATATCCTATTTGCTTTGAAGCCATCTGTCATAATTGTCAATTTTGTTCTGTGCTAGATAGGCATCCATTGCTTTTTTGAATGCAGTTGCATTATCTGCAAGTACAACATCCCGAGGCAAAGAATTCCATAGGTTATTTATTTGTAAAAATCAGGATTTGCTGCTCAGACCCTCCTTTTATTTAATGTGTATATGTAGCCAATACCTAGTTCTTGCTGCTCTCCTGACTAAGGACTATACACATATGTAACTAATTAACACTAGTATAAAAGCTATTCTGAGCTGGCCAGGAACATGTATATTTTATATTTTTCAATGTTGACCCTGTGCCTGCTACACAAAAGGGTTCACAGTCAGGTCAGCTCTTTCAAGATTTTACTGCTGGGAACCATTCAGTTATTCCCTGGCTTCCTTCACTTGTGTGCACAGAAGTCCTGATGACAGCACGTTATCAATGCTGACAGCATGCCCCTCTCCCTTCCTCCTCAAGTGGAGTGCAATGACGTAACTTGAAATACAATAAGGTAAAATGAGCTCACAGTCACTTCACAGACAGGAGTCTCTGGCTGTCAAACACAATCAAATCTTGTCTTCTGAACAAGGACTGAGAGCACTGTCACTTCTGACCATGTTCCTAGCCTACTTAAAGGGATAGTAATACTTCGTTTTATCTTTATTTTATTTTGTAGGCATTAAAAAATCATGAAGAACGATATAAGTCTTATCTCACAAACCTTTATGGTTTGAGAGATATTCACAAGCAAAGTTTCCCCTCCCGCCCCTTTTACCTAGTGTAAGCCATCTCTTCTCAGATGTGGAATCCAGTCCATAGACCAGACAGATAACAGAAGGGGACAATCTTCTTCCTATGAGAACAATGAAAGCCCTCCCCCCTTGACAAGTTTTTCAGGTTTTTCCCTTATCTTAATTGAAGATCGTCCCTCTCTGCAGTCTACCTGGGCACCTCCCTTCTGATTTTGCTGAACAGTGTTACATCAGTAAAAGGGGCGGGAGGAGGTGTAGAAGACTGTTGGGGACGGGAAGACCGTAGGGGAGAGGAAGGGGTGTAGCGGGAGATAAGAACTGCAGTAATAGAGCAGGGAGGGGCAACCAGAGAAAAGCCTTTGGGAAGCTGAGGATGATGGGAGATTGTAATTCAACAAGAAGATGAAAGATCCACCACACTCAATAAACTCCCTTAAAGTCACTTCTTTATTGGAAAGATTACATAGAACACTGATGAGCAATAGTCTCACACGTTTCGCACTCGCGGTGCATACTAACAGTCTATGAGTAAGCATAGCAAGTGTGCAACGCGTGAGACTATTGCTCATCAGTGTTCTATGTAATCTTTCCAATAAAGAAGTGATTTTAATGGAGTTTTTTGAGTGTGGCGGATCTTTCATCTTCTTGTGTGATTCTGATGCTTCGGCTCATCTTGGGCTCGATTCTATTACCAGCGCTAAAAATAAAACAGGTGTTTTTTTTAAGTTTTAGTTTTTGCTATCCTATTACCCGACTTGTGAAAACAAAACCAGCGGTAATTATACTTACCGCCAGTCTGAAAAAAGCCCATAGGAAACAACTAAAAACAACGTGCAATCAGTATCCTATTACCCACGCTCAGTATTAGAGCCTGTTTTGTGGTTACATTTAAGTCAGAAATTTTACTTCTCAGAGGTTGAGGAGTAGAAGCCATAACTACCATTTCAAAACCATTGTTGTTCAAACAAAAGCAGTGTATAATACAGTATACAGCATAGAAATCCGACACTAAGTGCCCCTTCGACATATTAACCCTCCCACTAAAAGTCAACTTCCACCATATTAATCCAACAAATATTGTTCACAGTCGACAATTAACCTTTCCCCTTCCAAATCTGACTTACAGTGCTTTCTTTCAGCACATTAATTTGACTAATATTGTTCATATTCCACATTGTAACCCTTCCCCTTCCAAATCCGACTTACAGTGCTTTCTTTCACCATATTAATCCAACAAATATTGTTCACAGTCGACAATTAACCTTTCCCCTTCCAAAGTCGACTTACAGTGCTTTCTTTCAGCACATTAATTTGACTAATATTGTTCATATTCCACATTGTAACCCTTCCCCTTCCAAATCCGACTTACAGTGCTTTCTTTCAGCACATTAATTCGACAAATATTGTTCATATTCGACAATTAACCCTTCCCCTACAAAAATCCGACTTACAGTGGTTTCTTTCGCCATATTAATCCGACAAATATTGTACATCTGACATTTTAACCCCACATTCCCC
This sequence comes from Rhinophrynus dorsalis, assembly GCA_037306005.1. Classification (NCBI taxonomy): domain Eukaryota; kingdom Metazoa; phylum Chordata; class Amphibia; order Anura; family Rhinophrynidae; genus Rhinophrynus; species Rhinophrynus dorsalis. The sequence continues at coordinate 619,481,553 of CM074719.1, read as the reverse complement.
TTGAAAGGTCGACTACAGTGCTCCCATGACTTTCTTTCACCATTTTTATCCCACATTTTTCTGCTCCTATTATATTCGACATGCCCTCATATTTTGTATTGCAAGATTAACCCTATGAGTACCAGAGAGGTATTGTAATGTGTTTGCTACCCCTCTGGTACTCATAGGGTTAATAGGCAACCTGTATATGTATAAAAAAAGGTGTTTCTTTTTTATTATAGATGTAACTTGTGTGAAACTGTAATTAAATACTTAATTTATGTGTAACAATGATTTTCTTTTAGTAAATTATATATGTAATTTGTATTACAAAAGTACTTCAGACTTCAAGAGGTTTATCATGACCCCTCATGACACCCCCCTAGCATGGGGGCGACAATTGCCCCCTTTATTAATTAAAGAGCATATAACCTATGTTTCACACATGGACAATATTAACTCTCTGAGTGCCAAAGGGGTACTTAAAGGGTTAATGAGAAATATGGCTACCCCACGAGTGTATTGTGAGAACGGCTGAAAAGAGAAATTATATTCATACCCATACCTCCCAACATTTCAAATTGCCAAAGAGGGACACCTGTGTTTTAGGGGGTGTTGCTGGGGGCTTGGCTTGTGGGCGGACATTACCAGTAATTTTAGGCTATTTCATGACCTATTGACACCTCCTTGTGTAACCTAATAAATGACGTATAACAAGACCAAAGTATTTTATTTACAGAGACTAATATATAAACACATATACTGACATTTAAGCAAACATTAATGTGAGTTTTATTGCTGTAGAGCAATGTGATACACTTGTATACATACCACACAGTCTGATTTCCTAAAAAGAGGGACATCAGGGTGGGAAAGAGGGACAGTGGGATTTGGGTCTAAAAGAGGGACTGTCCCTCCTAAAGAGGGACACTGGGAAGGTATGCATACCTGATCTAGAGCCAAAATGGTTAATAACAGAAACATTAAAAAAAACTTGAATACTTCTCAGATGGCACCACACGCACATATATAGATATAGATATATATATATAATCTATATGGCAATGAGAGTGAACAGAATTGTTTGTAATCTTGTGTAGACGCTCACGTTACAGTACCCCAGAGGGTAGGAGTCCAGCCAAGTGATGCAGGCTTTTTTAATTGCACAAGGCCCAAATTTACCATAAACCCTTGCAAAGAATAGTAATAAATCTGGAGCACTTATCAGCTCATGTAGATGCTGATCTCACTCTCCATGTTATGTGATTCTGTCATTAACATTGCTTTCTGCAAGTGCTTGCTATGTTCATTAGGAAGGCTCCAATGGCCCCCCTGAGGTTTTCCTCTTAGAGCATGAATTATACACTCTCTTTCCACTGCAAATTACAGGAGAAACTATGGATTTATGGAACAGGCAAATGTGCATACAGAGAGAGGAGATACATTCATCTAGAAAGAGCTTGGAAACTGTGAGTCAACCTGAGGATTCAGCAGATTTTAAGGGCTCGATACAATTAACGGTGCTAAACATCGTTAGAGTTCTGTCCACAACCAGATGTACCATCAGAATCCCATTGCTTGGCCAGCATCCACTGCAATGAGCTTTAGTCGCCAAAACCCATGTTTCAACTAGGGTGACCACGGGTCCCGGAATGTCCGGGACTGTCCCTTATTTCAGGGCTATGTCCCGCGTCCCGGGTCACCTTCAACCGGGACAATGAAGTGTCCCGGAATGAAGCCAAGCCGTCCTGGATGTCAGCCTGCAAGCGGTGTGTCACATCATGGACGCCGTGAGGGAGCGCTTGGTAGCATAAATCAGCGCTCCCTCGCGGCGTCCATGATATGACACACCGCTTGCAGGCTGACATCCAGGGCGGCAATGCAGCTTACCTGATCTCCTGGAGGCAAGCGCTCTAGTAATACAGAGCGCTGGGAGATGACATCATCTCCCAGCGCTCTGCATTACTGAGCACAGCGCGCGGGAGCTTCAGCTCTGTGCCGGAGGAGGCACAGAGCACTTTCCACACCGCTAGACCACCAGGGACTCAAGGTATGAAGGGGCAACTAGGGTGACCACGTCCCGGAATGGCAGAAGGGAAATGTGGTCACCCTAGTTTCAACCCTCCCAGTCCATCAGTTTCTAGTGGGCAGGGAAGGGTTGGTAACATAGAGCCCAGGGGGCAAATAAATTCAAGTGGCCCATTTCTACTATAGTCTGAGCCCACTGTCCCAGCCCACCCCCTTTCGTTAATTTTTAAATTGTCATTAATGTTGTGAGGTAAGGCAAGTGATACCACATAACTTACAACTGAAGTGGAGCTATACTAGTGCTACTACAAAACTTACAGTTTAAAGGAGCAGTAAACGTTTTTTTACAAAAAAATATATATATTGTAGGGATTTTACTATTGAGTAAAATAAGCGTACTCCCACTGCCGAGAGATTTATATTTCCAGAGTTATTACAGTTTAAACCCATGTTTTTTTACATTAGCAGTGCCCTCTAGTGGTCAAATTCTAATTAGATTTCCTGTTAGATTCTAATGGAGAGGAAAGTCAGAAAAGTCAGAGACATACAATTCTCCATAGAATGTGATAGAAACTGCCTGTCACTTCCTGTCAGTTAGAACTTCCAGGAAGTAAACACAGTAAATTCACTTCCTGTCAGAACTATCAGGAAGTAAACACAGTAAATCCACTTCCTGTCAGTTAGAACTATCAGGAAGTAAACACAGTAAATTCACTTCCTGTAACACAGTAAGTTCACTTCCTGATTATTTAAACTGCTATAATTTTTTAATAAAACATCTGACAGCGATGGCAGTGACCTTGTTTTATTCAGCAGGAAATGCTCTGTAAAATATGTGTTTTCATAAAAAAAAAGTTTACTGCTCCTTTAAGTACAGCTACACTAGTGATACTATAGAGCTTACAAGGGAAATGGGTCATGCTACTAGTGTATCTCCATTTGGATTTTTGCTTCGTGGTATCATTTCTGTAGCTTCATTTCAATTGTAAGCTCTGTGGTATCCATTTACAGCAGCAAATGGGAGATTGAGTGAGGTAGTGGCCCACTGACCCAGCCATATGACCGGCCCAGGGGACAATTGCTCTCCTGCCCCCCAGGCCAGCCCTCCCCTGCTAGTGGGACGGATAACGAAATTGGTAGAAGCTGATTGACTGGGAGCTGGTCTTTCTAAGCAGTACAGGATTTTACCTAACCTGCTATAAGGTGTTAGTTTTGCTTTAATGTGGAAGAATAATTATACAAACCTTTTGAAGATTAATGTTCCCATGGAGGAGATGATTTGGGCAGGTAAGAGTCCCACTTTATCAGGATTAAACATTCTTATGGTAACTGTTAGTCAGTTCTGTGCAGATTAGTCCCAGAAAATTAATCTTTAATTAGCGCTGGATATTATGTCCAGGTATCCTATTACACTGGCAGCTAGTAAATGTCTAGCTTCATAATGGTTCATTAAAAATGTTGCTCGTTTAAAATGTTTCCTTATTAGGTTAGGCTAAGTGTTAAGTTAATTTTTAGATTAGATTAAGTGTTCGGTTAGGTGTTAGGTTAGTTTAGGTTAGGTTAGGTGTTAGGTTAGATTAGGTTAGGTTAAGTGTTAGCTTATTTGTTAGATTAGATTAGGTTAGGTTAAGTGTTAGGTTAGGTGTTAGGTAAGATTAGGTTAGGTTGAAGGGATAGTAATACTTCGTTTTAGCTTTATTTTATTGTGTAGGCATTAAAAAACATGAAGAACGATATGTCTTATCTCTCAAACCTTTGTGGTTTGAGAGATATTCACAAGCAAAGTTTCCCCTCCCGCCCCTTTTACCTAGTGTAAGCCATCTTTTCTCAGATGTGGAATCCAGGCCATAGACCAGACAGATAACAGCAGGGGACAATCTTCTTCCTACGAGAACAATGAAAGCCCTGCCCCCCCTGACAAGTTTTTCAGGTTTTTCCCTCATCTTAATTGAAGATTGTCCCTCTCTGCAGTCTACCTGGGCACCTGCCTTCTGATCTGGCTGAACAGTGTTACATAAGTAAAAGGGGCGGGAGGAGGATACTTTGTCATTGAATTACTCTTGTACTACAACTCTGACAGAATTGAAATAACAATCTCCAAAGTCCAAATACTATGATGAATAATTAGAGCCGCTTTTATTATGAAACATTACTATCCCTTTAAGTGTTAGGTTAGGTGTTAGTTTAGATTAGTTTAGGTTAAGCATTAGGTTAGAATAGGTTAGGTGAGGTATTAGGTTAGGTTAAGTGTTAGGTTAGGCTTTAGATTAGACTAAATTAGGTTAAGTGTTAGGCTATATGTTAGGTTAGACTAGGGTAGGTTAAGTTTTAGGTTAGGTATTAGTTTAGATTAGGATAGGTTAAGTGTTAGGTTAGGTGTTAGGATAGATTAGGTTAGGTTAAGTGTTTAGTTAAGTTTTAGGTTAGACTAGGTTAGGTTAAGTGTTAGGCTAGGTGTTAGGTTAGATTAGGTTAGATTAATTATTAGGTGAGGTATTAGTTTAGATTAGGTTAGGTTAAGTGTTAGGTTAGGTGTTAGGATAGATTAGGTTAGATTAATTGTTAGGTGAGGTATTAGTTTAGATTATGTTAGGTTAAGTGTTAGGTTAGTTTTAGGGGTACAGTTGTTAGGGATTGAGGTGCGGTTTTGTTTTGGATTAATTTTTGTGCCATTTTAAACCGGAACATTCTAAACTCGCCCTTTTGATGTAAGCAACATTTTATCCTCTCTATTGTGATGCACGCTCAGAAATCGCCTACATTTTCATAATAAAGCCATGTCCGTAGAGGCAGACCTGATTCATTCTGTAATTCTCCATGACCCCACACCTCTCCCACTGAACTTTTCTTCAGAAAACTAATGTCTGCCTCCATGGGCATGATTCACAAAACTAATTTGAGTTCCAGAGGGGTGAGCAACACATTGCTTTCAATGGGTTAAATATTAATTACTAGTGTTAAACCCCGTGTACACGGGCCAAGGTCCGGGTAATGTTAACCCTTTGAGTGCCAGAGAAATGTATATAATTACGTCTCTAGTGCCATTTCAGAGAAGAAATTTCCATGTACACATTACAGTAGACTGATCCCATCTAAAAGGGCAGTCCAGTTCCAAAATGATGGGCAAGTCCCTCCTAGCCATAGAACAAACCATTGTGCTTTCTGCTCGTCCTCAGAGCCGCTCACATTTTGGTATGTATTTTTGATTACTTTTAGGGGGTCTTCCTAAGAGTGAAGGGTAATCCAGACATGGGCTTTCAGTGCCTAGGGAATCCAGTGTCACCTGATGAGGCCCAGCCAGGCTGAAATTTACATCTGGTGTTGGATGGTGATCCCATTTGGAGAGGACTTGCCTGTCATTTTGGAACTGGATCTTTTGGGCGGGATTAGTCTAATATGTATATGGAAATTTCTCCTCTGTAATGGCACTAGAGAACTAAAATGTGATGCTTCTGGGTGGTGACTACCCGTAGAACAGGCCATTGTGCTGTTGTTCATTCCCAGAAGCCTCTCATATTCTGTATGTTGTATCTGAATACTCTTAGGGGCTCTCCCTAAGAGTGAAGGGTAATCCAGACGTGGACCCCATGCTCCCAGTGCCTAGGGAATCCAGCTGCACCCTCCTGATGATGCCCAACTAGGGCGAAACGTACGTTGGGGTTTAGCTGGTGTTCCTGTGCAGGGGGGACTTTCCCGTCATTTTGGTACTGGACTGTCGTTTTGGGCGGGATTAGTCTAATATGTATGTGGAAATTTCTCCTCTGTAATGGCACTAGAGAGCTAAAACATGATGCTTCTGAGTGGTGACTAGCCGTAGAACAAGCCATTTGATGTTTTTTTTTTGTCCTCAGACTCTCTCACACTTTCTTATGTAATTTTGAATACTTTTAAGGAGTCTCCCTGAGTGAAGTGTAATCCAGACGTGGACCCCCTTGCTCTCAGTGCCAAGGGAATCCAGCTGCATCTCACTTATGAGACCCAATAAGGTTGAGATGTACATCTGATGTTAGATGGTGATCCTGTGCAGAGGGGACTTGCCCTTCATTTTGGAACTGGACCATCCTTTTGGGTGGGATTAGTCTAATATGTATGTGGAAATTTCTCCTCTGTTATGGCACTAGAGAGCTAAAACGTGATGCTTCTGGGTGGTGACTAGCCGTAGAACAGGCCATTGGGCTGTTGTTCCTTCCCAGAAGCCTCTCACATTCTGTATGTATTTTTGAATACTTTTAAGGAGTCTCCCTAAGAGTGAAGTGTAATCCGGACGTGGACCCCTTGCTCTCAGTGCCTAGGGAATCAAGCTGCACCTCACTGATGAGGCCCAACAAGGCCAAAACGTACATCTGGGTTTAGCTGGTGTTCCCGTACAGAGGGGACATGCCTGGCATTTTGGAACTGGACCACCCTTTTGGGCAGGGTTAGTCTAATATGAATTTGGAAATCTCTCCTCTGTAATGGCACTAGAGAGATAAAATGTGGCTCGCTGTAGAACAGGCAACATGCTTCTGTTCGTGCTTAGAGCCTCTCGCATCCTTTAGATTTTTTGTGATACACTCCTAGGGTCTCTTACTAAAAGTAAAGGGTAATCCAGATGTGGACCCTTTTCTCTCAGTGCCTACGGAAACCAACTGCACCTCACTGATGAGGCCCAAACAAGGCCGAAACATACATCTGGGGTTACCAGGTATTTTCCGTGCAGAGGGGACTCAGCCATCATTTTGGAACTGGAATGCCCCTTTGGGCGGGGTTAGTCTAATATGTATGTAGAAATGTTTCCTCTGTCATGGCACTAGAGAGCTAAAACGTGATGTTTTCTGAGCGGTGACTAGCCGTAGAACAGGCCATTGTGTTCGTCCTCAGAAGCCTATCACATTTTAGTATGCATCTTATGTATAAGCAACTCTTTAGACTTTAAAGGGATAGTAATACTTCCTTTGATCTTTATTTTATTTTATACGCATTAAAAAAACATGTAGAACGATATAAGTCTTATCTCTCAGACCTTTATGGTTTGAGAGATATTCACAAGCAAGGTTTTCCCTCCCGCCCCTTTTACCTTAGTGTAAGACATCTCTTCTCAGATGTGGAATCCAGTCCATAGACCAGACAGATAACAGCAGGGACAATCTTCTTCCTATGAGAACAATGAAAGCCCTGCCCCCTTGACAAGTTTTTCAGGTTTTTCCCTTATCTTAAATGAAGATTGTCCCTCTCTGCAATCTACCTGGGCACCTCCCTTCTGATCTGGCTGAGCAGTGTTACATCAGTAGAAGGGACAGGAGGAGGATACTTTATCATTCAATTACTCTTGAACTACAACTCTGACAGAATTGAAATAACACTCTCCAAAGCCCAAATACTATGATGATTAATTAGAGCTGCTTTTATTATGAAACATTACTATCCCTTTAACCCAGTCGTGTATTTTTGTATTGTACTGTTACTATTTATGTAAACCTCTGTGAACATGTATTGTGCTATATAAAGATACATACATATGTACATATCTATACACGCTTATACATTTATGTGTCTGAAGAAGATCAGAAAATATGTAAAAAAAAATCTAAGTTTGCAACGTTTCCATTCCCAGAATTCCATATGATAAGCAAATGAAAGCACTCTGCGCGGTCACTTTTAAGATTCCAAACTCACACACCTACAGGTCACTTAGCTTATTCTATCTGGTTTCTCAGACTGTAGGGGTTGGGAATGCATGAACCAATTAACATTGTCATTGAATTACTCTTGTACTACAACTCTGACAGAATTGAAATAACACTCTCCAAAGTCCAAATATTATGAAGATTAATTAGAGCTGCTTTTATTATGAAACATTACTATCCCTTTAAAGTTTCCATACTGCAAACGTGTTGTGCGATTAAAAGCAACCATCATGCAAAGCAATGCGTTGAGTACCCCTCTGGTACTCAAAGGGTTAATCCCCTCGCATGCAAGAGACGTCACCAATGCATTGCAGACATCTATGGCACCCAAGAGGTTAAAGTCATCAAGAAATTGAAGGGCTGGACTCATCAGCAATCACATTATTACACTAAAGCACTATCTCCTCCAGCAATTAAGAGATGAGATGTAAGCAGTGGTCCCTGGGGCTCTGTGAGTCTTACTTTGTGGCTTCCTGTCTCCTGAAGCAAGTTCAGAGCTGATTTCTAGAAAACATCCTTAGTCAGTGAGACACATTCTAAGAAAAACAATTACACCTAACAGCGATGCATGGAAATTAAAGGAGAACTAACATCTCTTTAGAATAATCCCCCATTATGGTCAGAAAATTCTAATGGACTCTATCAGTTTTGCTCTTGGCTATTTTCTCAAACGTCTAGCATCGCTTATGTTCATCTCCATGGACGTGACATCTAAGCATGACTGGAGAATGTATCTCTTGAACAAAGGCGTCATGATAAGATTCATAGGGCCATTGGGATTCTCTGTAGGCCACAGTAAGGTAAGTTGGGGGCTATTGTTAAGAGATGTGAATGTTTATTTAAATAATTAATAATGTTTTATTATGAAAAAAATTAGCTTTTGCTAATATGAACAATGATACTGCCACTGCTGGAAGATGATTAACCCCTTAAGGACCAGCGGTCCAGGGAAGTTACCTTCCCTTATGAACCGCTTTGGTCCTTGCCGATGCGCTGGTACATGTGACCTGTTACGCGTACAGGCGCGCCGCTTTGGGGCCTAAGAGAGATCACTCCAGTCTTGGAGCGGTCAATTTTAGGCCCCGTTTTTACTTACAGGCGCTCCCGGTAGACCGATGTAAGTAAAAACTATGTGACATGCTATGACCCTCACTGGTCTTAAGGGTATAAGGACCATGACGGTCATAGCACGTTATTAACCCCTTAAGGACCAGAGGGTTACTCAGTGCAATTCAAAGCAATGTGTTGCGTGCCACTCTGGTCCTAAAGGGGGTTAATGTTCCAGTAGGCAAGCAAAACCAGGAGTCAGACGGTATAGTTAAGATAACCTTTATTTTGAGAATAGTAACAGTAATGCAATATATAAGTGGGTGATCGAAGAGGCGAGTACTGTATCCGGAATAGCAGTCTCCCAATATCTCCACCACACTGTCCGAGACTAGGCCTCAGCCTACTGGAGTCTCGAGGTATGGTAACGTCCAGATCTAGCACTGAGTAAACCTGCAGTCAGTCTAGGAGCGGAGTCTATATCGTATCCAACACGGAGGCTACTGACTCAGCCTGCAGTCAGTAGCTGGGAGTCTGCTAGAGCCCCAGGTCAGTACTAGGAAGGATGTCTGAGGAACAGAACCAAAACATGGAGGGAACAGACAGGGTCTTCTAGTACGTACGAGATAGGAGAGTCAGACAAGCCAAGGTCATACACGGAGCAGGTAGTCAGCCAGAGCCACAGGTTTGCACCAGAGAGGATATCCACTGAAGCAATAGAATGTTGGATGCGCAATGGACAGAGCCCCAGGTCAACACCAGAGTGGGTAGTCAGACAAGCCTAGGTTATACATGGAGCGGGTAGTCAGCCAGAGCCACAGGTTTGCACCAGATAGGATATCCACTGAAGCGATGGTATGCTAGATGTGTAGTGGACAGAGCCTCAGGTCAACACCAGAGTGGGTAGTCAGAGAAGCCTAGGTTATACACAGAGTGGGTAGTCAGCTAGAGCCACAGGTTTGCACCAGAAAGGATATCTGAACTAAATCGGAGCACACAAGGAGAATAGTCAGACAGAGCCACAGGTCAACACCAGAATGGATGGACAGACCAGCCGGATCATACACAGGAATCAGGAATACAAGATAATGAACTGCTCAGAACAACAACGTAAGGGTAACTGAGTCAGGAATCAGTCTCCCCTTTAAACCCCTCCTCAGGAAGTAGGTAGGAGGAGCAGCTCAGAGGGAGGAAGTAGGTAGGAGGAGACCACAGGCCTCAAACACTTAAAACAGAGGCCTGCAGCATGCTGAAGCCTCCTGCCTGCAGGTGACGCATCTAGCATTGATGTGTCCAACCGCTCATGGAAATGACACTGGGACATCATTGTAAGCATCTCCAGAAGTGGCAGCGCTACAAGGTACTGTGACAGTACCCTCCTTTCAAAGACCCCTCCTCCGAGAGACCAGACCAGCTTTGTCAGGGAAACGTCCATGAAATCTGCACACCAGGAGAGGAGCATGAACATCAGCAGCAGGGATCCAGGAGCTCCCCTCCGGACCATATCCCTACCAATGGATAAAATACTTTAAGCACCCTCTAACCATACGGGAGTCCAGAATACTTTGTACCTCATATTCCTTGTGATTTGCAACTATGAAGGGAGCAGGACGGACAGGAGCGGAGGTATACCGGTTGCAGATCAAGGGCTTTAACAGGGAGACATGAAAGACATTATGTATACGCATATTGGCAGGTAGTTCCAACGCATAAGCCACCGGGTTAATATGGCACAACACCTTGAAGGGACCAACAAATCGAGGAGCCAATTTGTTGTATGGGACCTGGAGGTGCAAGTTACGGGATGACAACCGCACTCTATCTCCAACCAGGAAGGTTGGTGCCGGCAAACGGTCAGCCTGCCTTTTTTGTCACTGCACTGAACCATGTAGGGTATGCTGTACCCGAACCCATGAGGAATAGAGTGCCTGCAAATGATCGTCCAAAGCTGGAATAGCTTGTGCTCGGAAGGTTTCGGGAAGAACTGAGGGTTGGAACCCATAGTTAACCAAGAATGGAGAGCTCTGAGTACAAGAGTTCACAGCACAATTTCTTTCAAACTCCACCCAGGGCAACAGGGCAGCCCAATTGTCGTGGTGGTCAGAGACATAGCAGTGGAGAAATTGCTCCAAGGATCGGTTCGATCTTTCTGCTGCACCGTTGGATTGCGGATAGTATGCGGAGGAGAATGCCAATTGAATTCCCATTTGCGCACAGAAACATCTCCAGAAGCGGGACACAAACTAGCTTCCTCTATCAGAAACGATCACCTTCAGAATACCATGGAGTCGGAACACCTCCCTGTGGAATACCACCACCAGTTCCTGCGTGGATGGTAAGCCCTTAAGTGTCACAAAGTGTTCTATCTTTGAAAATTTGTCTACAATCTTTAGTATTGCAGTAAAGCCCATGGACCTAGGAAGGTCGACCATGAAATCAATGGATAAGTGTGACCAGGGGCATTCCCCATTGGCCACAATCAGAGCGGAGGCTCAGCCACCAAAACAGTCTAGACAAGGACCAGATTAACTGGTCGTGCCCAATATGGCCAGCGATTTTGGAAGCATGGTATGTCTCCAGAATTTTTATGCAGAACTGAGCTGGTATAAAACATCTCACACTAGGAGTCTCTGCAGGGGCCGATGTTTGGGCAGCCAGTATCTCCTCTCCCAGAAGAGAAGTAATGCAGGTACGTATCATGGCAAGAATAGGATCAGCAGGAATGATCGGAGTCCTCCTTGGACCTACTACAAAATTGGCATGACAGAGTGTCAGCCTTAACATTATTCGAGCCTGGAAGATAGGAGACCAGGAAATTAAGCCTGGATAGGAATAGGAAAGCTCTGGCCTGGATTTTGTTAAATATCTAAAAAACTGTGAATAGGCCTCCAGTAGGCCTTGAGACTCAGCACAAGCAATCTGATGGGGAGTGAAAGACAAGACTCCTCACAGTGAGTCCCCCAGGACAACATCTCACACGTGAGCCAGTCAATTTTAGGGTTATGCTTTTGTAACCACGGAAACCCTAACACAATAGCATAGTGCGGAGAGTTTATCACCTGAAACTTCAGGGTTTCCTTATGCAGGGCTCCCACACTTAGGGTAAGTGGGCCCGTCTCATGAGTAATACGTGCTGGCAGCAGGGGTCTGCCATCAATCGCTTCAACCGCCAAAAGAGAGTCACTGGGCAATAAAGGAATTGCAAAACGATCAGAGAATGCAGCGTCCACAAAATAGTATTTTATATGGTATTTGTATTAGTTAGGATGTAAGGTGTACACCATATGTGTTATTTAGTATATTTTGATATATAAAGACGTGTTTTTAAATTATATCTGTGTGTGTCTCACTGCCATATGTTATCATTTAGTACAGTATAATATTATTAGCGCTCTCCCATATTATTAGTTTCTTTTCGGTTTAGGATACAGTACACATATCTTGGGGATTGTAGCTGGCTAGTTAAGTAGGGCAGAGTCACACTGACTGGGTTTTCTCTACTCTGGGTGGACGTATATATTTATATGTATATGTAGATTATATATTATTTGCAGAGCGTCAATTATTCTATATGGTTGGGTTTACTTTTCATCATACAACATAGTTTGGATTCCACTGGATCTCTGCCACCCTGATGATCTAGGGCACACATCATACAACACAGTTTGGAACCCACTGGATCTCCCTCACACTGAGGACTGGGGGAACACATCATACAATACTGTTTGGAACCCTCTGGATCTCCCTCACCCTGATGATCAGGAGCACACATCATACAACACAGTTTGGAACACTCTGGATCTCCTTTAACTCTGTGACCTGGGGCACACATCATACGACACAGTTTGGAACCTCTGGATCTCCCTCACCCTGATGACCTGGGGAACACATCATAAGACACAGTTTGGAACCTCTGGATCTCCCTCACCCCGATGACCTGGGGCACACATCATACGACACTGTTTGGAACCTCTGGATCTCCCTCACCCTGATGATCGGGGGAACACATCATACAACACAGTTTGGAACCTCTGGATCTCCCTCACCCTGATGACCTGGGTCAAGCAAAACAATCAGTGAGTGAAACCAAGTGTAAAAGCTCAGTAGGCCATATTTACATATTCACCTGCCAGAGACTGGTTGGGGATGATGGGCTTTGTAGTCTCCAACATCTAGAGGTCTGACACAGACTACCCCTAATCTAAGGAGTTAAAGCTCAGTCCTTCATATTATTATTATAAATGCATAAAACGTGCTGTTTTGAGTGATCATTTTCCCTTAATTTAAATTACCCTTTGATTCTCTGTTTTGTCATCCACTTGATCTCCAGTCTCCTGTCAGGTCAGCTTTTTAGCTCATGAGATTAAGACTGAGCACTGATACTGTATAAAATATCCTTTAAGATGGCTAATTAAAGTAACAACCTGCTCCAGGAAATAAGATGATTTATGGAATAATGATACTTAGCACATAGACCTTAAACCCCTTTACCGTCTTCCTAATCAGGGAATGGAAATTACTATCCATAAATGAAGAATTCTCTATTCTGGCTCCGGGAGGCGCATAAGAGTTAATGACCGGGAACCTTAGTAAAGGAGAGTTTTTGAGTCCTCTTCTCTAAACTAGTAATTCTCAGCTCTGGGCCTTATGGCATGTAAACAGGCCAGGTTTTCAAGATATCCCTAACTAAGCACAATTGGGTCAATCACTATGACTGAGCCAGTAATCACTTACCTAGGATTAAGCAGGATATCTTAAAAAGCTATTCTGTTGGGTAACATGATCACTAATGTTGAGAAACCCTGCTCTTACCTTATGAATGCTTCATGTTGCATTAAAGGGATAGTATTACTTCAAAATTACTATCCCTCATATTGTAGCCCTTAATAAACTGAGTTAAATGACACCAGTGGCATCTCTCAAACCTTTATGGTTTAAGAGATAGCCGCTTTCAAAGTTTCCTCTCCCCTACTGTCAGCGTTCTGCTGCCATCAGGGGAATCCGGTCCCGGGACAGGCGGAGGCTCTTAAACAGAGCCGATATCTCGTTATGGAAGGAAAAATGATTAATTGAAACAGTCTTCTACGTAGAAGACGGTTTCAATGAATCATTTTTCCTTCCATAACGAGATATCGGCTCTGCTGAAGAGCCTCCTCTTGATTCAGAGACCGGATTCCCCTGCTGGCAGCAGAACGCCGACAGAAGGGGAGAGGAAACTTTGAAAGCGGCTATCTCTTACACCATAAAGGTTTGAGAGATGCCACTGGTGTCATTTAACTCAGTTTATTAAGGGCTACAATATGAGGGATAGTAATTTTGAAGTAATACTATCCCTTTAAAGACATCTCTAGGCCGGGATTCTTTACAGTAAGGTTGGTAAAGCTATAGAATTCTTTGCCTTGGTACTTGTAGATAATGCACCTGCTTTCAAAAAAGTAATGGATGCCTATCTAGCACAGAACAATACTGAGAATGATGACAGTTGGCTTCAATGCAGATAGGATGTTGATCCAGGGAAATATCTCACTGCCATTTGGAGTCAGGAAGGAATTTTTTTACCCACTTGGGGATTAATTGGAAATGGCTTCAGAGGGCTGTTTTTTGCCTTCCTCTGGATCAACAGGGTATTTTTGGCATGGGCTGGACTTGATGGACGCATGTCTTTTTTTCACCTCAACAACTATGTTACTATGTTACTATGTTACCAGCATCCAAGCAGTGATTGTCAAACTATCTTTAGATTGTAAGCTTTTGGACAGGGATGTCACTTCCAGTGTTTCACTTTACAAAACACTTGTGACCCTGTATTGTCTAAACCCTCCAATTGTAAAACTCTTCATACAAAGTCATTTTATATAAATAAACGTATTCATTCATATTCATCAATAAGTTTACAGAAAGCAAAAAAATGGCAGTGATCTCTCCACAATAACGTATTTTGAGGGAGATTTATAAAAGCCGTTCTTCTTACCGTTTAACCCCATAAGGACCGGCCGCGCGCGCACGCACGCGTCACTTAAGGACCACGGAGCATTTTTTTCCCTTTGTTTTCAGTTGCGGACTCCCCAGATGGCGTGCAGCTGCGAGGGGAGCCCGGAATTCTATGACGGTCATAGTACGTCATGGGTCGTTAACTCAGATCTACCCTTGACATACTATGACGGTCAAGGGTCATTAAGGGGTTAAAGAACTGTCCTTAAAGTATGGCAAGTGAAGATAACTCCAGGTCTGATTGATAAATGTTTAAACAAGTTTTTATAAATATGGCGTTATTATGCATATTTTAATGCCTGGAATGCTTAAGGACAGCATATACATGGCATTAAAATTCTAGAGATAATATTGTTGCAAATCTATCGCAAATAGAGACAATTCTTTATACATTAGCTGCGTGTATATTTTCCTTCTCTCTAACACCAATTTTCCTCAACCTCTACTAGGTGGCATTACATGAAACAAAACTGACGTTATAAATAATGAAATACATTATACACCACTTTAAAGGGATAGTAATACTTCGTTTTAACTTTATTTTATTTTGCAGGCATTAAAAAAACATGAAGAATGATATGTCTTATCTCTCAAACCTTTATGGTTTATGAGATATTCACACACAAAGTTTCCTCTCCCGTCCCTTTTACCTAGTGTAAGCCATCTCTTCTCAGATGTGGAATCCAGTCCATAGACCAGACAGATAACAGAAGGGGACAATCTTCTTCCTATGAGAACAATGAAATCCCTGGCCCCCTTGACAAGCTTTTCAGGTTTTTCCCTTATCTTAATTGAAGATTGTCCCTCTCTGCAGTCTACCTGGGCACCTCCCTTCTGATCTGGCTGAGCAGTGTTACATCAGTAAAAGGGGCAGGAGGGGGATACTTTGCTTGTGAATATCTCTTAAACCATAAAGGTTTGAGAGATAAGACTTATATCACTCTTCATGTTTTTTTAATGCCTACAAAATAAAATAAGGTTAAAATGAAGTATTACTATCCCTTTAAAGACTATTTAGACTTAACTCCATTTTTATAAATCTCCCTCAAAGTACTTTATTGAAACAGCTGTTAATTGGTTCATGCATTCCCAACCCCTACAGGCTGTGAAACCAGATAGAATAAGCTAAGTGACCTGTAGGTGTGTGAGTTTGGAATCTTAAAAGTGACCGCGCAGAGTGCTTTCATTTGCTTATCATATGGAATTCTGGGTATGGAAACGTTGCAAACTTAGATTTTTTACATATTTTCTGATATTTTTCAGACACATAAATGTATAAGCGTGTATAGATATGTACGTATGCACAATACATGTACACAGAGCTTTGCAGAAATAGTAACAGTACAATACAAAAATACACGACTGGGTTAAAGGGATAGTAATGTTTCATAATAACAACAGCTCTAATTAATCATCATAGTATTTGGACTTTGGAGAGTGTTATTTCAATACTGTCAGAGATTTAGTTCAAGAGTAATTCAATGATAAAGTATCCCCCTCCCGCCCCTTTTACTGATGTAACACTGCTCAGCCAGATCAGAAGGGAGGTGCCCAGGTAGATTGCAGAGAGGGACAATCTTCAATTAAGATAAGGGAAAAACCTGAAAAACTTGTCAAGGGGGGCAGGGCTTTCATTGTTCTCATAGGAAGAAGATTGTCCCCCTCTGTTATCTGTATGGTCTATGGACTGCATTCCACATGTGAGAAGAGATGGCTTACACTAGGTAAAAGGGGCGGGAGGGGAAACTTTGCTTGTGAATATCTCTCAAACCATAAAGGTTTGAGAGATAAGAGTTATATCGTTCTTCATGTTTTTTTTAATGCCTACAAAATAAAATAAAGTTAAAATGACGTATTACTATCCCTTTAAGAGCATCAGGCTAAACTGTGATCATTGAATTATTAATGATGGGGAAAAGTGCAGCAAAGAGAAATCATACATTGGGAAAGGGACCTTGCCCCAAAGAGCTTACAGTCTAATTAGTAATCATGACAACATACAGAGACGGTAGGTATTGTACTCTGCACAGTGAAGGAATTCTGGACAAAAGTTTTGTAAATCATTGCCTTGTTGATTTTCTGGCCTCCTGCCTTTTACCAGATTTATTAGCATGACTCAATAAAATAACTCCAATGGAGTAGGGGTTGGATGCATTTCCAAGCCATCCTTTGCTGTAGACGCTGTGAAAACATGTTGCCGTGTGGAATGCTACGAATGCGATGGAATCATGAAAGCTTTGCTTTCTTTGCGGAGGACAGGTTTTCTTATCTGATCCAGACATTTAAATATACACATTCACATATCATAAGGTGTGATGGTACATTCAGTAAAAATTTCCTTGCGAAAGAAGACTGCAAGTGTAATAAATGTAATATCTTATACAATTCCCTATTCAGCGTCTTGGGAAATAGCATGTTTCGTATGACTGCTAAAGTTACAGCATCATTTAGTTCATCAGTAATTGTAGCATTAGATGACTGGCAGACGTAAGTGGGGTTTGCTGCTCACTGAGAACAAGGTAGCTAGCTTAGGAAGTAGTTGGGTGGACATTATACTGAGGAACTAATAATTATCTGTGTTAAAGTTTGACATAAAAGGGAGATGAGGAGGAATATGGAGGACACACCTGCATTTGCTATACTGAGTGATGATGTTGGGGGTGTCAAAACAAGAATACCCTTGCTGGAGAGGACTGTTAATTCTAACAGCAGGGAGAATTGCCTCTAGCACTCATGGGATCCAGGATGCAGGTAGACCTAGTCAGGCGGTGATTGTGGTGGTATGGGATTCTATAATTATGAAGACATATAGGATAATCTGTCAACAGCATTGCTACAGTTGAACAGTTTGCCATTTCCCAGTTGTTAGGGTTGGGAATCTGGAGGACCGGGTTGGTAGATTGTTAAGAGGGAAGATGTTGAATGTCGTGGGACGTGTTCATACCAATGACAAAGTTAGCAGGAGATGGAGGCCCGTTATGATTTCATGGCTTTAGATCACAGTCGTAAGCAAAAGGACCTTTAAAGTGGTATTTTCTGAAATAACAGCAGTACTAGGGAATTAAATGCACATCCAAAGACTTGGTGTAATCAGAGGAGGTTTGGATTTCTAGAGCACAGGGGTATATTTTGGTTGGGGGAAATCTTTTTGGTAGAGCTAAACTGCACTTAGGGAATACAGTAATAATACAGCTCTGTAGGCCTCTGTACAGACTTTCCTTACTGTAACTTTACTGCTTTCCTGAGGGAATACAATAATAATACAGTCCCACAGGCCTCAGTACAGACCTTCCTTACTGTAACTTTACTGTGTTCCTGAGGGAATACAGTAATAATACAGTCCCATAGGCCTCTGTACAGACCTTCCTTACTGTAACTTTACTGTGTTCCTGAGGGAATACAGTAATAATACAGTCCCATAGGCCTCTGTACAGACCTTCCTTACTGTAACTTTACTGTGTTCCTGAGGGAATACAGTAATAATACAGTCCCATAGGCCCCTGTACAGACCTTACTGTAACTTTACTGCGTTCCTGAGGGAATACAGTAATAATACAGTCCCATAGTCCTCTTAACAGACCTTACTGTAACTTTACTGCGTTCCTGAGGGAATACAGTAATAATACAGTCCCATAGGCCTCTGTATAGACCTTCCTTACTGTAACTTTATTGAGTTCCTGAGGGAATACAGTAATAATACAGTCCCATAGGCCTCTGTACAGACCTTTCTTACTGTAACTTTACTGAGTTCCTGAGGAAATACAGTAATAATACAGCCCCATAGGCCTCTGTACAGACCTTCCTTACTGTAACTTTACTGCGTTCCTGAGGGAATACAGTAATAATACAGCCCCATAGGCCTCTGTACAGACCTTACTGTAACTTTACTGCGTTCCTGAGGTAATACAGTAATAATACAGCCCCATAGACCTCTGTACAGACCTTCCTTACTGTAACTTTACTGCGTTCCTGAGGGAATACAGTAATAATACAGCCCCATAGGCCTCTGTTCAGACCTTACTGTAACTTTACTGCGTTCCTGAGGGAATACAGTAATAATACAGCCCCACAGGCCTCTGTACAGACCTTACTGTAACTTTACTGTGTTCCTGAGGGAATACAGTAATAATACAGCCCCATAGACCTCTGTACAGACCTTCCTTACTGTAACTTTACTGCGTTCCTGAGAGAATACAGTAATAATACAGCCCAATAGGCCTCTGTACAGATCTTACTGTAACTTTACTGTGTTCCTGAGGGAATACAGTAATAATACAGCTCTGTAGGCCTCTGTACAGACTTTCCTTACTGTAACTTTACTGCTTTCCTGAGGGAATACAATAATAATACAGTCCCACAGGCCTCAGTACAGACCTTCCTTACTGTAACTTTACTGTGTTCCTGAGGGAATACAGTAATAATACAGTCCCATAGGCCTCTGTACAGACCTTCCTTACTGTAACTTTACTGTGTTCCTGAGGGAATACAGTAATAATACAGTCCCATAGGCCTCTGTACAGACCTTCCTTACTGTAACTTTACTGTGTTCCTGAGGGAATACAGTAATAATACAGTCCCATAGGCCCCTGTACAGACCTTACTGTAACTTTACTGCGTTCCTGAGGGAATACAGTAATAATACAGTCCCATAGTCCTCTTAACAGACCTTACTGTAACTTTACTGCGTTCCTGAGGGAATACAGTAATAATACAGTCCCATAGGCCTCTGTATAGACCTTCCTTACTGTAACTTTATTGAGTTCCTGAGGGAATACAGTAATAATACAGTCCCATAGGCCTCTGTACAGACCTTTCTTACTGTAACTTTACTGAGTTCCTGAGGAAATACAGTAATAATACAGCCCCATAGGCCTCTGTACAGACCTTCCTTACTGTAACTTTACTGCGTTCCTGAGGGAATACAGTAATAATACAGCCCCATAGGCCTCTGTACAGACCTTACTGTAACTTTACTGCGTTCCTGAGGTAATACAGTAATAATACAGCCCCATAGACCTCTGTACAGACCTTCCTTACTGTAACTTTACTGCGTTCCTGAGGGAATACAGTAATAATACAGCCCCATAGGCCTCTGTTCAGACCTTACTGTAACTTTACTGCGTTCCTGAGGGAATACAGTAATAATACAGCCCCACAGGCCTCTGTACAGACCTTACTGTAACTTTACTGTGTTCCTGAGGGAATACAGTAATAATACAGCCCCATAGACCTCTGTACAGACCTTCCTTACTGTAACTTTACTGCGTTCCTGAGAGAATACAGTAATAATACAGCCCAATAGGCCTCTGTACAGACCTTACTGTAACTTTACTGCGTTCCTGAGGGAATACAGTAATAATACAGTCCCATAGGCCTCTGTACAGACCTTCCTTACTGTAACTTTACTGCGTTCCTGAGGGAATACAGTAATAATACAGTCCCATAGGCCTCTGTACAGACCTTACTGTAACTTTACTGCGTTCCTGAGGGAATACAGTAATAATACAGTCCCATAGGCCTCTGTACAGACCTTCCTTACTGTAACTTTACTGTGTTCTTGCGGGAATACAGTAATAATACAGCCCCATAGATCTCTGTACAGACCTTACTGTAATTTTACTGTGTTCCTGAGGAAATACAGTAATAATACAGCCCCATAGGCCTCTGTACAGACCTTCCTTACTGTAACTTTACTGTGTTCCTGAGGAAATACAGTAATAATACAGCCCCAATAGGCCTCTGTACAGACCTTACTGTAACTTTACTGTGATTCTGAGGGAATACAGTAATAATACAGTCCCATACGTCTCTGTACAGACCTTGCTTACTGTAACTTTACTGCGTTCCTGAGGGAATACAGTAATAATACAGTCCCACAGGCCTCAGTACAGACCTTCCTTACTGTAACTTTACTGTGCTCCTGAGGGAATATAGTAATAATACAGCCCCATAGACTTCTGTACAGACCTTCCTTACTGTAACTTTACTGTGTTCCTGAGGGAATACAGTAATAATTCAGTCCCATAGGCCTCTGTACAGACCTTACTGTAACTTTACTGCTTTCCCGAGGGAATACAGTAATAATACAGTCCCATAGACCTCTGTACAGACCTTCCTTACTGTAACTTTACTGTGTTCTTGAGGGAATACAGTAATAATACAGACCCATAGGCCTCTGTACAGACCTTACTGTAATTTTACTGTGTTACTGAGGGAATACAGTAATAATACAGCCCCATAGACCTCTGTACAGGCCTTCCTTACTGTAACTTTTCTGCGTTCCTGAGGGAATACAGTAATAATACAGCCCAATAGGCCTCTGTACAGACCTTACTGTAACTTTACTGTGTTCCTGAGGGAATACAGTAATAATACAATCCCATAGGCCTCTGTACAGACCTTCCTTACTGTAACTTTACTGCGTTCCTGAGGGAATACAGTAATAATACAGTCCCATAGGCCTCTGTACAGACCTTACTGTAACTTTACTGCATTCCTGAGGGAATACAGTAATAATACAGTCCCATAGGCCTCTGTACAGACCTTCCTTACTGTAACTTTACTGTGTTCTTGAGGGAATACAGTAATAATACAGCCCCATAGATCTCTGTACAGACCTTACTGTAATTTTACTGTGTTCCTGAGGAAATACAGTAATAATACAGCCCCATAGGCCTCTGTACAGACCTTCCTTACTGTAACTTTACTGTGTTCCTGAGGAAATACAGTAATAATACAGTCCCAATAGGCCTCTGTACAGACCTTACTGTAACTTTACTGTGATTCTGAGGGAATACAGTAATAATACAGTCCCACAGGCCTCAGTACAGACCTTCCTTACTGTAACTTTACTGTGTTCCTGAGGGAATATAGTAATAATACAGCCCCATAGACTTCTGTACAGACCTTCCTTACTGTAACTTTACTGTGTTCCTGAGGGAATACAGTAATAATTCAGTCCCATAGGCCTCTGTACAGATCTTACTGTAACTTTACTGTGTTCCTGAGGGAATACAGTAATAAGACAGCCCCATAGGCCTCTGTGCAGACCTTACTGTAACTTTACTGTGTTCCTGAGGGAATACAGTAATAATATAGCCCCGTAGGCCTCTGTACAGATCTTACTGTAACTTTACTGCGTTCCTGAGGGAATACAGTAATAATACAGTCCCACAGGCCTCAGTACAGACCTTCCTTACTGTAACTTTACTGTGTTCCTGAGGGAATATAGTAATAATACAGCCCCATAGACTTCTGTACAGACCTTCCGTACTGTAACTTTACTGTGTTCCTGAGGGAATACAGTAATAATTCAGTCCCATAGGCCTCTGTACAGACCTTACTGTAACTTTACTGCGTTCCTGAGGGAATACAGTAATAATACAGTCCCATAGACCTCTGTACGGATTCCTTACAACTTTATTCGTCCTGGGGGAGAGCAGTAATGTTGCATTTTGTTGCACTTGTCCACACAAAGTGATAATCATCCATGTGAATGACATGATTGCTCAGCACAGAACCAAGACAATGGATAACAGAACCAACACAGCACCTCTGTATTAGTGTTGCTCACGTGAAAGTGACCTTACTGAACTCCAGTAATACAACTGACTCTCTCTAATCACTCTCGGATACAAGACACTTAACAGAAACTGCAATTTTCAAAGAACTGGGGCTAATTATTTTATTATGGCTAAATGCTAATGAAGTGATTTTACTTTAATCTTCTGTAAATCACCACCAGCCGCTCTATTCCCTGATCTCTTTAATCCACATTGAACACCCTAGCAATCCATGGTTTTGTGCCTCCTCTTTTTCCTATTTTAGAATGTTCATTACAATCTGTTCCCCTATTGATCTCTTTAGCAGTAACAAATAAATCCATTATTATCTGTTCAATGGTAGGAGCCATACATTCAAAATTCTATTCAATGTTAGGAGCCATACACGCAAATTCCGTTCAGTGTTAGGAGCCATACGGAGCCATACACGCAAATTCTGTTCAGTGTTAGGAATCATACACACAAATTCTGTTCAATATTAGGAGCCATACACGCAAATTCTGTTCAGTGTTAGGAATCATACACGCAAATTCTGTTCAATGTTAGGAACCATACACGCAAAGAGAGAGGAATAATTCTGGGGCAAACCAACTTCACAATGTGGACAATGATTTAAACCCCTTAAATGTTTTGGAGACTTTCTAGTACAGTAATATCTCAGATAAAATACGCACCTGGGTATAATACGCAGGTGTAAATTATACCCAAGATTTTTGGTAAAATAATTAGTTCTTATGTATAATATGCACCCCTGACGCTGAGATAAGTGGGACTTCTATTCTACGCTGATAATGAGGCCTGTGAGGAGCACAGAGCCTATTTCACCCCTAGATCACAAGTGAGGGAAGTGTACAGTGACCACACAGACCAAAGCTTTCACACAAATTACCTGTTTCACCGAGTCAGCTCCACTGCAGCATTCTGATTCATATTGGAAAGCAGTCCCAGGCAAAAAATGTTCTGCATTCAAAGACTCTGTAAATCCAGCCACTGTCATGGAAGGTTGGTAACCGTGACATTGGGGCTGTGGGTAGCAATCTTGAATTCGCCACCCACTTCCACCTCTTCCGCTGCTCCTGTAACTCCTCATTAGTGTAAATCGGCCCTGTCAGGAGGTCCTAACAGGGCACTACCATAGATTCAATGCGCATGCACAAAGCAATATGTTTTGTACCCCTCTGGCACTCAAAGGGTTATTGGTGGTAACTAAAATGGTCATGGGGCCTGATTAAAAATCTCACATAGTGAACGTTTTTATTTGCGCTCACAATAAAACATCTGTTTATAGAACCCAACATTCTTCTCGTTGCCGTCTTAAATGTATTATGCAAAACACAATGTTACAAGCACTTTAAAGGGATAATAATGTTTCACAAAAAAAAGCAGCTCTAATTAATCTTCATAGTATTTGGACTTTGGAGAGTGTTATTTCAATACTGTCAGAGTTGTAGTACAAGAGTAATTGAATGATAAAGTATCCCCCTCCCGCCCCATAACTGATGTAACACTGCTCACCTCAGATGTGGAATCTGGTCTCTTGACCGGACAGATCACAGCAAGGGACAATCTTCTTACTGTGATCATAAGGAAAACCCTGCCCCCCTTGACAGGTTTTTCCTTATGATCACTGAAGATTGTCCCTCTCTGTGATCCATCCGGACAGTCTTACTGCTCTGAGGCGAGCAGTGTTACATCAGTAAAAGGGGCGGGAAGGGAATACTTTATCATTCAATTATTCTTGAACTACAACTCTGACAATATTGACATAACACTTTATATGGCCCAAATACTATGAAGATTAATTGGAGCTGCTGTTATTTTGAAACATTACTATCCCTTTAAAGAAGCAGTACATTATTGGTAAGATACACAAAAATGATCATGCTCTCCCTGGTGAGTAAAACAAAGGTACCACAATTGTGAAGAGATGTTTCATTCAAAAGTTATTACATTTTTTTCAATTAACCCTCTGAGTGCCAGATGTGTTTGCAACGCTTTGCTAGGCAATGCATTATGTGCCACTCTAGGTTTAATAAAATGTTCTTTTCTGGTCGATATTTAAAAAGAGTTCTACCAGTAAGAAGACATTGATATTTCTCTTGTTTGTAAGTATGTCCACTAGGTTATGCTGTTCCATCACTTTCTGTGGTAAGACTTAGTCTATGACTCATGCATTCCTATAGAACAGTGATTTGCCACTCCCATTCTCGGGGCAAACCAACAGGTCAGATTTTCAAGATATCCCTGATTAAGCACAGGCCGCTCAATCATAATGACTAAGTCGTTGATTACTCACCCGAGATGAAGCAGGGATACCAAGTAAAGTTGACCAGTTCTCTTGTCCTGAGGACTGAGGTTGAAAAACACGGCTACTGAGAACACATTAACACGCATTGTTGGACGCCAGTTAATACACCTGCTGAAGCTTTGATTAAAAAAAAATACGTTTGAGCTATAATAAGTTTTGAACTGTCTGGACATTTGGTGGCAGTTCTGCTAACAGTTTAATATACAAAAAAATAACTGTTTGGACTGCAATGACTTTTGAATGAAACATCGCCAAGCAGTAGAGGGAAGGTTGTTTTACTCGGCAGAGAAAGCCACATAACTAACACACACTGACACACACACACACACACACACATACAGTAATGTGCAAAAGTTTTAGGCAGGTGTGAAAAAATGCTGTAAAGTAAGAATGCTTTCAAAAATAGACGTTAATATTTTTTTTATCAGTTAACAAAATGCATAGTGAGTGAACAGAAGAAAAATCTAAATCAAATCAATATTTGGTGTGTCCACCCTTTGCCTTCAAAACAGCCTGAATTCTTGTAGGTACACTTGCACAAAGTCAGGGATTTTGTAGTCATATAGTCAGGTGTATGATTAAACAATTATACCAAACAGGTGCTAATGATCATCACTTTAATATGTGGGTTGAAACACAATCATTAACTGAAACAGAAACTGGGTGAGGAACAGCCAAAATCAGTTAACAAGGTGAGGTTGCTGAAGACAGTTTAATGTCAAAAGTCATACACCATGGCAAGATTGAGCACAGCAACAAGACTTCATCAACAAGGGCTCTCCCAGGCAGAAATTTCAAGGCAAACAGGGGGTTCCAGATGTGTTGTTCAGGCTCTTTTGAAGAATCACGTAGCACATGCACGTTGGGGGCCATAGATGCAGTGTTCGGCCAAGGAAACTTAGTGCAACAGATGAAGGATACAGCATGCTTTCTTTCCTTCGCAATTGGAAGATGTCCAGCAGTGCCATCAACTGGCAGAAAACATAATTCGTCATGGAAGACTTACGGCCAAAAAGCCATACATCCAACATGGAAACAAGGCCAAGCGCCTCAACTATGCACGAAAACACAGGAACTGGGGTGCAAAAACATGGCACCAGGTGTGGACTGATGAGTCATAATTTTAAATATCTGGCTGTAGCAGCAGGCAGTTTGGCTGGAGAGCGGTGAAAGAATGAGTATGTGCAGGCAACAGTGAAGCATGGTAGAGGTTCCATGCAAGTTTGGGGCTGCATTTCTGTAAATGGAGTTGGGGATTTGGTCATAATTAATGATCTCCGCAATGCTGAGAAGTACAGGCAGATACTTATCCATCATGCAGTACCATCAGGGATTTATTCTACAGCATGGCAACGACCCCAAACATGCAGCCAAGGTCATTAAGAACCATCTTCAGAGTAATGAAGAACAAGGAGTCCTGGAAGTGATGGTATGGCCTCCACAGAGCCCTGATCTCAACATCATGGAGTCTGTCTGGAATTACGTGAAGAAAGAGAAGCAACTGAGGTGCCTAAATCCGCAGAAGAACTGTGGTTAGTTCACCAAGATGTTTGGAACAATGTACCTGCTGAGTTCCTTAAAAACTGTGTATAAGTGCACCTAGAAGAATTGATTATGTTTTAAAGGCAAAGGGCGCTCACACCAAATATTGTTTGATTTAGATTTTTCTTCTGTTTCCTCACTGTGTATTATGTTAATTGATAAATATAAACTACTAGTGTAAAAGCCTGTGTGCACGGGCCAAGGTTCGGGTGATGTTAACCCTTTGAGTGCCAGAGGGACTCAAAGGGTTAAGAGGTCGATCCTGCTCTGTGTCCTGCTGCTGATGCAGGTATGCACTGTAGAGACTGCCCAAAAGCACAGAATGCTCCCAGCACAGAACTCCCAGCATTCTGTGCTCACAGCATTCCGTGCTCCCAACATTCCGCTCTCCCAGCATTCTGTGCCTTCGGGCTGTCTCTACTGTGCATGACAGCTTCTGACAAACATCCTAGCGAATTACTGTATAGGATTATCATGTGAAAGCATTCTTACTTTACAGCATTTTTTCACAGCTGCCGAAGACTTTTACACATCCTATATAATAATTCGATAAATCGTGTGTAACGCCACGACATATGCAGTAGACATTGCTGCATGTGCTGCAGTCATGCGCAGTAGAGACTGCCCGCGCCATGGCTGATACAGAGCTGGGCGCTCCGAAGGAGCGCCCAGCTCTGTATCAGCCGTGGCGAGGGCAGTCTCTACTGAGCGTGACTGCCCCGCAACCGGGTGGCAGTGGCACTGTGGCCTGTGTAACGGGCTGTTCAACTAGTTACTATATATATATATACACAAATACACACACGTAAATACACAAACATATACTCATCCATTAAACAGGACCTTATATTGTATTGTATCTCTGTTTTTATATCTATTTATTCATTTATTTTCTCGAAGCTCACTATTCAAAACATGTATCTGTTCTATCCATTTGTTCTAATATCATTTGATTAGATTCCACCTCTATTTTGTGTCTGCTTACGGTAGTCAGTTTTGTGTAACTCGCTTTCCCCCCATTTTGTTTAGATGTCCTCCCTACATTTTCTCTTAATGGTTTCTTGTGGACTTGTCTCATTCCATTTTTTTGTAGCCTGTAAAATTGGCTCTGCTTTGAAATTCCAATTGAATCTTAAAACATCAGTTTGGTGAAATGTAACTTTTGTTTCAATGTGACTTGTTAAAGTTGTTGCAATTATTATTATTATATTCTAGTTTTTTGGGGATTTGCTGTTATGTATTTATGTCCTCAAAGTCTGTAAATAAGAGTGGCAATTATTTTAGGTATATTGTTGAAAAGAGAAAATGAAGGCATAATTTGATTAAACAAAGAACTGATCAGAGACGCTCAACTAGGAACGAGCCTGCCCTTGAATTGATGAGGCTCTATAGGATAAGTATCCTACCCAGGGTGCAATCCTGTTTAGCTCTCTAGTGCCTTTCACAGAGAGGTCAGGCTCGTTCCTAGTTGAGCGTCTCTAACTAACTCTTTGCATAATTTGGTTAAAGTCAGAAAATAGTAGCAATAGCTCACTGTCTTATTATTTCTTCTCAATCTTTACAGAAGGCCGTGAAGAAGAGGATCCCAATTGAATAGAAGAACTGTTAAAGTAGAAAATTATCACCTCGAATTTTCTTTACATATATAAAAACTTCAATCAAAACTGCTTATGTGTCATGTTACCAAAAAATTCCAGCAGATGCAAACTTGAATTAAGGTGAAATGTGTAATGTTTCATAATAAAATCAGCTCTAATTAATCATCATATTATTTGGACTTTGGAGAGTGTTATTTCAGTTCTATCAGAGTTGTAGTACAAGAGTAATTCAATGACAAAGTATCCCCCTCCCGCCCCTTTTACTGATGTAACACTGCTCAGCCAGATCAGAAGGGAGGTGCCCAGGTAGATTGCAGAGAGGGATAATCTTCAATTAAGATAAGGGAAAAACCTGAAAAACTTGTCAAGGGGGGCAGGGTTTTCATTGTTCTCATAGGAAGAAGATTGTCCCCTTCTGTTATCTGTTTGGTCTATGGACTGGATTCCACATCTGAGAAGAGATGGCTTACACTAGGTAAAAGGGACGGGAGGGGAAACTTTGCTTGTGAATATCTCTCAAACCATAAAGGTCTGAGAGATAAGACTTATATCGTTCTTCATGTTTTTTTAATGCCTACAAAATAAAATAAAGATAAAACAAAGTATTACTATCCCTTTAATGTTAAACTAGTGGACACTAGCCTGTTTGCAGATGATGAGGTATTACCGATGGCATATAAACTGAAAGAGGATACATCATCTGATCCAGATGAAGTTCATCCAAAAATGTTAAAATAGCTTAGATCTGTGCTTGCAGCATCTTTAGCTGATTTTTTCTATCAATCTCTGTTGACAGGAAAGGTTCCGTAGGATTGTAAAATTGCCAGTGTTGTGCTATTACACAAAAAATTATAGTAGGATGGACTCTGGTAATTACAGGCCCCTTAGCCTGACATCAGAAGTTGACCACAATGTAGAAACACTATTAAAAGGAAGAACTGTTGCATATCTGAAGTTTAGATCCACGACAGAATGTTTCTATGACAGGAATTTCATGCCAAATAAATCTAGTTGAATATTTGATTATTTTACTCCAGTGATAGACAAGAATGGAGTAGTAGATGGAGCCTATTTGTATTTTACTAAAGCTTTTGATACCGTACCACATAGGAAGCTGATTCATAATATGCATGTTTTAGGAAAGGTAGTTGACTGGATAAATAATTAGCTGAAAAAGAAGAAACAGTATCTCATAATCAATAGTATTAAATCAGAGGAAAGATAGGTTACTACTGACGTGCCACTGAGTCAGTGCAAGAGCCTGTTTAAATCAATATCTTCATTAATATTACTAGTGGTGTTCATGGTAATGTGTGCCTTTTTGCATATTATAAAAAAAAATATGTTACAGGGTTAACTCTCCAGGAGGATTAAACAAAATGTAAGAGGATTTAGGAAAAACGGACAAGAGTATAGCGTTTAATTTTAAATAGTGCTAGATAATATATTTAGGACACAAACACTGTGAGGTAGAATACAGGATTAATGGTAGTTTGCTGACAAAAACAGCAAAGTAGAGAAATTTGGGAGCTATTTCAGATGGTTTTACGGTAGGCAAGGGATGCAGCACGGCAGTGGGCAAAGCTAACAGGTTGCTGGGTTGTATGTGAAGAGGCAATAGCAACAGGAAGCAAAAGGTTGTAATACCACTCTATTGATAACGTAAGACCTCACTTAGAGTACTGAGTATAGTTCTGGAGATTACATCTCCAGAATGACATTAATAAATTGGAGGAAGTTCAAAGAAGAACCGCTAAAAATGGTAGATGGGCTTTAAATATATTAATGGGTTTAATGCAGTTCAGAATGGAAGCATTTTTCAGAAAAGAGGAATACCAGAACAAGAGATCATGATCTAAAGTTAGAGGGTGGAAATTAACCTCTTAACGACCAGTGACGTACCAAGACCGTCATCAGGGTTTGCTGGTGAAGGTGCTGGCACATCAGGGAATTCTGGGATGGCAACACGGAATGCAGCCATCCCAGAATACATCGTTCTAAAAAAAAAGTGCTGTTGTCCTCTAGGGCCACCCACCCCCTTAAGGGGTTAAAGTGAATTGCAAAAAATATGCTTTAAAGAAAGGGTGTTGAGAGAATTATGGAACAGTTCCCAGGCAGAGGTGTAAGGGTCAAATACTGTAACATCATTCAGAAATGCCTGGGATAGACATAATTGTGTATTTTAATTAGAAAGGAAAATGGACAGAGTGGGTGGGACAGTTGGTTCTTATTTGCTGTCAAAGTCTATATATCTATGACCTGTTACCTTGAATTAAAACTGCTTATTTAAAACTTAATTAAAAACTACCCAAGTGTCATGTTAGCCGACAGGTCAGTCAGCGGATCCATAATTTAGAAGATATTGACACTTTCATTTTATAATAAAAGAATATTTTAATGTAGCGCTGTATGCTAATTAAAGGGACACCAACGCCTACTAGTAATATCATTACAATCTTATTTAATATGGACAGAAAATCCTAATGTCCCCTATGAAATTTTCCCTTGTGTCTCAAATTCAAGAGATAACATCTTAAAAGCAAAGACATGTTTCATTATTACAGTAAAATCCTTTCTATCAACTGTCATGTCGTCCTTCATTAACATGACATACAGGACTGACTAACCCCTTAACGACCCTTGACAGTCCTGGCACATCATGGGTAGATTTGCTTTAAGGACCCATGACAAGCCAGGACCGTCATGGGATTCAGGGCTACCCCGCATGGCTGCACACAGTTTGGGGAGCCCTGAACCGAATGCGAAAATAAAAAAAATGGCCCGTAGTACTTACGTGATGGCCGCATGTGTGATCAGCCATCCTTAAGAGGTTAAAGGGATGGTAATGGTTAGGTACTACAGTAAGATTGATTCTTCTACATTCATTTGTATAGCGATGTGAAGCTTTGTAACCATCCATAAGGTTGCTGTTTTCATTTAATACAATAATAAAGTGTCCCCTCCCGCCCCTTTTCTATAGGTCATGATGCATCTTCTCAGAGCAGCTAGCCAGTCCGGATGGATCGTGATGAGGTACAGTCTTGTTTCAGCATCAGGAAAAACCTGTCCTCCTTCATCAAGGGGGCAGCATTTCCTTATACTGGTAAGAATAAGATTGTCTCTCGCTGCGATCTGTCTGGTCTGTGGTCCTGTCCGGATCCCAGATCTGAAGGTATGAATTTGCTGAATATTTATTTAAAGGGTTAGTAATGTCCAATAATAATTTTATGTTGTATTGTAGATTTAAAAAAAAAAAAAAATTATGTGGAGCAAATCCCATCTCTCACATCTTTATGGTTTGAGAGATATTCATATGTAAAATTCCCCATTTCCTGATGTCAGCTGTAAAGCTGACAGAAAGAGACCCGTGTCGGCCGACACAAGGCAGCTCTTCATCAGAGCTGAAATTGCGATATTTAAGAAAAACTACTTCATCAGGACGGTCTACAAAATGAGCTCACAAACCAGGAACACTTTGTAGACCGTTCCAATGAAGTAATTATTTTCCAATATCGCTATTTCGGCTCTGCTGCAGAGCCGCAGGCTGGTCCCAGGACTCGGATCTCCTGTTGACAGTAGAGTGTTGACGTCAGTGCATGGGGAGGGAGAGGGTAACTTTAGCACCGAATATCTCTCTATCCATAAAGGTGTGAGAGATAGGATTTGCTCCACATAATTTTTTTTTTTTTTTTAATTTACAATACAACACAAAATTATTATTGGACATTACTATCCCTTTAAACCCCTATGGCGCAGTACATTTGTCTTAGAATTGCTCCAGTTTGTTTAACACATCAGAGTCCTAAAGTCTGGCATCTTCAAAATGTCAGTAATTTACATTTCAGATGTCACATGAATTTGAATTCCAAATAAATACCTTTCGTCGTGAAGTGTCTTCGTTTACATAGTGCGATTGGTCACCCCAACAAAAATGCCAAATAAATGCGGTACATTAAATCATTTCTCCACGCTTTAGATTTGTGATTACACTTTGATGAATGGTCTGTTGGAGAGACTGCAGTGGAAATCAATATTTGGCTTCAGATGTGCAGTGCTTGGGTTTTATTAACTACAATTACCTTATGCCTTTCCTCTCCTCCAAACCAGCTGCAGGAATGGGGGTCACCCTCTACCACACCTATACACCCAGTAACACAGTGTGTGTGTGTGTGTGTGTGTGTGTGTGTGTGTGTGTGTGTGTGTGTGTATGTATGTGTGTGCACGCGTATGTGTTTATATGGGTGTGAACCTGTATATTCATGTATGTATAGGTGTCTATATGCCTTTGTGTATGTTTGTGTATGGGTGTATAGGCGTACCTGACACAAATCTCAGGGTCTGTCGGACTATTTATTATGAAGGTATCCAAAGGGTTAAAACAAGAGAACCAATCAGGTTGGATATCTTCACTTAAATAGGAAAATGACAATATAAAATAATTTTGAGAACTTTCTACTTTATTAGGTACCGACACGCTACTTCACAGTAAAGAATTGATAGAAATAATCAATCCCGCATATCTGTGCAAAATTATATATAATTTATTAAAATACAATATACTATATATATAAAAAGTATCAGCAACAATGAGATAGATGAGTGATCAGCAATTACAATAGATACATAGTAAACCAAACCACAATTGTTACCATGAGGATTACCAGCAGTGAAAGAGTTAACCAAACATAGGTATATTCAGAGGTATTGAATAACAATAATTGGACTCAGTAGCATAGAAAAAGTGAATTGATCCTTACAATTAATAAATACAGTTGGCAGCAGTGTAGGTGAATACACCTGCCCCAGAAACTGTATAGAAGGTCTCAGGGTGAAGCACCAAATTCTCAGGGTGAGAGAGTTAATTGATACCTATTATCTCTTCTGCACCAAGTAACTGCTCATTTAGCACCTAAATTGCTATAAAGGCAGAGGGGGATCTCCTGCTTCTCTTCTGTGTGTTCAGGCAGTGATAACTGTAACTTACCCCATGTTAACGTTTCCTTGTGCATGAATGAGATCACCTCCCGGTTAGAGCAGGCAGTGAAAACTGTAACTTACCCCATGTTAACGTTTCCTTGTGGATGAATAAGATCACCTCCCGGTTAGAGCAGGCAGTGAAGATTGTAACTCACCCCATGTTAACGTTTCCTTGTGATGAATAAGATCACCTCCCGGTTAGAGCAGGCAGTGAAAACTGTAACTTTCCCCATGTTAACGTTTCCTTGTGCATGAATAAGATCACCTCCCGGTTAGAGCAGGCAGTGAAAACTGTATCTTACCCCATGTTAACGTTTCCTTGTGGATGAATAAGATCACCTCTCGGTTAGAGCAGGCAGTGAAAACTGTAACTTACCCCATGTTAAGGTTTCCTTGTGAATGAATAAGATCACCTCCCGGTTAGAGCAGGCAGTGAAAACTGTAACTTACCCCATGTTAACGTTTCCTTGTGGATGAAAAAGATCACCTCCCGGTTAGAGCAGGCAGTGAAAACTGTAACTTACCCCATGTTAACGTTTCCTTGTGAATGAATAAGAACACCTCTCGGTTAGAGCAGGCAGTGAAAACTGTAACTTACCCCATGATAACGTTTCCTTGTGCATGAATAAGAGCACCTCCCGGTTAGAGCAGACAGTGAAGATTGTAACTCACCCCATATTAACGTTTCCTTGTGGATGAAAAAGAACACCTCTCGGTTAGAGCAGGCAGTGAAAACTGTAACTCACCCCATGTTAACGTTTCCTCGTGGATGAATAAGAGCACCTCCCGGTTAGAGCAGGCAGTGAAAACTGTAACTTACCCCATGTTAACGTTTCCTCGTGCATGAATAAGATCACCTCCCGGTTAGAGCAGGCAGTGAAAACTGTAACTTACCCCATGTTAACGTTTCCCCGTGCATGAATAAGATCACCTCCCGGTTAGAGCAGGCAGTGAAAACTGTAACTTACCCCATGTTAACGTTTCCTCGTGCATGAATAAGAATACCTCCCGGTTAGAGCAGGCAGTGAAAACTGTAACTTACCCCATGTTAACGTTTCCTCGTGCATGAATAAGATCACCTCCCGGTTAGAGCAGGCAGTGAAAACTGTAACTTACCCCATGTTAACGTTTCCTTGTGGATGAATAAGATCACCTCCCGGTTAGAGCAGGCAGTGAAAACTGTAACTTACCCCATGATAACGCTTCCTTGTGGATGAATAAGAACACCTCCCGGTTAGAGCAGGCAGTGAAAACTGTAACTTACCCCATGTTAACGTTTCCTCGTGCATGAATAAGATCACCTCCCGGTTAGAGCAGGCAGTGAAAACTGTAACTTACACCATGTTAATGTTTCCTTGTGGATGAATAAGAACACCTCCCGGTTAGAGCAGGCAGTGAAAACTGTAACTTACCCCATGTTAACGTTTCCTCGTGCATGAATAAGATCACCTCCCGGTTAGAGCAGGCAGTGAAAACTGTAACTTACCCCATGTTAACGTTTCCTCGTGGATGAATAAGATCACCTCCCGGTTAGAGCAGGCAGTGAAAACTGTAACTTACCCCATGTTAACGTTTCCTCGTGCATGAATAAGATCACCTCCCGGTTAGAGCAGGCAGTGAAAACTGTAACTTACCCCATGTTAACGTTTCCTCGTGGATGAATAAGATCACCTCCCGGTTAGAGCAGGCAGTGATAACTGTAACTTACCCCATGTTAACGTTTCCTTGTGCATGAATAAGATCACCTCCCGGTTAGAGCAGGCAGTGAAAATTTTGTTGTCGTGTGATGTTAGTATCACGGTGCCCGTGATTGCTGCCTTTATCTGTCAGTTACCTGTAGGGGGCTCTCCATTGGCTGCTTGCAGTCAGCCCGCCCTGCATTGCCTATTTAGACTGAGCCCTTTTGTGTTGTCTCTATGCTGTTTGCACCTGCATTGAGTTCCTGAGCTTCCTGGGCCATTTCGCTGTTCCTGCTTGTCAGTGGTCATCTAGTTCTTGCTCGCTAGTCGTCTGGTTCCTGCATCCATTCCTGATCCGGTTGGGGTTGCTGTTCCTGCTGCTGCTTCCTGCTGCCGTTCCTGATCCGGCTGACCATCTGCAGAGCTGTTCGTCTCCATCCTCGGCTGGGTTCCTGCTTTGATTCATCTACAGGGTGCCTGTTTCCTCCTGTGGTCCTGGCAACATTTTCAATCACTTGCTGGTTATTCCAGTACGCGTGTGCTGGTTCGCTCCACCATAACCGGCTGCTGTTGCACCAGTAGAGTCTTGGGTTATTCCAGTACGTGTGTGCTGGTTCACTCCACCATAACCGGCTGCTGTTGCACCGGTAGAGTCTTGGGTTATTCCAGTATGCGTGTGCTGGTTCGCTCCATTATAACCGGCTGCTGTTGCACCGGTAGAGTCTTGGGTTATTCCAGTACGCGTGTACTGGTTCGCTCCACTATAACCGGCTGCTGTTGCATCGGTAGAGTCACTTGGTTATTCCAGTACGCGTGTACTGGTTCGCTCCACTATAACCGGCTGCTGTTGCACCGGTAGAGTCATTTGGTTATTCCAGTACGCGTGTACTGGTTCGCTCCACTATAACCGGCTGCTGTTGCACCGGTAGAGTCATTTGGTTATTCCAGTACGCGTGTACTGGTTCGCTCCACTATAACCGGCTGCTGTTGCACCGGTAGAGTCATTTGGTTATTCCAGTACGCGTGTACTGGTTCGCTCCACTATAACCAGCTGCTGATGCACCGGTAGAGTCATTTGGTTATTCCAGTACGCGTGTACTGGTTCGCTCCACTATAACCAGCTGCTGATGCACCGGTAGAGTCATTTGGTTATTCCAGTACGCGTGTACTGGTTCGCTCCACTATAACCGGCTGCTGATGCACCGGTAGAGTTATTTGGTTACTCCAGTACGCGGGTACTGGTATGCTCCACATTAACCGGAGGCTGTTCAGTCCTAGACAGCCCGGCAGATTGAAGGGTTCCTCCAGTACGCTGATACTGGTTCGCTCCCTGTATAAACAGGTTGCTTGTTGCAAGATCTGTCAGCACCGGTTGTGACTGAGTTTACGCTGCTCGTATTTGATCCGTTCATGTATGACTAGCAATCTATTCCATTCTGTATATCCTATGGACTTCGCTCTGTCATCTTAGGTGACTGGTCTCTCCACCTAGCCAGTCACCAAGGCCACCAGTGCTGCTATCCTACTCAGCATTATAGGCTGCCTTGCCCGGTATATTGGTAAGGCCGGTAGAACCTAATCCTCTCTTTTCCTCGTTGGGTTGCCTTACTTGGTATTGGCAAGGCTGGTAAAGCCTCATTACTTGCAGTCTCCTGGCTGCCTTGCCCGGTATATTGGCAAGGCCGGTAGAGCCTTCTCTTCATTTCACTAGTCTCCAGGCTGCCCTGCCCGGTATATTGGTAAGGCCGGTAGAACCTTTTTCCATCTTGTGCCACCCAAGGTTGCCTTACTCAGTATTGGCAGGGCCGGTAGAGCCTGTATCTCATTCCTTGTACCAGTACTATGCTACTATGTAAATTCGCTATATATATTGTATGTGTATGCTACCCAATAGGGTTTTCTTTAACTTTTCAATAAAGTTGTGTTTTTACCTAACTCTGTGTCTGAGAGTCGTAACAAACCGTGACAGTTACTTTAAAGTAATAGTAATGTTTCACAAAAACAGCAGCTCCAATTAATCTTCATAGTGTTTGGGCCATGGAGAGTATTATTTCAATACTGTCAGATTTGTAGTACAAGAGTAATTAAAGGATAAAGTTTCCCCTCCCGCCCCTTTTACCTAGTGTAAGCCATCTCTTCTCAGATGTGGAATGCAGTCCATAGACCAGACAGATAACAGAAGGGGACAATCTTCTTCCTATGAGAACAATGAAAGCCCTGCCCCCCCTTGACAAGTTTTTCAGGTTTTTCCCTTATCTTAATTGAAGATTGTCCCTCTCTGCAGTCTACCTGGGCACCTCCCTTCTGCTCTGGCTGAGCAGTGTTACATCAGTAAAAGGGGCAGGAGGGGGATACTTTGTCATTCAATTACTCTTGTACTACAACTCTGACAGAATTTAAATAACACTCTCCAAAGTCCAAATACTATGATGATTAATTAGAGCTGCTTTTATTATGAAACATTACTATCCCTTTAAGGCTTTGGGCTTCATATATATTTTCTTGTAGCCTACCACAGACATCAATTTTTGACACAGCAATTAATGGACAGTTCTCCCTCTAGTGTCTAGAACGTTATGGTGCACTCTTCTCTCTGCAGTGTCCCTGAATGGCAGAATTGAAATGTTTTCACCCTAATCTCCCATGATCCTTGGGAATGGCGGTCCAAGCAAACAATTAGACTCTAAAATTCAACCAATTGACTTTCCTACTGGGGAAAAAAATTCACATTGTGCAAACTGAATATTTTTTTATAGAGAATTTTTAATTGCGGTTTGCCATAGCTTCCCTTTAACCCTTTGTGTGCCAGAATGGGTGAGCAACGGATTGCTTTGCATATGTACGCTCTTTTAAAGGTGTGATCTGGCAACCGTATTTAACCCCTTGAACATTACAGAGCATTCACAGGGTAAAAAAAGTTCCATTCAAATCAATAGGTATTTGTACTTGTCCCCATTGCAATGTTTCTCAGTGTCGTCCTCATGACATACCAACAGGTCAGTTCTTCAATCTGTCCTTCGCAAGAATCGAATTGCACACTCTTCTGGAACTCAAAGGGTCAAGCCCACTTCCCTTTCAGTGTTTTTTTTTTTTACAATGAGGTACAGTAAAAAAGCACTGAACTTGCCATCTAGCAGACTGAGAGGGGACATTTTACCCTCATATAGCCAACTATTCTATAACTCTTTTATTTTGCCTGATTCATTCATAGAAACATAAACTCTGGCGGCAGATCAGAACCATTCGGTCCATCTAGTCGCCCATTTTCCTACAGTAAAAACCTCAATCCTTATTTGGTCCTCGGTCTTTTCTTAAAGGGATAGTAATACTTCGTTTTAACTTTATTTTATTTTGTAGGCATTAAAAAAACATGAAGAATGATATAAGTCTTATCTCTCAAACCTTTATGGTTTGAGAGATATTCACAAGCAAAGTTTCCCCTCCCGCCCCTTTTACCTAGTGTAAGCCATCTCTTCTCAGATGTGGAATGCAGTCCATAGACTGGACAGATAACAGAAGGGGACACTCTTATTCCTTTGAAAACAATGAAAGCCCCCCCCCCCTTGACAAGTTTTTCAGCTTTTTCCCTTATCTTAATTGCAGATTGTCCCTCTCTGCAGTCTACCTGGGCACCTCCCTTCTGCCCTGGCTGAAAAGTGTTACATCAGTAAAAGGGGCGGGAGGGGGATACTTTGCTTGTGAATATCTCTTAAACCATAAAGGTTTGGGAGATAAGACTTATATCATTCTTTATGTTTTTTTAATGCCTACAAAATAAAATAAAGTTAAAACGAAGTATTACTATCCCTTTAAGTTAAGGACAGCCTTATGCCTACCCCATGTATGATTAAATTCTGTCACTGTATTAACCTCTGCCACTACTGCTGGTAGGCTATTCCACTTATCTACCACCCTCTCAGTGAAGTCAAATGTCCATACGTTACATCTAAAGCTGTGTCCCTCTAGTTTTATACTATGGCCTCTTGTCTGAGGATGATTGGATTTTATAGTCCCAACTCCTGCAGGTCCAAAAGGTGACCACCCCAGACCCAAGGAAAAGCTTTATAGGCATACCTGGGAACTCTCCAGATTTACCCCGGAGACTCCGGCTTTGACAGAGCTTTACCGGGTCTCTGGGGCGGAAGCTGATTCCTCCGGATGCGGGAAGTTTCTGTTCAAACTCTGCCCACATCTGCTGTTTCTCCCGGTGTTCCTCCTTCCCCAGCCTTCTGTGTGTCACCTTTAAGCCCCGCCCCCCCAACTCGCGTCAAGCCCCATCCCGTTTTGATGCGATTCGCATCATTATTGTCACCCCCTGCTGCATCAGAGGACTCCCCTCCGGGCAGACTTCAATTGGAAGTTCCCAGGTATGATTATAGGAATAAACATGGGCAGCAGATGTAGACAAAAAAGCACAGTTTGTGTTCATGTTCTTCAAAGCAAAATCTTCCAACACCATAAATTCCTTGCCACATTACTGAGCATGAAAAAGTAATATTAACAAGCAGGTGGCCTCTTGCTTTACTTACCTATAAATTCATTTTAATCTTCACCTATTTTTTTGTATTTCCCTGACAGTGATCTCCATAAATTTCTGTTTTCAGAGAGCTTTAACATAGTATCATAGTTGATAAGGCTGAAAAAAAGACATGCGTCCATCAAGTCCAGCCCATGTCATATCACCCCTGTCGATCCAGAGGACGGCAAAAAAAAAAGAAAAAAAGACATTAAAAACATTTCCAATTAAACCCAAAGTGGTACAAAAAAATTCCTTCCTGACTCCAAATGGCAGTGAGATATTTCTCTGGATCAACAACCTATCTGCACTGAAGCCAACTGTCATCATTCTCAGTATTGTCCTGTGTTAGGTATCCATTACATTTTTGAAATCAGTTATGGAATCTGCAAGCACAGCATCCTGTGTCAAAGAATTCCAAAAATTTTCACCCCTTACTGTAAAAAAAATCCCTGCCTTTGTTTTAGTTGAATGCTCCTTTCCTCTAGTCTTTATGGATGACCTCTCATTCATAGCTCAGCTCACTGAGTAAATAAATCATTGGATAGTTCTTTGTATTGACCTTGAATGTATGTGTAAATGGTAATCATATCAGCCCTTAGATGTCTCTTCTCTAATGTAAACAAACCCAGTTTGGCTAGTCTCTCTTTATAATTCAGATCCTCCAATCCCTTTATCAGTTTTGCTTCACATCTGCACTTTTTCTGTTAGGGATTGTGCAACAAGGTAATAGTGATACAATGTAACATTATCAAGGCAATACAAAACCTTGCCTCTCTAGTCTAGAAAATGCAGTATACAGAGCACTGACTGATGTAGGGATTCTGTTACATTGCATCGCTTTTCCTGGCTTTCACAGTCCCGGACATAAAGCTGCCTGGAAACAGAGATTCAGCAAGCTTACTGTCAGGAATGTAAAAGTGTAAATAAAAATTAGGCAAGCATGAAAAAATAATAATAAAAATAATGTAGATGGAAGAATATGTCAAGTCAAAAGGGAGGTTGACTGTCACTTTATTTGCTCCACAGAAAACAAAGCTGGGGAGATGCACTAAGGTGTTATAAAGAGGTGATAAAGATATACAGTGATGTCACTTGTCCAGCTCCTGTGTTATTCTATAGAGCCAAGGCACTAAGATCTCCAGAGTTGGAGACATCTTAGTGAATAGGATCTATAGAGTAACATAGGAACTGGATAAGTGATATCACTGGAGAATTTATCTCTGCTTTATTACACCTAGGGTTGCCACCCCGCCGGTATTTTACCGGCAGGCCGGTAAAAAATTGGCTTCTCTCCAATGTTAAGTCTATGGAAGGAATGCCATGGCCGGTATTTTTTTGAAGAAAAGGTGACAACCCTAATTACAATTTAGTGCATAACCCTCCTCCACCGAGAAACTGGCCCTTCACCCTGAGACATGAGGGGTTATGTGGTGAAAGGAAGGTGATAAAGTGGAGATAACGTCTCCAGTGATATCACTTTTCCAGTTCCTATGTTATTCTATGGAACCAATGCACTCACACAATCGCTCAAGACAGACAACAAGAAAGGCATAAGAGAAGAAGGGGGAAAGACTACAAAGGGTGATTGAGAGAGAGTGTAGAGTGGCCCATCCAAAATGTATAGAGGTAGTGGATATAGGGGCAAGTGGAGTAATACGGTGATGTCTTAAAGGGATAGTAATACTTCGTTTTATCTTTATTTTATTTTGTAGGCATTAAAAAAACATGAAGAACAATATAAGTCTTATCTCTCAAACCTTTATGGTTTAAGAGATATTCACAAGCAAAGTATCCCCCTCCCGCCCCTTTTACTGATGTAACACTGCTCAGCCAGATCAGAAGGGAGGTGCCCAGGTAGATTGCAGAGAGGGACAATCTTCAATTAAGATAAGGGAAAAACCTGAAAAACTTGTCAAGGCGGGCAGGGCTTTCATTGTTCTCATAGGAAGAAGATTGTCCCCTTCTGTTATCTGTCTGGTCTATGGACTGGATTCCACATCTGAGAAGAGATGACTTACACTAGGTAAGAGAGATAAGACTTATATCATTCTTCATGTTTTTTTAATGCCTACAAAATAAAATAAAGTTAAAATGAAGTATTACTATCCCTTTAAGAACTACCGGTTGGAGACAAAGATCTAAGGATGAGCATAGATGAAGAGGGTAGAGGGAAGAGAGAGAGAAATAAAGCGGGGGTGGAATAAGGGGCATGCCAAGGTCAACCACACCAGGACGGAACTGAATCAGGCAGGACGGGTACGCAATTATATATTTTTTTAATGAGTTAATTCTTAGAAACATAACTATAAGCATGGTCAACTATAGATTTCGTGACGTATTAAACAAAAAGCAAAAAGCGTAACCCTTTGAGTGCCAGAAGGGTATAGAACGCATTGCTATGGTGAAAGATTTAACCCTTTGAGTGCCAGAGAGGTAACCAATGAATAAAGCGTTCATACAAGAATGGATGGAAACAACAGACGTGTGCATATCTCATCTCGTATAGAAGAGGATTATTCCATTTCATAACACTAATCTCCTTATTCACCAGAAGATTTCTATCTCTGCTAATAAACTTATATATAATAAAAGTGCAGGGCTTTGAGAAAAGCTGCTTAATCTTATTAAGACACAATAAGGCTGATGAGCGAAGGTACTGAGTAATGACAGGACAGACTAAATAAAAATCCTATCGACTCAAATCAGTGTTTAACCCCTTAAATGCCAAAGAGGTCTTCACAATATATACTTCTCAATCACCCAAAGAGTTAAAAATCCCAATTCAGAACAATGGGATGATGCAGATAATTCGACTTGCGCATCTCATTCTTATTGAATATGCCAAAGAGACCTGGGGGGGTTATTCACTAAGGTGCAGGCACGTGTACACATAGACACCGAGGGGGGCTTGAGCACCTGCCCTTTTTGTCCAAAGTGCCCTTTTAACAAAAAAAAAATCAGTCTGATTTTATCTTATCCCAGTCCGTTTTTCAATTTTGATTACCGGGGGGGGGGGGAGGGCTGCTCTCCTCTCCTTTTACGTCCAGATAATTTTTAAGTGTAAGGTCCCTTTAACATGACGTCCGGATCCTTATTACGTGCCGCCGGGGGGGCTGCTCTCCTCTCCTCTTACATCCAGATCCTTTTTAAGTGTAAGGTCCCTTTAACATGCCGGCCGGGTCCTTTTTACGTGCCGCCGGGTCTTCTCCTCTTGCATGTCGGATCCTCTCTGCTTATGAGAAGTGCCCTTTTTTTTCATTTGAGCCCCTGCCCCCCAAAATGTCTGTGCACCTCCCTGCTAAGGTCTGATAAAGAGGTGATAAAGAGGTGATAAAGCGGAGATGACTTCTCCAGTGATATCACTTCTCCAGTTCCTATGTTATTATATGGATCCTATGAACTAAGATCTCTTCAGGTTTGGAGATGTTAGTGAATAGGCTCTATAGAATAACATAGGAACTGGAGAAGTGATATCACTGGAGAAATCGGGGGAGATTCACTAAGCGGTAATAAAGAGGTGATAAAGTGGAGATGATTTCTCCAGTTTACCACTTCTCCAATTCCTGTGTTATTCAATGGAGCCTATGTATAACATATAATAACATAGGAACTGGAGAAGTGATAAACTGCAAAAGTCATCTCTGCTTTATCACCTCTTTTTCACCACTTAGTGAATCTCCCCCTGATATACAAATGAAAATAGCAGCCACTATGGGCCGTATGTTCAAAGAAATACCAACAAAAAAATGTTGTATGAATGACAAAAATAAGTAATTGTGTGCACGAGCGACATATTTTCTATAGAATATACAACAAGAAACTAGTAATGTCCGTTGTGTACGACAAAACTACAGAATTACCGGGGAAAGGGGCGTGGCTAAACTATTCTCCGTATACAGGAAAAGAAAATTTGTCGTAACTAATGACAAAAAAATATCTTGCAAAAGACAAAATTTGGACGTTAAGAAAAAAGTGGAGGGAATGTGAAGTTCTGAATGTGAGAATTTTTGTCTTTATTTAAGACATTTTTGTCGCAAGGTAAGATATTTTTTATGACATTTTTGTCTTTACATACGACAGTTTCAGTCAGGACAAACGACATATTTCTGATCACAACTGACACTCTCTGAAAATATTAAAGGGATAGTAATACTTTACTTTTACTAATCCCCATTTCATATAACTTGAAAAAAGATTGTTAATGCCCCAAATCGCATCTCTCAGACCTTTATGGTTTGAGAGAAAATCAATTTCAAAGTCTTCCCCTCCCTCCTCTTTCCCGGAGATCAGCGTTCTAGCTGACTCCAGCAGTGTTCTGTCGTACGACTATCCGGCGTCTCTGTAGCAGAGCCGAGATCTCGTTGATGAAAAAAAAATATTTCACTTCAAATGGTTTCCAAGCACACGCAGAAGACCGTTGAACTGAAATATTTTTTCTTCATTAACAAGATCTCGGCACTGCTGCAGAGCCGCTGGATGGCCCCAGGATCGGGTTCCCGGGCAGTCAGCAAGACGCTGATATCGGGGAAAGGGGAGACTTTGAAATTAATTTTCTCTCAAACCATAAAGGTCTGAGAGATGCGATTTGGGGCATTAACAATCCTTTTTTTAAGTTGTATAAAATGGGGATTAGTAAAAGTAAAGTATTACTATCCCTTTAATGATCCCAACGACACTGTAGTTTGAAAAGTCGTTATAAACGACAAAAGCTATTTTACTACTTCTTTGAACACATGGCCCTATGTCTTTGATTTTTTTTTTCTTAAGAGGATTATTCTCACCTTTCCAAGTTCTCACTTAAAGGGATAGTAATGTTTCATAATAAAAGCAGCTGTAATTAATCATCATAGTATTTGGACTTTGGAGAGAGTTATTTCAATTCTGTCAGAGTTGTAGTTCAGGAGTAATTCAATGACAAAGTATCCCCCTCCTGCCCCTTTTACTGATGTAACACTGCTCAGCCAGATCAGAAGGGAGGTGCCCAGGTAGACTGCAGAGAGGGACAATCTTCAATTAAGATAAGGAAAAACCTGAAAAGCTTGTCAAGGGGGGCAGGGTTTTCCTTATGATCACAGTAAGAAGATTGTCCCTTG
This sequence comes from Rhinophrynus dorsalis, assembly GCA_037306005.1. Classification (NCBI taxonomy): domain Eukaryota; kingdom Metazoa; phylum Chordata; class Amphibia; order Anura; family Rhinophrynidae; genus Rhinophrynus; species Rhinophrynus dorsalis. Next base: position 619,437,564 of record CM074719.1, on the reverse strand, counting down.
TTGTGATCTTTCCTGTCAAGAGACCAGATTCCACATCTGGGGGGGGGGGCTTACACTAGGTAAAAGGGGTGGGAGGGGGATACTTTATCATTCAATTACTCTTGTACTACAGCTCTGACAGTACTGAAAAAACACTCTCCATGGCCCAAATACTATGAAGATTAATTGGAGCTGCTTTTATTGTGAAACATTACTATTAGTGATGATCGAGCACCCCAATGCTCGGGTGTTCGGGTGCTCTGGCCGAGCACCCCCAGAGGCTCGAGTGCTCGGCCGAGCACCCGAGCCCCATTGAAGTCAATGGGAGGACTCGAGCATTACACCAGGCACCCCCTGCTCTGATGAGGGGAGGGTGCCTGGTCCATAGGAAAAGGGCAGAAAATGATGGAAACACCACAGAAATGGTTCAGGGACAGCATAGGGAGGATGTCTGGATGCATCTTGGACTCCAACGTCGCTGCTGCGAACGATCTTTCGCCCGTAGTACGCCATTTTTACAGACTGACCGTAAAACACACAAAAAGGAAGATAAAAACGACTTTAGGCGAAAAATTGTTACCAAACAGTATTTGCTGTATATTTACTTGTATATCATCTGCAAATTCTGCAAAAAATGTCATCGATTTTTCAGAACTGGGGCCATGATTAAGAGGGAAACGTGCGCAGAGGCAAATTCTGCAAAAAATTTCCTCGATTTTTCGGAACTGGGGCCATGATTAAGAGGGAAACGTGCGCAGAGACAAATTCTGCAAAAAATTTCCTCGATTTTTCGGAACTGGGGCCATGATTAAGAGGGAAACGTGCGCTGAGCCGACCATCTAAAACATTATGGGTGAGGGTCTGCTGCGGAGCTGACCATCCTAAACATTATATGCGAAGGCCCGCTAGTGAGCTGACGCTATAAAACATTATATGAGAGGGCCCGCTAGAGAGCTGACCCAATAAAACATTATATGAGAAGGCCCGCTGGTGAGCTGACCTATACAAAAATTGTCAAACAGGGCCCGCTGGTGAGCTGGCCCTATATAAAAATTATATCACAGGGCCCGCTGGTGAGCTGGCCCTATATAAAAATTATATCACAGGGTATATGGAAGAGGAGGAGGAGGATGAGAAGATTAAGAGTCAACCATATACCCATTTTTTGGGTGGAAGGGGAGTATTCCCATCATTGTAAATAACATATCTAAATTGACTTTATGTTCACCCGGGGCTTTCCTCCAGTGGAGTGGAGAAGTCAGGGGAAATCCAGGCCTTGTTCATTTTTATAAGTGTCAACCTATCAGCATTTTCGGTGGAAAGGCGGGTACGCTTATCTGTTATGATGCCACCAGCAGCACTAAATACCCGCTCAGACAGAACGCTGGCGGCAGGGCAGGCCAGCACCTCCAAGGCGTACAGTGCCAGTTCATACCACGTGTCCAGCTTGGACACCCAGTAGTTGTAAGGCACAGAGGGATCATTGAGGACGCTGACACGGTCTGCTATGTACTCCTTCACCATCTTCCAAAACTTTTCCCTCCTTGTGACACTAGGCTGCGCATCAGGGTGAGGGTGCTGGCGGGGTGTCATGAAGGTGTCCCACGCCTTGGAGAGTGTTGCCCTGCCTTTGTCGGAACTGCTGTGTGCTCCCCTTTTCTCCCCTTCTCGGTTGGCCAAGGTAGCACGTACTCTGCCGCCAGCGTTGTCAGATGGCAAATTTTGGAGCAATTTTTCAACATGAACCTTCTGGTATTGCACCATTTTGCTTGTCCTCTCCACCGGAGGAATGAGAGATGAGAAATTCTCTTTGTAGCGGGGGTCCAGAAGGGTGAACACCCAGTAATCCGTGTTGTCTAAAATGTGTATAACGCGTGGGTCATGGGAAAGGCAGCCTAACATAAAGTCAGCCATGTGTGCCAGAGTACCAACAGGCAAGATTTCGCTGTCCTCACCAGGAGGATGACTCTCAATCTCCTCATCCTCTTCCTCCTCTTCTGCCCACCCACGCTGAAGAGATGGAACTAAAGTTCCATGGCTACCCTCTGTAGCGGAGGCAACCGTGTCTTCCTCCTCCTCCTCCTCCGCCTCCTCCAATTGTCGCTGAGAAGACGAAGTGAGTGTGCTCTGGCTATCACCTTGTGTAAGCTCTTCCTCCCCCATTTCCACCTCTTCCACATGCAAAGCGTCGGTTTTAATTGTGAGCAGCGAGCGTTTCAGTAGACACAGAAGTGGGATGGTTACACTGATAATAGCGTTATCGCCGCTCACCATCTGTGTCGATTCCTCAAAATTGCGTAAAACCTCACAGAGGTCTGACATCCATTCCCACTCCTCACTTCTGATTAGAGGAAGTTGAACGGAGAGGCGACGACCGTGTAACAGCTGGTACTCCACTACTGCCCTCTGCTGGAGTTCCAGCGCGTGCTCACGTCACACAGCAGCCGGTGAGCTGGCAATTGTAAGCGCTGCTGCAGCTTCAACAGGCCGGCTGAAGCTGTTGATGACTTACGGAAATGTGCACACACGCGGCGCACCTTGGTCAAGAGATCATGCAAATTGGGGTAGGTTTTTAGAAATCGCTGAACCACTAAATTAAATACATGCGCTAGGCATGGTACGTGTGTGAGCTTGCCGAGCTCCAAAGCCGCCACCAAGTTACGCCCATTATCACACACAACCATGCCTGGTTGCAGGTTGAGTGGCGAGAGCCACTGCTCGGTCTGGTGACTAATCCCCTGCAACAGCTCTGAGGCCGTGTGCTGTTTGTCCCCAAGGCAGATCAGCTTCAGCACGGCCTGTTGACGCTTCCCCACTGCAGTGCTACACTGCTTCCAGATACCGGCTGATGGGTGAGTGGCGCTGCGCGCAGAGAATTCGGAGGTGGAAACGGAGGAGGAGGAGCCAATAACGTAGGTGCTGGCGGAAACCCTGATGGAGGTAGGGCCCGCAATCCTCGGCGTGGGTAGCACCCGTGCCATCCCAGGGTCCGAGTCGCTCCCAGCCTCCACGACATTCACCCAGTGTGCCGTCAGGGAAATGTAGCGTCCCTGGCCACAAGCACTTGTCCATGTGTCAGTCGTTAAGTGGACCTTCCCAGTAACTGCGTTGGTCAGGGCATGGGTGATGTTACGGGACACATGGTGGTGTAAGGCGGGGACGGCACACCGGGAAAAGTAGTGGCGGCTGGGGACTGCGTACCGAGGGACAGCTGCTGCCATCAGGCTGCGGAAGGACTCAGTCTCCACAAGCCTAAATGGCAGCATTTCGATGGCCAGTAATTTGGAAAGGTGTGAGGTTAGTGCTATGGCCTGTGGGTGGGTGGCTGGGTATTTTCGCTTGCGCTCAAATGCCTGGGGTAACGACATTTGGACGCTGTGCTGGGACAGGGAAGTGGATGTGGTCGCTGATGGTGCTTCAGATGGTACAGGTGTAGGGCGGGAGGTATGCGGGCCTGCGCCTTTGACAGGCGATTGGCCGGCACCGAAAACAGGGGAAGAGGAGGCAGTGGTGTGGCCTGCAGACACAGATTGGCAATCCGGGCGTTCCTCCCACTTATTACGGTGCTTGGATGCCATGTGTCGGATCATGCTGGTGGTGGTGAGGTTTCTAGTGTTCATGCCTCGGCTCATTCTGGTGTGGCACAGGTTGCAAACTACAATTTTTTTGTTGTCCGCACTTTCCTTAAAAAAACGCCATACCGCGGAACACCTAGCCCTTGGCAAGGGAGATTTACGCAAGGGGGTGCTCCGTGGAACATTTGCGGGCCGGTTTGGTGCGGTCCGCCTTCTTTCTTTAGCCACACCACTGCCTCTTCCAGCCTGTTGCGGTGCTGCAGATGGCTCACCCTCAGGACTGCTGTCATCTCTCGGCTCTCCACCTTCCCAGGTGGGGTCAGTCACCTCATCGTCCACCAAGTCCTCCTCCACTTCCTCACTCTGATCATCCTCCTCATTTCTTGATCCCACCACATACTCAGTCATTGACAACTGTGTATCATCCTCCTCATCAAGGTCTTGAGACAGTAATAGTGGTTGATTTGAAGGCAACTGTGTCTCATCATCATCATCCACTTCCTTTGACCTTAAATGCCGTTCCCCTCTGTCATCTTCCTGTGATTGGGTACCCTCTAGAGGTTGTGAATCAGGGCACAAGATGTCATGTTCCTCTGCAAGCGTGCTTGGAGAGAGGTTCAAATGAAGGATTGGTGATGAGACGAGCTCCTCACTATATCCCACTGTGGGATCACTTCTTTGGCCAGACCCTCTATGGTGGGAGGAAGGATGATCAGGGTGAGGATTATGTTGACCAGACTCTTGGCTACTGAGAGTGGACTTGGTGGAAGACAGGGTGGTGCTTAACCGACTGGAAGCAGTATCAGCTGAAATCCAACCGACCACCTGTTCGCAGTGGTCTGACCTCGAGAGTGATGTCCTGCGACGCCCTGTAAACTGAGACATGAAGCTAGGTATGGTGGATGTCTTTCTTTCTTGTGCTCTGGCACCAGGCACAGTTTCTACGCGTCCTGACCCGCGCCCTGAACTATCAGGATCACGTCCACTTCCCCGTCCCTTTTTACCCGCCTTCTTCATATTACACGGAATATGTGCTGCTAATCTGCAACTTTGCACACTAAACAGAATGTGCTGCTAATCTGCGGCTAGGCACAGTGAATGGAATATGTGACTTTTATTTTTTACACTTTGCACACTAAACAGAATGTGCTGCTAATCTGCAACTTTGCACACTAAACAGAATGTGCTGCTAATCTGCAACTTTGCACACTAAACAGAATGTGCTGCTTATCTGCGGCTAGGCACAGTGAACGGAATATGTGACTTTTATTTTTTACACTTTGCACACTAAACAGAATGTGCTGCTTATCTACGGCTAGGCACAGTGAACGGAATATGTGACTTTTATTTTTTACACTTTGCACACTAAACAGAATGTGCTGCTTATCTGCGGCTAGGCACAGTGAACGGAATATGTGACTTTTATTTTTTACACTTTGCACACTAAACAGAATGTGCTGCTAATCTGCAACTTTGCACACTAAACAGAATGTGCTGCTTATCTGCGGCTAGGCACAGTGAACGGAATATGTGACTTTTATTTTTTACACTTTGCACACTAAACAGAATGTGCTGCTTATCTGCGGCTAGGCACAGTGAACGGAATATGTGACTTTTATTTTTTACACTTTGCACACTAAACAGAATGTGCTGCTTATCTGCGGCTAGGCACAGTGAACGGAATATGTGACTTTTATTTTTTACACTTTGCACACTAAACAGAATGTGCTGCTAATCTGCAACTTTGCACACTAAACAGAATGTGCTGCTTATCTGCGGCTAGGCACAGTGAATGGAATATGTGACTTTTATTTTTTACACTTTGCACACTAAACAGAATGTGCTGCTAATCTGCAACTTTGCACACTAAACAGAATGTGCTGCTTATCTGCGGCTAGGCACAGTGAATGGAATATGTGACTTTTATTTTTTACACTTTGCACACTAAACAGAATGTGCTGCTAATCTGCAACTTTCCACACTAAACAGAATGTGCTGCTTATCTGCGGCTAGGCACAGTGAACGGAATATGTGACTTTTATTTTTTACACTTTGCACACTAATCAGAATGTGCTGCTAATCTGCAACTTTGCACACTAAACAGAATGTGCTGCTTATCTGCGGCTAGGCACAGTGAACGGAATATGTGACTTTTATTTTTTACACTTTGCACACTAAACAGAATGTGCTGCTAATCTGCAACTTTCCACACTAAACAGAATGTGCTGCTAATCTGCAACTTTGCACACTAAACAGAATGTGCTGCTTATCTGCGGCTAGGCACAGTGAACGGAATATGTGACTTTTATTTTTTACACTTTGCACACTAAACAGAATGTGCTGCTAATCTGCAACTTTGCACACTAAACAGAATGTGCTGCTTATCTGCGGCTAGGCACAGTGAACGGAATGTGCTGCTAATCTGCAACTTTGCACACTAAAAAGAATGTGCTGCTAATCTGCAACTTTGCACACTAAACAGAATGTGCTGCTAATCTGCAACTTTGCACACTAAAAAGAATGTGCTGCTAATCTGCAACTTTGCACACTAAACAGAATGTGCTGCTAATCTGCAACTTTGCACACTAAACAGAATGTGCTGCTAATCTGCGGCTAGGCACAGTGAACGGAATATGTGACGTTTATTTTTTAAACTTTGCACACTAAACAATATGTGCTGCTAATCTGCGGCTAGGCACACTAAACAGAATGTGCTGCTAATCTGCGGCTAGGCACAGTGAACGGAATATGTGACGTTTATTTTTTAAACTTTGCACACTAAACAATATGTGCTGCTAATCTGCGGCTAGGCACACTAAACAGAATGTGCTGCTAATCTGCGGCTAGGCACAGTGAACGGAATATGTGACGTTTATTTTTTAAACTTTGCACACTAAACAATATGTGCTGCTAATCTGCGTCTAGGCACACTAAACAGAATGTGCTGCTAATCTGCGGCTAGGCACAGTGAACGGAATATGTGACGTTTATTTTTTAAATTTGTGGCCCCCAAACAAAATATAACTGCTGCCCCCACACACAACAGTCCTAAAAAGGACTTTTGGGTCTTTAAAGAATTCAAAAACACTTTTCTTCTCCCTACACTGACTTTCCCTTCCTATCCTCAGCTCTCCCTGGCTAAGACTGAGCCGAACTCGTTGGTCAGGTGCTATACAGCACCCGATCACGGGTTCTGGCCAGCCAATCAGTGTAATGCCAACATGGCTGCTGGCATTACACTGATGTCAGAGCCTCCCCGCACGTTTATTGGCTGCGCAGCAGCCGCGAAACGTGCGGGGAGGAGACCCGAACATGGCGGGCGAGCACATGCGGTACTCGTATGAGTACCGCCATGTGCCGAGCAGAGCGATGCTCGAGCCGAACCGAGCTTCGGCCGAGCATGCTCGCTCATCACTAATTACTATCCCTTTAATATGAACAAGACTATAAGTTGTATAGGTAATAGGTCCACTTTAACCCTTTGAATGCCAGAGGGGTACGTAATGCATTGCAGAGCAATGCATTGTGTACCCCTCTGACACTCAAAGGGTTAATCGGTAGAGGAAAAAAAAATCCCAATGACAACTGTGAATCAGTTCTCTGTTGTACTTAACCCTGGAGTGCCAACACATTGCTTAAATTATACTGAGTATCATGTCCCCAGAGCTGGACCTGATCCTGATCCACTATGGGGAACCAATCCATGTAGAACTTATTCAAAAGGCATCCTTAACTCCTTGAGTGCCAGAGTGGTATGCAACGCATTGCAGAGCAATGTGTTGTGTACTTTTCTGGCACTCAAAGGGTTAAGATTTTTTCCCCAAGATGAATGTCAATGAGGCTTACAACTTAGAGGCATTAACGCTAATTTAAACAGGTTTCCAACAGCCAACGACTCAACATGAGTGTTTTATGACTAAAGTATATCTAGAATTCCATTCCACTGGTCAGATGACTGAATCAGAAATAAGAATCACATTGTTTTTTCCTTTATTGTCTTTCTCAATGTTAAAGGAATGTTCTGGTCCATTTTAAAAAGCAGAAAATGGATTAATATTGGGGCCCACAGCTATGACTCCTATGCAGCGTCCTATTCCAATATCACGTGCATGGTTCCAGTTTCCACTCCACTGCACCACATGATCTTAGGAAGATGAGTCGCTCCTCAGTTTTTGCAAGCTCAGCTGAGCCAGTCAATGATAGAGGTAGCCTCACAGTACGTTTCTGTCCTCTCTCATTGTCCTCTCTATTGGAAAACCAACCCAGACTGAGTATGCCCATATTCTGAAGAGTATATTAGTAAAATCTGCCCTCAGATGAGAGCATCAGATGGACATGTGGTCATGGACACCCTAGTGTCTCGACGCTGACAGCCCAGCATTAAAACCAGACCAGACAGCACAATCTCTATGTTAATCCGGTGGGGTACAATTGCAGTAGGGGCAAGCTTCCCCTTGACACCACCTCACTGCCGACAACCATGGATTAAAAGTGTAATGAGAACCAGGCAATGCACTCAATCCCTGGCCGTCGTTGTTGGGCTTCTCTCTCCAAGATGCAGCTACAAGGAGGGTAACCAAGCCGGTTCTACTGCTGCATCCAGTGAATAGAAGTCAGAGGGGACTCTTTAGACCATTCCCGGAATAACACACACGAGACAGGATGAACAGGGATCCAAGAACTTTATTTGGTAAAACTGGGAGAATATATATATATATATATATATATATATATATATGGCTGAAATTCCCAACATAAACAAAATTGTAGTTTTAATCTTGCAGAGCAGATCTCCAGCCAGTGGGGAAAGGAGCAGCAAGAGACACAAATGTGGCAGCCAATCAGGAGGCCGCCTACCTTGTGAACCTGGGAAGCAAGAAGGTTAGAGGGTACACAAAGGAGAGTTTAATCTTGCAGTGCCAATCTCCAGCCAATGGGGATTGGAGCGACAAGATGGAGACAGGTGGCAACCAATCACAGAGCTACCTATATGTCAGAGCAATGCCACACTTGTTGGGCATTGCTTGACAAGAAGCAACCAATGAGAATACTTGGGAGCTTTCCATTGATGTTTACCCAGAGGGGAGTCCTCTGGTGCAGCAGGGGGTGAGAATAATGATGCGAATTGCATCAAAAAGGGGCGGGGCTTGACACGAGCGGGGGGGGTGCTTAAAGGTGTGGGAGAGAGCACAAAAGAAGGCTGGGGAAGGAGTTACAATAGTGGAAACAGCAGGAGTGGGTAGAGTTTCAATAGAAACTCCCCACATCCGGAGGAATCAGCCTCTGCCCCGGAGACCCGGTAAAGCAGTGTCAAAACCGGAGTCTCCGGGGCAAATCCGGAGACTTCCCAGGTATGCCAATGAGAGCAGCTCCTACCTGTCGAACACATATAGAACATCATCATATACTGTACAGGGTGCCACCTACTGGTCGAACACACTATTACACATCAACATTACATGATTAGACACTGACATTCTATTTTCCCCACAGAACTGTAGGCAACTAATCAGCAGGTTGCCCACTTGTCGAGCAGACCAGGGCAACCAATCAGCAGGCTGCCTACTCATTGGACAAACCCAAGCAGTGAAAGTGAAAAGACCGACAAGTGGGAACCAATCAGCAGGCTGTCTGCTTGTCGGCTGCCTACTATTTGGACAGGCAACATGTAAAACACAGTGAACACATACACATGGAGTGTACAATGAGCCAAACACACAGAAATGGGGAAATACAGTAGCGTAACATCTATGGGTACCCTATAAGTCTGTAACAGCCCAGATGGGTCTGTTACAAAAAGCACCATATCAGTCAATGGGATTTTTCTCCTTTGTGCACCTGTTTGGAATTGCACCAATATAGCTTAAGGAACCGCACCTAAAGAAGGGTCCACAAAGCAGGTAACACGACTCACTCCAGCCCGATCCCAAGGCGGATGGCAATTTGGAGCTGAGCCTCATCTAAAGTTCATCAGACCTTCCCAAGAAAAAATTAGAAAATTAAATCAATAGAATTGATCATAAATCTGTTTTTACATTCAAATGTAAGAACTAAATACATAGGCTATTTTTGTGGTTGACCTTGTCTGGTCTAATCAGATTACCTAGTCATGAGTGACAACAGCCGTTATCAATGTCATAGCAAGACTCAAAAAGAATAATTTAATTTCTTGAGTGTTAGATGGGTCTCTGAGGGATTGTTTTGCATTGCTTTGGAGTCCTCCTAGGATTCATGGAGTTGAAACAAGAATAGCATATACTCCGTCATAGATCAAGTTTGTCTACTAGTAAGCCCTTTTGTGCCACATACACAAACAAAGCAATTTGTTAAAGTAGAAGTGTTACTATGAAAAAAAAAATAAGTGATTGTGAAAAAAACTTAAAAATCAATTATATTTATGTTAGCTTTGTTATGTTATTTATTTTTCAGTTTAAGCAAATTAACTAGCACTGGCAGTGAATGACAGGTGATAATTTAGAGCAGTGTGGAATGTTAATGTCTGGCTGGCAGGAAGTGGCAGTTGGTAATGTAGAGCAATATGGAATGTGCGTATCTGCTGGCAGGAAATGGCAGCTGGTAATGTAGAGCTGTATGGAACATTAGTATCTGGCTGACAAGAAGTGGCAGTTGATAAGGTAAAGTATGGAATGTGTGTATCTGCTGGCAGGAAGTAGCAGTTGGTAATGCAGACCTACATCATGCCTATCTGGTGGAACTAAATCATGTCTTTCTGCTGGACCTACATCATGCCTATCTGCTGGACAGGGCCGGATTTGTAATTAGGCAGAGTAGGCATCTGCCTACAGGCACACCCCACAGAGGGGCGCCTGTTGTTTGGATCCCCTGCTTGGCGCCCGCGGCCCACAACAACACGGTGAGGTATCAGTCTGTGCCTTCTTCGGCACAGACCTGTAGCTGCTGTGAGCTCCATCATCGTCTCTTTAGTAATGCAGAGTGCTGGGAGATGACATCATCTCCCAGCGCTCTGCATTACTGAAGAGAAGACCGCGCGGGAGCTCCAGCAGCTGCAGCTCTGTGCAGAAGGAGGAGGCACAGACAGACCTCTCCAGGGTAGGAAACGGACACGGGGGGGATATGGAGATGATGGGGGAACTGTGAGGGGCAATATGGAGATGATCATGGGGGCAATATGGAGATGATGGGGGGCTAGTTGGAGATGATGGAGGGCAAGTTGGAGCTGATGAGGGCAATGTGAGGGCAATATGAAGCTGATGGGGGGCAATGTGGAGATTAGGAGCATTGTGGAGATGGAAAATCGGTGTGGGGGGGGGGGGCGCTTCAGATTTCGGTGCCTACAGGCTCCTGTGATGTAAATCCAGCCCTGCTGCTGGACCTACATCATTCCTATCTGCTGGACCTACATCACGCCTATCTGCTGAACCTACATCATGTCTTTCTGCTGGACCTACATCACACCTATCTTCTGGACCTACATCATGCTTATCTGCTGGACCTACATCACGCCTATCTGCTGAACCTACATCATGTCTTTCTGCTGGACCTACAACACGCCTATATGCTGGACCTACATCATGTCTTTCTGCTGGACCTACAACACGCCTATCTGCTGGACCTACATCATGTCTTTCTGCCAGACCTACATCACGCCTATCTGCTGGACCTACATCATGCCTTTCTGCTGGACCTACATCATGCCTATCTGCTGGACCTACAACACGCCTATATGCTGGACCTACATCATGTCTTTCTGCCAGACCTACATCACGCCTATCTGCTGGACCTACATCATGCCTTTCTGCTGGACCTACATCATGCCTATCTGCTGGACCTACATCACGCCTATCTGCTGGATGCAGGTTAGTTTGCAGTCAGATAAATCTGATGGCCATGTGTCTTTTTAACCTAATTTAATGTTACTATAAGGCCTGATCAAATGACCAGGGGACACCCCTTGAGATTAGAGAAAAGGAGGTTTAGAATTCAGCAGCGGAAGGGTTTTTTTACAGTAAGGTCTGTTAAATTTTGGAATTCACTGCCCAATGATGTGGTTATGGCAGATACAATGGATACATTTAAGAGAAGATTAGATACATTTCTTTCAAAACAGAACATACAGAGTTATACTGTTTATTAGTAGACAGATCAGGAAGGTCTGATAAATGACTAACTTATTTGGTAGCAGGAAAGCTATATAATTCTCATTTCTCTGGGATATGAGGCAAGGGTTGAACTTGATGGACTTGTGTCTTTATTCAACCTAATTTACTATGTTACTAACTCCCATCCTGCTGCAAGCATAGAAGCACAAAGTGGAGAAGTGCACAGTGAGGAGGAGACTTCATGAATACAATGAGTAAACATGAACGAGAACGACTGCTTGTACACTGGAGATCCTCCTTTCACTTAATTGTTCGGTACAGCAGAGCACAAGAGAGTAAGTCCGTGGATTGTCCCATTCCTCTCTCTCTCTTTGTATGTTGTTCTTCACCATCTATGAATCTCATACCCTCCGTGGCACCCCATGGCTCATCTCTCCCCACTCCACTACTTCCCATAATTCCATGTTCCTCTTATAACACATAGGCAAGTTTAAGCCAACATCATATGCTAATGACCAATGTCTGTCCCCCTCCTCTTGCATGCCTAAATCTCATGGTGAAACGTTTCTCATTCTTCTAGGAAAAGTGTTGTCATCAATTCGATATAACAAGTCCACCACTGAATCTCCACACTGCAGTGATTCTTAGGCAATCCAGATGTACTGTTAGGGCCAAATAAAAACACCCATTCATTTAAATGGGCTTTTCAACTTTGACATGTATAGGAGACCTCCCTAGCATTCAAGAGCTTAAAGGGATAGTAATGTTTCACAAAAAAAAGCAGCTCCAATTAATCTTCATAGTATTTGGGCCATGGAGAGTGTTATATCAATACTGTCAGAGTTGTAATTCAAGAGTAATTGAATGATAAAGTATCCCCTCCCCCCCCCCTTTTACCTAGTGTAAGCCACCTCCCCTCAGATGTGGAATCTGGTCACTTGACCGGACAGATCACAGCAAGGGACAATCTTCTTACTGTGATCATAAGTAAAACCCTTCCCCCCTTGACAGGTTTTCCTTTATGATCACTGAAGATTGTCCCTCTCTGTGATCCATCCGGACAGTCTTGCTGCTCTGAGGTGAGCAGTGTTACATCAGTAAAAGGGGCGGGAGGGGGATACTTTATCATTCAATTACTGTTGAACTACAACTCTGACGGTATTGAAATAACACTCTCCATGGTCCAAATACTATGACGATTAATTGGAGCTGCTTTTATTGTGAAACGTTACTATCCCATTAACCCTTTGAGTGCCAGAGGGGTATGCAACACATTGCACTCAAAAGGTTATAAGTCTCAGTTAAATCAATGTGAATTTGGTGAATTTTTCTCCATTCCCGATGGTGGAGTTGCCTTGTTCTCGAATTAACGTCATTCTCTTTAATCCAAGGCTTCAGGTGCAGGAAGATCTGTGTAATATGTGGAGGGCTGATCTGAATCCAGAACAATAAAAACAGCAGGAAAAAAGTAAAATAGATATTTATAAATCTCTATAGTTGGCGGTGTGAATTCCCATCACAGCCCAGGCCTCCCGCTGTTTTGTCCTTCTTAGGAACGGCTCAATGGCTCTCAGCGCTCACGGTAACAAGCTGACATGAATTTTCAGGGTTATAACGCTGTGTACAAAAGAGAAGGCCACAGTGTTCTCAAGTGAAACAGCACTAAACCCCCAAAGAATACATATTAATTAAAGGGATTTCATTGTTATCTGTTCACTCTCTCTCCGCCGCGTTCCTATCAATCAGATGCATTGTGCACCTCTGAGATAGAAATCTGAAGTGGCTTTATTTTCCTTTATAAATGGATACAATGTCAGCTCTGCAGAACTAAGAACAATGTAAGAGCGCTGTCATAGTGTTACTGAACATTGTGTGGAGCGCACAGGGTTACAGTCACCCAGCCAGCAAATATGGGAAGAATATTGCTCTATTATCCTATGGTACAGAATAATATACACCCAGATCTTCTACAGAGAGGGAAAGAGTAGACAGATAAGGATAGATAGATAAATAGATAGATAGATAGATAGATAGATAGATAGATATGAGATAGATAGATAGAGAGATAGATAGATCGACAGATATGAGATAGATAGATAGATAGATAGATAGATAGATAGATAGATAGATAGATAGATAGATAGAAGATAGATAGAAAGAAGATAGATATGAGATAGATAGATAGATAGATAGATAGATAGATAGATAGATAGATAGATATGAGATAGATAGATAGATAGATAGATAGATAGATAGATAAAGATGAGATAGATAAATAGATAGATATGATATAGATAGATAGATAGATAGATAGATAGATAGATAAAGATGAGATAGATAAATAGATAGATATAGATAGATATGAGATAGATAGATAGATAGATAGATAGATAGATAGATAGATATGAAATAGATCGATGGATACATAGATAGATAGGTAGATAGATAGATAGATCAACAGATATGAGATAGATCGATAGATAGAAAGAAAGATAGATAGATAGATAGATAGATAGATAGATATGAGATAGATAGATAGATAGATAGATAGATAGATAGATAGATAGATAGATATGGTATAGATAGATAGATAGATAGATAGATATGGTATAGATAGATAGATAGATAGATAGATATGATATAGATAGAAAGATAGATAAAGATGAGATATATAGATAGATAGATAAATAGATAGATAGATAGATAGATATGATATAGATAGATAGATAGATAGATAGATAAATATGAGATAGATAGATAGATAGATAGATAGATAAATATGAGATAGATAGATAGATAGATATAGATAGATAGATAGATAGATAGATAGATAGATAGATAGATAGATAGATATGATATAGATAGATAGATAGATAGATAGATAGATAGATAGATAGACAAATAGATATGAAATAGATCAGGGCTGTCCAAGTTAATTTCTCAAGGGCCACCAAAAGGCCAAGATGTAAGGATTTCCCTGATTAAACACAGGTGAGATAATCAGTGGATCATTCATTTTGACAGATTTACCTGTGATTAATCAGGGAAATCCTTACATCCTGGCCTCTTGGTGGCCCTTGAGGACTGAACTGACATAGATAGATAGATAGATAGATAGATAGATAGATAGATAGATAGATAGATAGATAAAGACAGATCTTTAATAACGCACAGCAATGTAACTAGAACCCATTGGACCCTGAGGTTACATCTGTGGCTGACCCACACACTCTAATGTATGGAACGAGTTTCAGTAACATATGCCAACACAGACCTTTGCAAGGTATTGGTGCTCCGAGGATTAATGAAGAAAAGGGAAGTGGCTCACCAATGCTATTCTTATCTTACAGGCTAGCAGCATCAGTATGTAATGACACAGTAACCGCCAATGACAGTAACTGGTCTGATTTTAATGAGTGTCAGAACAGTTCAGAGCCAAAGGGCTTTGTTGTCCCTACTGAACTCCCTGTAGTTACGTCTGTGGAGTGTATTTCTATGCTTAGAAGGATTTATCTCTGTACCGCAGTGTCCTTTGCAGTTACCTCGTTGAGTCTCAGAGGACAGATTCATAAATCAGCTTGGCCCATTGTCAGACTTTCTGCCTTTTCTCCTTCTCACCACTGGTGTCAGTATTCTCTCTGCCTTTTCTCCTCCTTGTCACTGGTGTCAGTATTTTCTCTGCCTTTTCTCCTTCTCACCACTGGTGTCAGTATTCTCTCTGCCTTTTCTCCTCCTTGTCACTGGTGTCAGTATTTTCTCTGCCTTTTCTCCTTCTCACCACTGGTGTCAGTATTCTCTCTGCCTTTTCTCCTCCTTGTCACTGGTGTCAGTATTTTCTCTGCCTTTTCTCCTCCTTGCCACTTGTGTCAGTATTCTCTCTGCCTTTTCTCCTCCTTGACACTTGTGTCAGTATTTTCTCTGCTTTTTCTCCTCCTTGACACTTGTGTCAGTATTTTCTCTGCCTTTTCTCCTCCTTGACACTTGTGTCAGTATTTTCTCTGCCTTTTCTCCTCCTTGCCACTTGTGTCAGTATTCTCTCTGCCTTTTCTCCTCCTTGCCACTTGTGTCAGTATTCACTCTGCCTTTTCTCATTCTGGCCACTGGTGTCAGTATTGTTTGCAGACCGTTATTTCCTTCTTGAAGTCCCTTCTATTGGCTGTTTTGCCATTTTATACCCCTATCCTTCCTCCTTCCAGTGCTCCTGGTCTTTTTGTCTGTACTGTTGTTGAGTCTCTCATTCTGACCCAACTACCCTTTGCCTGCCAATTAGGACTTGATGCTGCCTGTCTGTTGCCAACTCTCTTCCTGTACAGACTACTCTTCTGCCTGCTGACTTGGATTTGATACTGCCCATCTGTTATCCACCCTCCCGCTACACTCTGTTGGTCTTTATTAAGCTCACACTCTGCTGCCGATTGCTGACATATCATGGTGTTGCTACTTCTAGTATATCTTCCTGGAGAGTTATCCAGAGGTTAATGTCCTGGGCCCAATGCTTTTTAATTTGTTTATTAATGATCTAGAAGTGGGAATAGAAAGTAGCATCTCAATCTTTGCTGATGACACTAAGCTATGTAAGGAAATACATACAGAGCTCGATGTTTTTTCCCTACAGAAGGATTTAGATAAACTAAGTGAATGGGCAGAAAAGTGGCAGATGTCATTTAATGTAGATAAATGTAAGGTTATGCATTTGGGTTGTAGAAACAAACTTGCTACATATACTCTAAATGGGAAACAACTTGGGAAATCCTCATTAGAGAAAGATTTAGGAGTACTGATAGACTATAGACTTCACAGCAGTGTGCAGAGTCACTCAGCTGCTGCAAGAGCAAATAGAGTACTAGCCTGCATAAAAAGAGGAGTAGAAGCAAGGGATGGGAATATTATCCTACCTCTGTATAAATCCTTGGTTACGCCTCATCTAGAATATGGAGTACAATTTTGGGCGCCTGTTCTAAAAAAAGACATTACTGAACTGGAAAAGGTGCAGAGACGTGCAACAAAACTGATAAAGGGATTGGAGGATCTGAGTTATAAAGAGAGACTAGCCAAACTGGGTTTGTTTACATTAGAGAAGAGGCGTCTAAGGGGTGATATGATTACCATTTACAAATACATTCAAGGTCAATACAAAGAACTATCCAATGAATTATTTATGCAAAGAGCTGAGCTAAGAACAAGAGGTCATCCATTAAGACTTGAGGGAAGGAGCTTTTGACTAAAACACAGGCAGGGATTCTTTACATTAAGGGCGGTAAGGCTATGGAATTCTTTGCCTCGGGATGTTGTGCTTGCAGTTAATGTAACTGCATTCAAAAAAGCAATGGATGCCTATACACACACACACACACACACACACACACACCTACATTGGAAATTGCTCCAGAGGGCTTTTTGTTGCCTTCCTCTGGATAAACAGGGGTGTTATTGGCATGGGCTGGACTTGATGGACGCATGTCTTTTTTTCAGCCTTATCTACTATGTTACTATGTCATTCCCTGCTCATTTCTCCTGTTGGGGTTCTCTATACTTGGTAGCATTTTCCTGTATGGCCAGGGCAGTGGTTTGACATTACCAGGGGTATTGTCATACTCTAGCGATGCCCACTAGCACCGAACTCTAGCCTTTCCTCTCCCCAACAGGAGAACTAGTTTTACTCCTGGTGGGGTATCTTAAGCAGACCACCAGCTTCTCCGGTTGATGCTATCCAGCATTGCAGCTGGCAGCTATACTACAGCCCAGCTGTGAATAGCCCACGTCCACAAACTGGTTCCACGTTTGTAGTTTCCAAGGATTCCCAGGTCTTTCACACCCCTAATATCTCCTATAGAGGGATACTTGTTAGGTATGGACCCCTAATATCTCCTATAGAGGGATACTTGTGAGGTATGGACCACTAATATCTCCTAAAGAGGTACACTTGGTAGGTATGGACCCTAATATCTCCTAAAGAGGTACACTTGGTAGGTATGGACCATTAATCTCGCCTAAAGAAGGACACTTGGGATGTGTCGACACCTAATATCTCCTACAGAGAGACAGTTGGGAGGTATGGACCCCTAATATCTCCTAAAGAGGGACACTTGGGAGGTATGGCTCCCTAATATCTCCTAAAGAGGGACACTTGGGAGGTATAGACCCCTAATATCTCCTAAAGAGGGACACTTGGAAGGTACGGATCCCTAATATCTCCTAAAGAGGGACACTTGGGAGGTATGGACTCCTAATATCTCCTAAAGAGGGACACTTGGGAGGTATGAATGAACCTTTATCCAGTCCCTGTTAAAGAATGCACTAATTGAGCACAAATCATCACCAGAAAAACTATATAAATGTGTTTAATTTTTTTCCAGTTTCTTATATTGTTATTCAACTAATCAGTGGATTATACCTATAAATAAGGCATCAAAAGAAAGTCCTACTTATCCTTAAAAACGTTACATAAAATGTGTGGATAGACTAAAGGAATTAGAGGGAAAATATGGTTAAAAAAATGACATATTAAATAAATCCAAAATTGTTCTGATCCTCTAGTGTAAAAAGGCCTCATCGGTAAGGGTATAAGAACTGAAGGGGTGTAAAACCCATTGCCTTGCAGTACGTTGTGCACCCATCTGGTCTTTAACCCTTTGAGTGCCAGAGGGGTATGGAATACATGGCTTTGCAATGCATTCTGTACCCCCTGGCATTCAAAGGGTTAATGTGTTAAGTTGGTTTTGAACTCTGATTGCAGTCTGAAAAACTGCCAGGAACTGTTATGTCCTCCTTTATAAACATAGAAACATAGAATCTGACGGCAGATAAGAACCATTCGGCCCATCTAGTCGCCCATTTTCCTACTGTAAAAACCTCAAACCTTATTTGGTCCTTGGTCTTGTGTTATGTTCAGGACAGCCTTATCCCTATCCCATGCATGTTTACATTCCCTCACTGTATTAACCTCTACCACTTCTGCTGGTAGACTATTCAACTTATCTACTACTCTCTCAGTGAAGTAAAAGTTTCTTGCATTATGTCTAAACCTGTGGCCCTCTAGTTTTAAACTATTGCCTCTTTGTGATGGACCACAGCACAAACGGCACCCAAAAGAGCTAAGCAGACTTTGCCTGTATCATAATGTTGTGAATCAATGCATTGTGTCCAGCAGTCAAAGGGGGTTATGCACTGAGGAGTGATAAACAGGTGATAAAGTGGAGATTACTTCTCCAGTGATACCACTTCTCTAGTTCTTATGTTATTGTATGAAGGCTATTCAATAAGATCTCCAAAACTTAAGAGATCTTAGTGAATTGGCTGTATACAATAACACTGATACTGGAGAAGTGGTATCATTGGAGAAGTCTTCTCTACTTTATCACCTCTTTATCACTGTTGCCGTTTGGCTGCAGTCCCCTCTGCTGTGCCTCGTCGCTTCCTCCTTCGTCTCGCTTGCACTTCCTGGTGTCTCTTGTGCACTCCGATTCCAGCTTGACGGCCGGTTCCAATAGGCTTCTTCCCTGGGTCGTGCCTCCATTGTTTTGTCTCCTCATTGGTCTCTCCTTCTTTTTTAAACTGCTCAAGCAGTGCTGCATTTGCCCATTCCATGAGCTTGCTCAGTGTTCCTAGTGGTCCTCGTTTTACTTTCTGGCATCAGACCCAGCTACCCTTCTGAACACGGCTCTGTTTGACTTTCTGGCACGGCTCTGTTTGACTTTCTGGCACGGCTCTGTTTGACTTTCTGGCACGGCTCTGTTTGACTTTCTGGCACGGCTCTGATTGACTTTCTGGCACGGCTCTGTTTGACTTTCTGGCACGGCTCTGTTTGACTTTCTGGCACGGCTCTGACTGACTTTCTGGCACGGCTCTGATTGACTTTCTGGCACGGCTCTGATTGACTTTCTGGCACGGCTCTGATTGACTTTCTGGCACGGCTGATTGACTTTCTGGCACGGCTCTGACTGACTTTCTGGCACGGCTCTGACTGACTTTCTGGCACGGCTCTGATTGACTTTCTGGCACGGCTGATTGACTTTCTGGCACGGCTCTGTTTGACTTTGTCACGGCTCTGATTGACTTTCTGGCACGGTTCTGTTTGACTTTCTGGCACGGCTCTGATTGACTTTCTGGCACGGCTCTGATTGACTTTCTGGCACGGCTCTGATTGACTTTGTCACGGCTCTGATTGACTTTCTGGCACGGCTCTGATTGACTTTCTGGCACGGCTCTGACTGACTTTCTGGCACGGCTCTGATTGACTTTCTGGCACGGCTCTGACTGACTTTCTGGCACGGCTCTGACTGACTTTCTGGCACGGCTCTGATTGACTTTCTGGCACGGCTCTGACTGACTTTCTGGCACGGCTCTGACTGACTTTCTGGTACGGCTCTGATTGACTTTCTGGCACGGCTCTGACTGACTTTCTGGCACGGCTCTGACTGACTTTCTGGCACGGCTCTGATTGACTTTCTGGCACGGCTCTGACTGACTTTCTGGCACGGCTCTGATTGACTTTCTGGCACGGCTCTGATTGACTTTCTGGCACGGCTCTGACTGACTTTCTGGCACGGCTCTGACTGACTTTCTGGTACGGCTCTGATTGACTTTCTGGCACGGCTCTGACTGACTTTCTGGCACGGCTCTGATTGACTTTCTGGCACGGCTCTGATTGACTTTCTGGCACGGCTCTGACTGACTTTCTGGTACGGCTCTGATTGACTTTCTGGCACGGCTCTGACTGACTTTCTGGCACGGCTCTGACTGACTTTCTGGTACGGCTCTGATTGACTTTCTGGTACGGCTCTGATTGACTTTCTGGTACGGCTCTGATTGACTTTCTGGCACGGCTCTGACTGACTTTCTGGCACGGCTCTGACTGACTTTCTGGCACGGCTCTGACTGACTTTCTGGCACGGCTCTGACTGACTTTCTGGTACGGCTCTGATTGACTTTCTGGTACGGCTCTGATTGACTTTCTGGTACGGCTCTGATTGACTTTCTGGCACGGCTCTGATTGACTTTGTCATGGCTCTGACCCAGCTATTCCTCTCTGACCATGGCTCTGATTTGATTTTCTGGCAACTGACCCGGCTATCCTGATGACAATTGCTCTGCTTGACTTTTTGGGCATCTGACCCGGCTGTTCCTCTGACCACAGCTCTGATTTGATTTTCTGGCAACTGACCCGGATATTCTATTGACAATGGCTCTGCTTGAACTTTCGGTCATCTGTCCCGGCTCTCCTTCTAACCACTGCTCTGATTGACCCCTGGTATCTGATCCAGCTATCCCCTCACTATTCTAGTCCTTGTTCCCGGTACAGTTCTGTACCAGCATACCCTGGCCCTGGTTTTCTACGGTTCCCATAATGCTCCCATCCTGACTGAACCCTGGCTCAACTGGGGTAGAACAATCTAGTTTTGCAACCAACATCTTTACACAGTTCAGCTGCAGCAGTAGGAGTACCTGGCATACTTTCACTGTGCCCAATTCTCATTCCCAAGCAGTGCACCCCGGCAACCGAACCAGGGCCAGGACCACTTAGGTTCCTATTCCCCGTGTAGTGACAATCACGTCTTAGTGAATAGCCCCCATTGTATTAAGTATGAGCGAAAACCCTACATAATACAAATAACCAAATAAACAACACCAATTTTGTATTAAAGGTTAAAATAGATTTGTGAGTTTATTTTTCTTCTTTTAAAAGTTAAAATACAACAAAAAATTGGAGAAATGCTACAAAAAAAAAAAGGAATAAAAGATTCATTACAGGATTACAATTAGCCGGCAATTGTAAAAAAAAAAAAAAAAAAAAAAAAAAAAAAAAATCAGTTTATACACAACATAGATACAGTATATGTACATACATAGACACAAAGTATTTGGCATTTTAAATGACGTTTCATAAATAAACACTACAAGTTAGTTGGGGTCAACATTTTGTTATTTTGTTGACTCCTTGGAGGATAGAGAAGTCTTTTACACCTTGTAAAGCAATGTGTTGGATTTGTCTTTGGCATCCGAGGAGTTAATAATATAATTTTCTCCTCCTAAAAAAGAAAAATTAAAGCGGAACTATCATAAATTGCCCCCCAAATCCTTATTAACCCCTTAAGGACTGGTCACGCACGAACACGTTGGTCACTTAAGGACCAGGGACCATTTTTTTTTTAGCGAATCCGATTCCGGGCTCCCCGAACTGTGTGCTTAAAGGAGCAGTAAACTTTTATTTATGAAAACACATATTTTACAGAGCTTTTCCTGCTAAATAAAACAAGGTCGCTCACATCGCTATCATATGTTTTATTAAAAAATTATAGCAGTTTAAATAACCAGGAAGTGACTTTACTGTGTTTACTTCCTGATAGTTCTAACTGACAGGAAGTGAATTTACTGTGTTTACTTCCTGATAGTTCTATCTGACAGGAAGTGAATTTACTGTGTTTACTTCCTGATAGTACCATCTGACAGGAAGTGAATTTTCCTGTGTTTACTTCCTGATAGTTCTAACTGACAGGAAGTGACTCAGCAGTTTCTATCACATTTTATGGAGACCTGTATGTGTCTGACTTTTCTGACTTTCCTCTTCATTAGAATCTAATAGGAAATCTAATTAGAATTTGACCACTAGAGGGCACTGCTAATGTAAAAAAACATGGGTTTAAACTGTAATAACTCTGGAAATATAAATCTCTGGGCAGTGGTAGTACCCTCATTTTACTCAATAGGAAAATCCCTACAATATATATTTTTTCATAAAAAAAGTTTACTGCTCCTTTAAGGGTATAACCGTCATGGGTCCTTAAGGGATTAACATAGCGATACGCATATACATACTTTTATTATACTGAATAAGTCCGGCATTAGTGAGAAATACCCCTTGTTCGGCAGGCATCAGCGGCAGGGATCTTGCTGTAGACGCTCTCTGCACCTGCTCTGTCAGTCCCTTCTGGTACCTTAAGGTACCAAGGAACTCCACTCACTAGTCCTAGAGGTGAATGGGACGGACAGCGCAGACGCCTTTTCTGTGCTGATGCCTGCCGCATCAGTATTTCACACTAATACCGGACTTATTCAGCATAATAAAAGAATGTAAGACTATACATTCAGGGATCATTTCAATAGTTTATAACTAGAGAAATGTGCTAGTAAGTGACCAAAATAAAAGAATGTATAAGTGTATTGCTATGTTAATAAGGAACTGGGGGGGCAATTTCATTTTGATGACAGTTCCGCTGGGAAATTTCTTCTTTGGTGACCTCAGAGAGGGTTCATGGGCTGCGAACAGGCATGGGAGTCACATCATAAAGTGGGTGGGGCTTAACTGGGTGGGCAGGGCTTAATAGGGTTGAGAGGAGGAAAGGTAGGGTTTAAAGGGATAGGAATACTTCTAATAAAGTGCAGGTCTGAGTTTTCTTTATTCTATTTTGAGCACGTAACGCTATACTTCAATACTAACAGATTTGTAGTTCAATCGCAAATTAATCCAAAGGATCCCCCTCCTGCCCCTTTCACCTGCATCACTCTACCTCCCAGTTTGGTCCAGATGGAGCGAGGTGAGGGACAATCTTCAGTAAGCAAATATAAATTCCTGCCCGCCTATATCAAAGGGTTTTCCTTATACTGACCGAGCAAAGATTGTCCCTCACTGCCATCAGTCTGGTCCCATGACCAGATTACAGATCTGATGGGAGGAGTCCAGAGGGGGATCCTATCAGATTCAATAGCAATCGAACTACAAACCTGTTAGTACCAAAATGCTAAATGCTAAAAAAAGAATAAAGACGACACGGGCTTGCACTTGAAGTATTACTATCGTTTAATATTAGAATGGGCAGGAACTGGGCAGAATGGACGAGAAGCGGGCAGAGTTACCCAGGAAACTCACCAAAGCTGGAGAATCCACTTCTGTGCCCCATACTTCCCAAGTGTCCCTCTTTAGTAGGGATAGACCCTCTTTTAGATCCAAATCCCGATGTCCCACTTTCCCACCCTGATGTCCCTCTTTTTAGGAGATAATAATTTCTGGTATTGTATTGTATTGTATTTTTTTATTTATATAGCGCCAACCGGTGTACTTGGCACTTTACAGATTACATTTAATATAGAAGGGGTACAATAAGTGCGGTGATTAAGTGCTTATATAGGCAGTCATAAGGGGGAGAACAGGTGAGTATACATTAGGATAAGAGGTCCCTGCCCCGTAGAGCTTACAATCTAAGTATAGGATGGGTGACATACAGATACAAGCTGGTAGAGAAGGAAGTGCAGTGTTTGGCTTATGATCATAATGATAATGTTTCCATATTACGCTGTTGCTAGAGATAAAAGGTGATCTTTTAGCTTTGATTTAAAGTTGTTGAGGGTTGAGGCTTGGCGAATACTGGGTGGTAGGGAGTTCCAGAGGTAGGGGCCGCATGTGCGAAAGCTTTCAATTGTGAAACAGAGATAGTGGTTAAAGGGGCAGTGAGTCTTCCACCATGAGTGGTGCGTAGTGGACATGCAGGAATATGGGGGATATCAAAGATGAGATATAAGGCGGGGACAAGTGATGGAGAGCCTTGAAGGTAATGAGGAGGATTTTGAAGGTGATACGCTGCTTTATGGGGAGCCATGACAGTGATTTTAGGAGTGGTAGGGTGAGTACTGTTCTGGAGGAGAGGAAGAGTATTCTGGTGGCTGAATTAAGAACTGATTGAAGAGGAGCGATATGGTTAGTAGGAAGACCAGTAAGTAAAGAGTTGCAGTAGTCCAGGCTAGTGGTGTGTATATAAGTGTGTAATGTTGCTCTACAGCTATAAAACTCATATTAATGTTTGTTTAAATGTCAGTATATGTGTATATAAATAAGTCTATGTAAATAAAATACTTTGGTCTTGCTATAAGTCATTTATTAGGTTACACAAAGTGGTGATACTGGTTCATGAAATAGCCTAAAAATTCTCGGTAGTACCCCGCCCACCACCCATACACCCTCAATCACCAACTAAAACAAAAGTGTCCCTCTTTGGCCATTTGAAATGTTGGGAGGTATGGTGCCCGGAGAACTGGTACAATCAGCTCTAAACACCAGAATCTTCAGGGCTGATTCGGAGGTTCTCAGACATGGTGATTTACATTAAACGAGCAGTAAATGGTTATTATGAAAAATATGTTACACAGCATCTCCTGCTAAATACAACCAGGATACTCTCACTGCTGGGAAATGTTTCTTTCAAAGTTATTATAGTTCTATCTGATAGCAACAGCAGCAACTGGTATACACAATGCATTTTCATAATACACTGCATTGTTGAGTAGTAAGTGCCACATTCAAAATGAGGCTTGCATCAAAATGGCACATTTAAATGTCACCCTATTAAAACAGATTCTAAAATGAAGATGATACTAAAATGGTCCCAGTGAGCTATTGCAAACCCTTACAAGCTCATGAGCCTAGCTGAGCATCTCTGACTTCTTCTATCTAGTAAATGAGTAGAATGATTAGGGTGTGGGGGGTGAAATGGAATACACATAGATATACTAGTTATAAGGGATAGGTACATTAGGGTAAAGGGAAGTTGGATTACATTGTTTTAAAGGGATAGTAATACTTTGTTTTATCTTTATTTTATTTTGTAGGCATTAAAAAAACATGAAGAACGGTATGAGTCTTATCTCTCAAACCTTTATGGTTTGAGAGATATTCACAAGCAAAGTTTCCCCTCCTGCCCCTTTTACCTAGTGTAAGCCATCTCTTCTCAGATGTGGAATCCAGTCCATAGACCAGACAGATAACAGAAGGGGACAATCTTCTTCCTATGAGAACAATGAAAGCCCTGCCCCCCTTGACAAGTTTTTCAGGTTTTTCCCTTATCTTAATTGAAGATTGTCCCTCTCTGCAATCTACCTGGGCACCTCCCTTCTGATCTGGCTGAGCAGTGTTACATCAGTAAAAGGGGCGAGAGGGGGATACTTTATCATTCAATTACTCTTGAACTCCAACTCTGACAGAATCGATATAACACTCTCCAAAGTCCAAATACTATGATGATTAACTAGAGCTGCTTTCATTATGAAACATTACTATCCCTTTAAGATTTCACTGCACAGATTTATTTTCTCAGTATAGGTCTGTGCTTGAAGGAATACTAACAATACTAACGTAGGCCTGGATGGTTATCTGCACTTACCGACGTTTGTGCAGCTCATTTCTAATGTACCTGCTCTTGGCCCATGCTCAAGAACCATCGCAGCTTTGTTATCTCTTTCCAACCACCTTGAAGAGAATTTTCCTTTGTCCCCGCTGTACGCCTGTGAAATCGGGATGTTTGTTGCAAGTGATGTGTAACTTTGACAGCTGTACTTATGAATCTTTAAGCTGTATGATCGTCCTGAATTTTGTGTATGGATTTTAATCTTTCAATAAACAGGGCCAGATTTACATCTCAGGAGCCTGTAGGCACAAAAAATCTGAAGCGCACCCCCCCATTGGCCATCTCCACTGGACACCTACACAATGCTCCAAATCTCCACATTACCCCCACATAACCATAATGCCCTCACGTTGCCCTCCATCAGCTCCATATTGCCCCATCAGCTCCAACTTGCTCCATTAGCACCAACTTGCCCTTACATTGCCCCCATCAGCTCCAACTTTCTCCAACTTGCCCCCATCAGCTCCAACTTGCCCCCATCAGCTCCAACTTGCTCTCACATTGCCTCCATCAGCTCCAATGTGCCCCCATTAGCTCCAACTTGCTCTCACATTGCCCCCATCAGCTTTTAACTTGCCCTCACATTGCCCCCATCATCTTCACGTTGCCCCCCATATCTGTTTCCTATCTCCCTGGTGGTCCAGCGGCAGGAAAAGTCTGTGCCTCTTTGGGCACAGATCTGTATGCTGTTGCTCCCGCAGCCTTTTCTTCAATAATGCAGAGCGCTGGGAGATGATGTCATCTCCCAGCGCTCTGCATTACTAAAGAGCCGAGGAGGGAGCAACAGCATACAGATCTGTGCCCAAAGAGGCACAGACTTTTCCTGCCGCTGGACCACCAGGGAGGTAGGAAACCGATATGGGGGGCAATGTGAAGATGATGGGGGCAATGTGAGGGCAAGTTGGAGCTGATGGGGGCACAGACTTTACTGTGGGGATGGTTACTGCTGCCACTGTGCACAGCGCGATCGCTGTAATAAAAAATAATAATAAATAAATAAAACTAATTTCAGTGACAGGCGCCCCTCTGTGGGGTGCACCTGTAGGCAGATGCCTACTCTGCTTATTGCAAATCCGTCCCTGTCAATAAAGCGTTTTAAAATGATATATTAAAGTCCACCATAACATTAGGTTAAGCAGATGCATATTAAATGGGGGAAATAAAAGGCACAATTAAAATCTTGTCACAAGATGATTACTGACCAGAGAGCCAAGATCCTATAGAACAGGTAAATACATCCCAAATATAGGCAACATTGTAACATACAGGACAAAATCATCCCAAATACCCATGAAAATCACCAATCCTTACTAATCCTTGACTACGAGAGAAGTTTCCGATGTATTGCAAAGTATACAAAGGGTTAAACGCCCAGTTGGTTTGCCCTAGCATTCCATAGTGCATCAGCTACATACAATACAATATCAGACATTACAGAAAGCAGTTCACTTTTAACCCTTTGAGTGCCAGAGGGGTACGCAACGCATTCCAAAGGAATGCGTTGCGTACCCCTCTGGCACTCAAAGGGTTAAAATGTTGCACAGAAAACTGTGTGCAGCTAAACAGAGCATTCCCCATGTCACCGTGATGAATGGGGTGGAGACAAGAAAGACAGATGGTAACTCCGGAGCTGTAACGGGTTTATTATACTTGAAGTTCCAAAGCCAAATACGGAACCCCAGCACCTAAGTAACATACTAAATGCCAAATCCTATGAAGACAGCAAAAATATGCAGCTCACTGGAGCACACAGATGAAAGATCTTGCTAAGGTATGTTGTCGCCACTGCAATATCAGATGCAGGTTAAAGCAAGGTTTAAGCCGGCAACATGAGAATCTCATGATCTTGATGCAGGGCGAGATTCTTATGTCACCCTTTTCATCATTGTAACATGGTGAATGTGTCGTTTAGTTGCATGCACTTTTCTGTCCAACATTTTAAAAGGATACCACAGAAAGCTCAGTATTCAATTTAGGGGGAAATTACCATCTTACAGAGTTATACTGTAGCATGAAAAGAGTTAATCATTTGAGTGCCAGAGGGGTAAACAATGCTCTGGCACTCCAAGGGTTAACTATAAGACTAAGTGTATTCAGAAAGAATATTTCACATTGATAACTTTACAAAGCTCTGCATAAAAATACACACAATAATCTGCTTTTCCCTTGACATAAAATGCAATCTGTTACATAAGCTCTAAATAAAGGCATTACTGTGATTGCTTGAAATCAGCAGCCAGTCTAATGACGGAAATGCTGTGTAAGAAAAGCTGTTTGTGAGATCGCGGTGCCACTCTTCTGCCTGGCACCATGGAGTTTTAAAATAATTACTATTGCTTTTTATTTAGAGAAGAGGCGTCTAAATGGAATTGGAATACAATTTACAAATATAGTCAAGTCCAATGCAAGGAATACTCTGGGGAAATCTTTACTGAGCTGAGCAAAAAGAAAACGGGGCGTCCATTAAGAGTAGGAGAAAGGTTCTTTCAGGCTAGGGTTGCCACCTTTTCTTCAAAAAAAATACCGGCCATGACATTCCCTCCATAGACTTAATATTGGACAGAAGCCAATTTTTTACCGGCTTGCTGGTAAAATACCGTCTGGGTGGCAACCCTATTTCAGGCACAGCAAAGACAAGGGTTTTTTCTTACACTACAGGTAAAAAGGATGTGGAATTATTTAACTCAATGGCAGATACTGTAAATACTTTCAAAGAAAATATATTGGATAGCTTTTAATCTAAGATCAATTTAGAGATTTCATTGCAGGATAATGGTCCAGCAGGAAATCCAAAGGCCTTTTAGAACCAGGAAGGAATTTTTATTAACCACTTGAGAAATAATTGAAAACGGCTCCTCCTGATCAATAAAGGAGATCTGAGAAAGGTGAGACCAGATGGATTCATGTCTTTTATCCAACCTCATAAGTACGTAATTACATTTAGTGTACATTGGGCACTCAGGAACTTTAAAGGAGCAGTAAACTTTTTTTATGAAAAAATATATATTGTAGGGATTTTCCTTATTGAGAAAAATAAGGGTACTCCCACTGCCGAGAGATTTATATTTCCAGAGTTATTACAGTTTAAACCCATGTTTTTTTTTTACATTAGCTGTGCCCTCTAGTGGTCAAATTCTAATTAGTTTTCCTGCTAGATTCTAATGGAGAGGAAAGTCAGAAAAGTCAGAGACACACAGTTCTCCATAGAATGTGACAGAAACTGCTGAGTCACTTCCTGTCAGTTAGAACTATCAGGAAGTAAACACAGTCAATTCACTTCCTGTCAGTTAGCACTATCAGGAAGTAATCACAGTAAATTTACTTCCTGTCAGTTAGAACTATCAGGAAGTAAACACAGTAAATTCACTTCCTGTCAGAACTATCAGGAAGTAAACACAGAGTAAATTCAGTTCCTGTCAGTTAGAACTATCAGGAAGTAAACACACAGTAAATTCAGTACCTGTCCGTTACAACTATCAGGAAGTAAACACAGTAAATTCACTTCCTTTCAGTTAGAACTATCAGGAAGTAAACACAGTAAATTCACTTCCTTTCAGTTACAACTATCAGGAAGTAAGCACAGTAAATTCAGTACCTGTCAGTTACAACTATCAGGAAGTAAACACAGTAAATTCACTTCCTTTCAGTTAGAACTATCACGAAGTAATCACAGTAAATTCACTTCCTGTCAGTTAGAACTATTAGGAAGTAAACACAGTAAAGTCACTTCCTGTCAGAACTATCAGGAAGTAATCACACAGTAAATTCACTTCCTGATTATTTTAACTGCTATAAGTTTGAATAAAACATCTGACAGTGACCTTGTTTTACTCAGCAGGAAATTATCTATAAAATATGTGTTTTCATAAATAAAAGTTTACTTCCCCTTTAACTAAACAGCAGTTACTACTTCTGAGTAGGAAAGGGGTGTGCAATCCACTGCAATGGTTTAACCCATTGTGTACCAGAAGGGGTATGCGTTGCTTTGCAATGCATTACGTCTCCCCTCTGGCATGCAAAGGGTTAAAGAATATTATGGAACTTGCGTACTGGGAACTGGCAACAAATATACCATATGGGACTAACAGGAGCACCCCACATTCAATTTGATTGTAATACTTACAATGTAAAAAAAAAAAGATGTTGATTTTATCCCCCTGAATAAAACAAGGGTTCTCCCACTGCTAGAAAGACATTTTATTCAAAAGTTATTGCAGCTTAAACATGAATTTTTGTAGGTGCAATATCACATTGTCCTGAAATTGTAAAGTGGCGCTGTTGCTACACATCTTATAGACAGCTCTGGTCAGTTGACCATAAACCTTCATAGGATGGTGTAGCAACAGCGCCACTGTACAATTTCAAGACACTGTGATACTGCATCCAGAACATTCACATTTGAGGTGCCTTAACTTTTGAATAAAACACCTCTCCGCATTGGGAGTACCCTTGTGTTACTATCCCTTTAAATGGGGCCTTTACAATCCTGAGTGCCAGAGGCCTCCAAAACATTGCAAAGCAATGCACAGGAACCCACTTCAGTGGGGTAAAAGGCACACTTAAAATCAGAGGGAATTTTTATTCGCCCCCTATGTTGCAGTTGGTTTGTTCCAGGATTGTTACAAGTTGCCTCCATACATAAAGCTTTTTGGGGTTTGATATATAGCCTCAATTTACTTTTAGATTTTTTACTCCTAATGGCACCTTGATTTTAAAATGGCATCAGTATTGGCACATACAAAACTGGCTCTTAAGACAAGGGAAAGGGGATTAGAGACAGACAAGTAAAAAAGGATTTATGCAGGTGAGAGAAACGCATGCATATTATACAGTACTGATTAACTCTTTAAGGTCCAGATGGTTGTTAAAGGGATAATAATGTTTCACAATAAAGCAGCTCCAATTAATCTTCATAGTATTTGGGCCATGGAGAGTGTTATATCAAGAGTAAATGAATGATAAAGTATCCCCCTCCCGCCCCTTTTACCTAGTGTAAGCCACCTCCCCTCAGAGGTGGAATCTGGTCTCTTGACCGGACAGATCACAGCAAGGGACAATCTTCTTACTGTGAGAACAATGAAAACCCTGCCCCTCTTGACAGGTTTTTTAGGTTTTTCCCTTATGATCACTGAAGATTGTCCCTCTCTGTGATCCATCCAGACAGTCTTGCTGCTCTGAGGTGAGCAGTGTTACATCAGTAAAAGGGGCAGGAGGGGGATACATTATCATTCAATTAGTCTTGTACTACAACCAGGGCTGGTTCAAGGATTTTTGCCACCCTAGGCAAAACCTCATTTTGCAGCCTCCTTGGCGCCGACCCTTGTATCCTGCCCTTGTATGTGTATGCGTGTCAGTGTGTTTGTGTGTTCCTTATATGTGTATAAGTGGCAATGTGTGTGTTACCTGTATGTGTATGTGTCAGTGTGTGTGTTCCCTATATGTGTGGACGTGTCAGTGTGTGTGTGTGTTCCCTATATGTATACAAGTGTGTTAATGTGGGTGTTCCCTATATGTGTATAAGTGTCATTGTGTGTGTTCCCTGTGTGTGTCCAGGAAGCAGAGAGCCTCAAAGTGAGTAGCATGGGGAACTTATTAGAAGGAATTGCCACTCAGAACACTTGCCTTTTAATTCCTATTGTGCAGATACAGATTATGAAGCCACAAAGCTGGTATATGCACATTCTGGTGTGAGAGAATCCCCCAAGTGACAATAAGAAAAAACATCCCGGCAGGCAATGGTCTCCGTAGGGTGACCACATGTCCTGGAATGCCTGGGACTGTCCCTTAAGTCTCTCCTGTGTCCCGCGTCCCGAATCATCCCCCACCGGGACAATTAAGAGTCCCGGAATGAAGGCAGCAATTAGCAAAGCCACCCGAGTCCTGACCCAATCAGTCCACTTAGCCTACTCAGCTGGGCTATTCTGCCTGCCAGCGCCAGTCAACTCAGTCACATCACAGCCTACCTACTTCCAGCAAGGCTGTACGCACCACCACCAGCCAATGAAAAAGGAGAGTATTACAATAGATCTCTCCTCATTGGCTGGCTGGTACGTGCAGTGTGAGTCACATGCTGGTGGCGTATCCTTTAAGTTGTTGGGAGTGAATGTGAGAGTGAGTGTCAGCCCGTGCAGAGGTGAGATACGGGATGGAACAGGCGCTTGACACAGCAGCAGTGGCAGACTGTCAGCACAAACAGATTCGTCTTCTCCAGGCAAGTGAGACTGAGTTGGGGTGAACACATGTCCCGGGGTGGCAGACTGGAAATGTGGTCACCCTAGGTCTCCCATTCATTGCTACTGCATGTGCTGAATACACCTCTAGCATTCAATGGCTTATTATATCCCTCATATAAATTAATGGTCATATTTATTTGTCCTCTATGTTGCAGCTGATTTGCCCCAGAATTAGACAAGTTCTTAATACATCAGCCTCAGTTTAATTACTCTGACCCATAATACCGAGGCAGCAAGATAAACAGAATAACTGGAACCAGCAGCTGAGGCAGCCTTGAGAATGCAACCGTTTTCTGCCTGCCCTCAAAACACTACAAATTTCAAGTGCCCCCTGAGCTCTGCTTGCCTCTGTATTGGATTCCTCCACCTACATTGGCTTCAACCTGAATATGGGTGGGTTAGAGTAGGTTAAGCCTATCCTGGGTGTTCAGCAAGTGTGTGTGTGTGTGTGTGTGTGTGTATTTGTTGGGGGTGTGTATTTGTTTGTGGTATGTGTGTGTATTTTTTGGTGGAGTGCGTGTGTGTGTGGGGCTTGTGTTGCATGCGGTGTAGGCAGCCATTTTTTTGTGTGGCTTGTGTGTGTGTGTGTCTGTGGTGTAGGAGCAAATGGCAGCCATTTTGTTTTTTCCCTCACTTGTATAGTGGTGGGCGGGCCAACTCCCTGCATGATTTTCACAGGAGTGTGTGTGTGTATACATATTTACTACAACATGGCATTCATGGCTGGACAATATTTATGCAAGACAACACAAATAAAACTACTAGCAAATTCCAGAACAAACCAGCTTTAACTAAATAAAATGTTCTCTGGATTTATAATGGGATTTTAACCAGAAAAACCCTGGAGAGGTCTACAGTTCATTGCATCAAAAGCTGTTGGAGATCTCTCTAGCATACATGGCGATAAAAGCCCCATTTAAAACCATGTGACTGTTTTAAAATTATATTTGTTCACTGTGTCCAAGTTGGTTTGCCCCAGAATTGCTACTCCTTTGCTACTAAATTGCTCCTCATATATTAACCCCTTAAAGGGATAGTAATACTTAAAATGTAAAAAAAAATATGTTGTAGGGTTTATCCCCCTGAGTAAAACAAGAGTACTCCCACTGCTGAAAGGTGTTTCATTCAAAAGTTATTAATTTTCAAAGTTGAATTTTTTAGGTGCAATATCACAGTGGCCTGAAATTGTACAGTGGCGCTGATGCTACACGATCCTATGGAGGTTTATGGTCCCGGGACCAGAGCTGTCCATAGGATCGTGTAGCAACAGCGCCACTGTACAATTTCAGGCCACTGTGATATTGCACCTAAAAAATTCAACTTTGAAAATTAATAACTTTTGAATGAAATACCTTTCAGCAGTGGGAGTACTCATGTTTTACTCAGGGGGATAAACCCTACAACATATTTTTTTTTTTACATTTTAAGTATTACTATCCCTTTAATAAAAGCTCTAGATATGACAATTGTTCACATGTAGCATCAAAATTTAGTTGTCACCCATTTTGTACAGGACAGCAGCCCCTGCTCCATTTCCAGTGTCCCCTGGCAGCTCTCACTCTACACTAGGAACAATGAGTGCAGCACGTGATGAAGGGGATGCACGGACGCCATGGCGAGATAATCAGTATGTGCACTGTGCCCCTACAGCAGGGGTCTGTGCACCCTATGTACCGTTCACCGCTCACTGTCTCCCTCCTCTCCTGTCATTGATCTCCGCTCCCCGTGGCTGTCACTCTTTCCTTCATCACAACAGCCGCCGAGGTGCGTGTGACTCTGCTGTGACTGCTCCCCCATTAGTTGTGCGCCCTAGGCAGGCGCCTACCTCGCCTATAGATGGCGCCGGCCTCCTCCTTCCCACCCTGTTCCTCCCATTTCCCTGAAATAACACTCTCCATGGCCCAAATACTATGAAGATTAATTGGAGCTGAAACATTACTATCCCCTTAAAGGGATAGTAATACTTCGTTTTAACTTTATTTTATTTTGCAGGCATTAAAAAAACACGAAGAATGATATAAGTCTTATCTCTCAAACCTTTATGGTTTGAGAGATATTCATAAGCAAAGTTTCCCCTCCCGCCCCTTTTACCTAGTGTAAGCCATCTCTTCTCAGATGTGGAATGCAGTCCATAGACCAGACAGATAACAGCAGGGGACAATCTTCTTCCTATGAGAACAATGAAAGCCCTGCCCCCCTTGACAAGCTTTTCAGGTTTTTCCCTTATCTTAATTGAAGATTGTCCCTCTCTGCAGTCTACCTGGGCACCTCCCTTCTGATCTGGCTGAGCAGTGTTACATCAGTAAAAGGGGCGGGAGGAGGATACTTTATCATTGAATTACTCTTGTACTACAACTCTGACAGAATTGAAATAACACTCTCCATGGCCCAAATACTATGATGATTAATTAGAGCTGTATTTATTATGAAACATTACTATCCCCTTAAAGGGGATCTCTCACATAGATATAAGTAATGCTAATTAGTTAGAGCATTTAGGGAAAACATATAAAACGTTGTTCATTTAAAAAAACAAACAACTTTATCTGCACAAAAATTAATGCTCTGCTCCCCTCCCTCCTCCGATGACGGAGGCTGTCTATCGCTAAGCTGGAGCAATCTCATTGGCTAGATTTCGATCTCTGCCAATGAGATCGCTCCAGCTTAGAGAAAGAAAGCATCCATCATTGGAGGATGCTGGGTAGTGGGACAGGATCAGAGGCAGTACTGCAAGCAGGAAGTAGGCTGCTGGGCACTTTTTAAACATTAATGTTTGTGCAGATAAATTTTTTTTTTTTTTAAATGAACAACGTTTTAAATGTTTTCACTAAATGCTCTAACTAATGAGCATTACTTATATCTATGTGAGAGATCACCATTAAAGATGTTAACCCTTTGGTTCTGCAAGTAATTTAACCCTTGGAGAACCAAAGGGGTGTGCAACGCGTTGCTTTGCAATGCAATGCACAACCCTTTGGCACTCCAAGTGTGAAAGAGAGAATTAAAAAGGAGAAATAGCATCAAAGTTATCAAAGTGCTGTGCGTGGACTTAAGGGAAAGAAATTAAATCATAATGTGAGACATGAAGGTGCAATTACTGTACAGAGTCAATGCCACAAATTGGTCATATTGGTACAGTTAGTAAATAATATAATCTATTCTCACTGTGCATTAGCCAAGGTCCACCATGCAGCATCATGTGAACAGACTGTATATATAATGTGAACAGATCTTCTATACGTGTCAACATTCTATAGGTGCAGCTGAATTGTGGAGCAAAGCAATTGCACCATAGGAGTACAAAGGAAAGTTTCCCATTGCTTTAACCTCTTGTATGCCACATATATCTCCAAAAGTATTACTTCTCAATGTGCTGGTGAACCCTCTAGCATTCATGGGGTTAAAAGCCCCATTGAAAGGCACGCTAACACCTTGTAACAAAGCTGTCCTTATTCACTTAAAATAAGTAGAATCCTGGATGGTAGTCCCCCAAATTACTCCAATTTGTATTGTGCATATGGCCCTATGTTTGTGTCATAAGCACAGACAGATAGGTACATGTGAAGCTTCAGTATTCGCTCCACAGAACGGCTGTCCTTCCGCGATCCACACTGACCACATAGTCTCCAGACATTGACCAGGTCACCGCATTCACAGAAGCCCTGCAGGTCAGGAGACAAATTTGAAACATATTACATGCAGGGATAGGGGGATTGGGGGTCACTGTGCAGCCCAAATGCCCCATTACTAGTAGGGATATTAACCCACTTAACGCCCGCCGAACATTTTTTGTCATTGTTTTAAATGACTTCCGGGAAGTATTTGTATGTCCTCTGTCCAGCTGGGACATCCATTCAGGACGTACATGTACTTCCTCTGTCCACCTGGGACATCCATTCAGGACGTACATGTACTTCCTCTGTCCACCTGGGACATCCATTCGGGACGTGCATGTACGTCCTCTGTCCACCTGGGACATCGGCTCGGGACGTACATGTACGTCCTTGGGTGGTAAGGGGTTAACACCATTACATGTCCAGAACCTCCCATCCCATCAGCCTGCATATAGCAGCATTGTTTCACATTGATCCAAGAAGTAAAGTAGAGACACTTTATAATTATATTAATTATATCTATATCCGATTTGAAGCAAACCTTTATATTGAATTACTGTAAAATCTTGGGTATAATACGCACAATTTTACCCCACTTCACCTTACGTGAAGTGGGGGGTGCATATTATACACAAGAGTTTTTTTCTGTAAAAATGCTTGCATTTGCCACCCACTTCCTTCAATGCTCTGTCAGGACCTTCAGCCTATGGTATTGCCCTGTTGAGGACCTTGAGATCCTCACAGTGCATTACCATTGGCTGGAGGCAGAAGGCCCTGAAAGCCCATTGAAGGAAGCAAGCGGCAAACGCAAACATGCTGCCAGCAGAGAAGATTTACAAAGATGAAGTTTGCCTTCTCTTCTATTTGCTACAATGGAGCATAGTAAGCCTTATTTTGAAAGCAGAGAGCACCGGGGGAGGGAGGGAAGATATCTGCCAGACATTAAATTTTTTTTAGTAAGGGGAAAAACAAGGGTGTGTGTTATACACAGGCACTCTTGTTTTCCCCTAAATCTTGGGTATAATATACACCTGGTATTATACACAGGTGCGTATTATACCTGAGATTTTACAGTATGTATATGTGTGTGTGTGTGTGTGTGTGTGTGTTTGTGTGTAATACTAGAAATGATGCAAGGCGTTGCTGGTGTGATAGGCATAACTGGAACCTTGCTCATCTTATGTCCCTGGAGAAAGCTTGCGTGCTGCTGATGAGAGGATGTAAATTACATTATTTGTGTCATGAGGGGGTGGGGCTTAATCATATTTGTATCATTAATTAAGAGGGAAGTGGGCAGAACAGGGTGTAAAGTGGGAGGAGCAGGGCTGGGCAGAACAGGGTGTAAAGTGGGAGGAGCAGGGCTGGGCCGAACAGGGTAAGAAGTGGGAGGAACAGGGTGGGAAGGAGGAGAAGTGGTAGGGAAGTTGGAGGAACAGGGTGGTAAGGAGGAGAAGTGGGAGGGAACTAGGCAGAACAGGTTGGGAAGGAGGAGTAGTGGGAGGAACAGGCTGGAAAGGAGGAGAAGTGGGAGGGAAGTGAGAAGAACAGGGTGGTAACGAGGAGAAGTGGGTGGAACAGGGTGGGAAGGAGGAGAAGTGGGAGGAATAGGGTGGGAAGGAGGGGAAGTGGGAGGAACAGGGTGGGAAGTGGGAGGAACAGGGTGGGAAGGAGAAGAAGTGGGAGGGAAGTGGAAGGAACAGGGTGGGAAGGAGGAGAAGTGGGAGTGAAGTGGGAAGAGCAGGGTTAGAAGGAGGAAAAGTGGGAGGGAAATGGAAGGAACAGGGTGGGAAGGAGGAGAAGTGGGAGGGAAGTGGGAGGAACTGGGTGGGAAGGAGGAGAAGTGGGAGGGAAGTGGGAAGAACTGGGTGGGAAGGAGGAGAAGTGGGAGGGAAGTTGGAGGAACAGGGAGGGAAGGAGGAGAAGTGGGTGGGAAGTGGGAGGAAGAGGGTGGGAAGGAGGAGAAGTGGGAGGGAAGTTGGAGGAACAGGGTGGGAAGGAGGAGAAGTGGGAGGAACAGGGTGGGAAGGAGGGGAAGTGGGAGGAACAGGGTGGGAAGGAGAAGTGGGAGGGAAGTGGAAGGAACAGGGTGGGAAGGGGGAGAAGTGGGAGGAAAAGGGTGGGAAGGAGAAGAAGTGGGAGGGAAGTGGGAAGAACAGGGTGGGAAGGAGGAGAAGTGGGAGGGAAGTGGGAAGAACAGGGTGGGAAGAAGGAAAAGTCGGAGGAACTGGGTGGGAAGTAGGAGAAGTGGGAGGAAAGTGGGAAGAACAGGGTGGGAAGGAGGAGAAGTGGGAGTGAAGTGGGAAGAGCAGGGTTAGAAGGAGGAAAAGTGGGAGGGAAATGGAAGGAACAGGGTGGGAAGGAGGAGAAGTGGGAGGGAAGTGGGAGGAACTGGGTGGGAAGGAGGAGAAGTGGGAGGGAAGTGGGAAGAACAGGGTGGAAAGGAGGAGAAGTGGGAGGAACTGGGTGGGAAGGAGGAGAAGTGGGAGGGAAGTTGGAGGAACAGGGAGGGAAGGAGGAGAAGTGGGTGGGAAGTGGGAGGAAGAGGGTGGGAAGGAGGAGAAGTGGAAGGGAAGTTGGAGGAACAGGGTAGGAAGGAGGAGAAGTGGGAGGAACAGGGTGGGAAGGAGGGGAAGTGGGAGGAACTGGGTGGGAAGGAGAAGTGGGAGGGAAGTGGAAGGAACAGGGTGGGAAGGGGGAGAAGTGGGAGGAACAGGGTGGGAAGGAGAAGAAGTGGGAGGGAAGTGGGAAGAACAGGGTGGGAAGGAGGAGAAGTGGGAGGGAAGTGGGAAGAACAGGGTGGGAAGAAGGAAAAGTGGGAGGAACTGGGTGGGAAGGAGGAGAAGTGGGAGGGAAGTGGGAAAAACAGGGTGGGAAGGAGGAGAAGTGGGTGGGAAGGAGAAGAAGTGGGAGGGAATTGGAAGAACAGGGAGGGAAGGAGGAGACGTGGGAGGAACAGGGTGAGAAGGAGGAGAAGTGGGAGGGAAGTGGGAGAAACATGGTGGGAAGGAGGAGAAGTGGGAGGAACAGGGTGAGAAGGAGGAGAAGTGGGAGGAACAGGGTGGGAAGGAGGAGAAGTGGGAGGAACAGGGTGAGAAGGAGGAGAAGTGGGAGGAAAGTAGGAAGAACAGGGTGGGAAGGAGGAGAAGTGGGAGGGAAGTGGAAGAACAGGGAGGGAAGGAGGAGACGTGGGAGGAACAGGGTGAGAAGCAGGAGAAGTGGGAGGGAAGTGGGAGGAACAGGGTGGGAAGGAGGAGAAGTGGGAGGAACAGGGTGAGAAGGAGGAGAAGTGGGAGGAAAGTAGGAAGAACAGGGTGGGAAGGAGTAGAAGTGGGAGGGAAGTGGAAGAACAGGGAGGGAAGGAGGAGTAGTGGGTGGGAAGTGGGAGGAACAGGGTCGGAAGGAGGAGAAGTGGGAGGAAAGTTGGAGGAACAGGGTGGGAAGGAGGAGAAGTGGGTGGGAAGTGGGAGGAACAGGGTGGGAAGGAGGAGAAGTGGGAGGAACAGGGTGGGAAGGAGAAGAAGTGGGAGGAAAGTGGAAGAACAGGGAGGGAAGGAGGAGAAGTGGGAGGAAAGTGTAAGGAACTGGGTGGGAAGGAGAAGAAACTCCCCACCACCAGAGAATCAATCTCCGTCCCCAGAGACCGGTAATTCAGTCTGAAAACTTGAGTCCCTGGGGCAGATCCAGAGAGTTCCCAGGTATGACGAATGGGAACGCCATGCAGTTTGGGGACCCGCTAGACCGATGCAGCAGTGAGTCTCACTGCAACTATTTTCACAGGAGTGGGCAGGGGAGCAAAGCTTCCCCCGATTCACTGCCTGCTGCAGATCTCTGTCCTCTGCCACTCCAGGGTGGTGAGCGTAGCAAATCAGGAACCTTTAGACTTAAAGACGTATTGTATAGTGTTGTTCATGTATCAAACAAACGCGCACACACGGCAAAGGGTGGGAGGGATGACCAATCGAAGCGGAAAAAGGGAAGGGTGAAGAGGGAAACCGGAGAAAGGCAGTGGGAGGCGCCGGAAGGAAGGGTGGGAGGGGATAAAGGGGAAGTGAAGTGATAAAAGGGAGGCTGCAAACTGTGAAACTCTCTGCAGCGATTTTGACAGGAGTTCCCCACCTCACCAGCCACTTAGGTCAAAATCACCATCCCCTGTCAACTCACTGCAGTGATTTTGTGGGGCCGCTCCCATCAAAACCACCACCCCGATTTGAGTAACTTCTTCCTACTGCCACCCCAGGGTGTGGCTAGCAGTGACCCTGGACCAGTCTAGGCAAACAGGGCAGGCTTTTATAGATATGTATATTTATTCATAAATCTTTACTGGTACAGGGACTGTATTCCTATCCCGCTATCCATGAGTAGTACTTAACGTGAACACGGCAGCTTAAAGGGATAGTAATGTTTCACAATAAAAGCAGCTCCAATTAATCATCATAGTATTTGGACTTTGGAGAGTGTTATTTCAATACTGTCAGAGTTGTAGTACAAGAGTAATTGAATGATAAAGTATCCCCCTCCCACTCATTTTACTGATGTAACACTGCTCACCTCAGAGCAGCAAGACTGTCTGGATGGATCACAGAGAGGGACAATCTTCAGTGATCATAAGGAAAAAACTGTCAGGGGGGGGCAGGGTGTCCTTATGGTCACAATAAGAAGATTGTCCCTTGCTGTGATCTGTCCTGTCAAGTGACCTGATTCCACATCTGAGGGGAGGTGGCTTACACTAGGTAAAAGGGGTGGGAGGAGGATACTTTATCATTCAATTACTCTTGTACTACAATTCTGACAGTATTTTTTTACCTAGTGTAAGCCATCTCTTCTCAGATGTGTAATGCAGTCCATAGACCAGACAGATAACAGCAGGGGACAATCTTCTTCTTATGAGAACAATGAAAGCCCTGCCCCCCTTGACAAGTTTTTTCAGGTTTTTCCCTTATCTTAATTGAAGATTGTCCCTCTCTGCAGTCTGCCTGGGCACCTCCCTTCTGATCTGGCTGAACAGTGTTACATCAGTAAAAGGGGCGGGAGTGGGATACTTTGTCATTGAATTACTTTTGTACTACAACTCTGACAGAATTGAAAGAACACTCTCCATGGCCCAAATACTATGAAGATTAAGTGGAGCTGCTTTTATTTTGAAACATTACTATCCCTTTAATTCAAGCTTGCATTTTCGAAAACTTATTTATAAACTACCTGGTGTCATGTTAGCCAAAAGACCAGCAAGTGTACAGTTAAGGAGATATTCCTCCTCGGTCCTATATAGTAATGTATTCTAATTCCCGTAACCGTGAGGTACTAGTGATGTTTTATATGCTAATGAAGGTTTTCAGTAATGTTTCATATACAAATTAATCTCAGTGCTGCACCAGGAGACTTTCACTATCACGTTTCCCAGAAATAAAAGTATGACTATTTCCTAAACCAGACATCTGCTGGACTTCTGGTTAACAGGACACAGAGGCAGTTTTGAATGAAGTTTACAAATATGTAAAAAAAAAAAAAGTAGGGGGGCGATTGGTCCACTTTAAGCTTCGAGCAGCTTCACTCAATTATGTGTTTACATGAAAGTAACTGCCTATAAGATGCACTTACTCCAAGGTTCGCACAATGCTAAGCACACAGACTCGCAGTAGCTTGGAAAAATATGGATTTTTTCACACCTATGTTCACACAATTTTGATTTCTCACAATCACCTTCACACAATTCTATCATTTATCTGCACACAATGTTGTTTTTTCAACCCATCTTCACTAGGGTGACCACATTTCCATCCTGCCATTCCGGGACACGTGGTCACCCTAGTCCCGCGGCTGAGGCTCTGTCCGGAGCTGACCATCTTTCTGAGGTTGACACAGAGTAAAAGTTCCCACTGGGAACAGCCTCAGAAAGATGGTCAGCACCAGCGGGAGCCTCAGCCGTGGATCTCACTTGCAGCACCAGCATACCTGTTCCACCCCAGCTGTCTCGCACACACCAGTCCAGCCAGCCAATGAAATGTATTTGCTATATGGTCTTCATTGGCTGGCTGGACTGGTGTGTGTGAGACAGCTGGGGTGGAACAGGTATGCTGGTGCTGCAAGTGAGATCCACGGCTGAGGCTCCCGCCGGAGCTGACCATCTCTCTGAGGTTGACATAGAGTAAGAGTTCCCACTGGGAACAGCCTCAGAAAGATGGTCAGCGCCAGCGGGAGCGTCAGCCGCGAGTCTCACTTGCAGCACCAGCATACCTGCTCCACCCCAGCTGTCTCACACGCACCAGTTCAGCCAGCCAATGAAATGTATTTGCTATATGGTCTTCACTGGCTGGCTCAGCCAGTCAATGAAGACCATATAGCAAATACATTTCATTGGCTGGCTGGACTGGTGTGTGTTTAGGGTTGCCACCTTTTCTTACAAAAAATACCGGCCATGGCATTCTCTCCATAGACTTAACATTGGACAGAAGCCAATTTTTTACCGGCCTGCCGGTAAAATACCGGCTGGGTGGTAACCCTATGTGTGTTGCTCTATTCCGGGACTCTTTGTTGTCCCGGTGGGGGGTGACCCGGGACGCAGACCACCAATAAGGGACAGGCCCGGGCATTCTGGGACGTGTGGCCACCCTAATCTTCACACAATACTGATTTTCCACACACATCTTCAAACAGTACTTTATTTTATCATTCGTTTGGACACAATGTTGATTTTCACACCCATCTGCAGACATTACTGAGTTTTCACACCTGATTTCACGTTTCGATCAGACTATATTGCGTGCCCCAGATCATTAGGGACAGGGAATTTCACAGGGCTCCAAACAGTGTCATATGATAGAATTTCATCTTGACAATGTGGGAACCTTCTACCACCACCTTATTGTTAAAAACTGCCCTGTTTCAGATATTGGTCAAGCACTGTAGCTGCATGAGTTCAGAAATCTCCCTACCTGTGCTGCCCATTCAGACTCCTCTCCAGCAATCCTGTGCGTGCATTCCATATGTAGACAGTGCCATCTGCTGACCCAGCTATGGTATAACTTCCATCAGGGCTTAAGAAAAACAAAACCATACATGTAACCTTTTGCGTATCAGAAGGGTGACCAATACAGAAAAACGAGGCAGCGGAAAATAGCAGCATTTTTAAAGCGGAACTACCACTTAATATAAAGACACCCCCCACTAATTATGCACATGGCCGTCTGCACGCCTGTGTCGTCATTCTCTTCTGGTGCCTTTTGGCTCTGTGCAATGCCCCCTAGAGGAGACCGGGACAAAAAGCGAAGGC
Organism: Rhinophrynus dorsalis; assembly: GCA_037306005.1. Lineage (NCBI taxonomy): Eukaryota > Metazoa > Chordata > Amphibia > Anura > Rhinophrynidae > Rhinophrynus > Rhinophrynus dorsalis. The sequence goes on along the minus strand of CM074719.1, from coordinate 619,394,638 downwards.
GCACAGACGTCTCTAAGCCAAGATGCCTGCATGCAAGCTTGGCCGCCGGTCTCACAAGAAAAAGGATTACTTTGGATGCTGGTACTTGTGGCAGATAACAGAACTATTAAGAAGCTAATCACCATTTGCCTAATTAGTGGGGGGTGACTTTATATTAGGTGGTAGTTCCGCTTTAAGTTTTATGATGGAATGAGAACAAAATAGAAACTTTCAAGTAATAGCAACTATAGCAGATCAAAAAGAAAAGGCAGGGACGTATTTACAGTAAAGGCAGTAATGTTATGAAATTCTTTGCCACTGGATGCTGTGCTTGCAGGTAATGTAGATGTTTTCCAAAAAGTAGTGGGTACCTTTCTAGCTCAGAACAATAATGAGAATTATGACAACAGGTTCCAATGCAGATAGGATGTTGAACCAGGGAAATATCTGACTGCCATTTGGAGTCAGGAAGGATTTTTTTTTCTTTTTGTAGGAGAAGAAATTAAAGCTTTCATGATTTTTTTTTTTTTTTTTAATATTTTTATCGAAGACAAAGATAAACGCCATTGGAAAGATCAATACAGAAGGCAGTTTACATATTGAATGGTACAGTAAATATATCCTGATGCAAATAAGACATAGGTGATTCTCCTTATCCGGTTTTTACTTTTCACCCTATAATTCCCTCCAACTGAAGGGATTCAACATCCCCTACCAAACACCCTCCCCTCCAACACACTCCAAACAGACTAAAACAACCCCCCCAACATCCTATCCTCCATCCCTGTATCCGTGCGGACAAGCAAAACCCCCCACCACCACCACCACCACCACGAGCAGGGAACAAACCCACATTACAAAAACTGAAAACTTAAAGAGGAAGTACAAAATGTTTAGCTTAACTAAGTCCCCTGCTTAGTAGCACTAGTCGCCAGAATTATTACCTGATTGAATAGATATATGCTTTATTCCCCAGCGGTCAGTAGCACGGAGCACGGACATCTTGCCAGAATGACGTCCACGTGCCTGCGCTGTCAGTCCCAGCCCGGGTCTAGGAGGCGTTGCTAGGAGCCAGCCGGCTTTGGCTGGGACTGACAGCGCAGGTGCGCGGACATCATTCTGGCAAGATGTCCGCGCTCCGTGCTACTGACAGCTGGGGAATAAAGCATATATCTATTCAATCAGGTAATAATTCTGACCAAAAACATCTGGCTAGTATATTGGCTGCTTCAATGCTGTATTAAAGAAGTACTGATTGGATTTGTGACGATCTGTGCTGTCTCTCTCTGTTGGAGGGATACTCCAGGCTGAGTACACACACACTATTTTTTAGGTGGCCTGAAAGTGTACAGATTTATGGTCAACTGACCAAAGTTGTCCATAGGACGGTGCAGCGACAGCGCCACTGTACAATTTCAGGCCGCTGTCATACTGCACCTAAAATATTCAAGTTTGAGCTGTAATAACTTTTAAATAACACACCTTTCAGCAGTGGGAGTGCCCTGGGATAAACACTACAATATGCATTTTTTACATAGTGTTACTATCCCTTTAAAGGGTTAAGATTACTATTTTCTCTGAGCAGAGACTGAGGTCCTGTGAACCGTCCCCATGGACATCTAGGAGCGATTGAGTACGTTAACCCTTGAACGAAGTCAAAATTCATAGGGGCCATAAGTATTTGCCAGCCATAGCAAGGTACATGGAAAATTATTACAAGATGGCATTAACCCTTTCAGTGTCAGAGGGATATGCAACGCATTGCTTTGCAATGCATGGCATACCCCTCTGGCACTGAAAGGTTTCATTGTCCTTTACTTACTTAATCATCATTTATTTTGTTTGGGGCTAGTCAATTTTTGGGTCCCCAATCGGTTGTGGACTACATCGCTTGGCTGGTTGGGGGGATGTTAATAGCTGTAGTCCCCAACAGCTGAATGTCGGACAATTGACTAGCTGTGATTTTGATTAAGATGTGACCTCTTTAGCACTGAAGGAGTTAAATTCTTCTGTTCAGTAAAAGAATGGCAGAATGTGAAATAACCAGAGGGGTTTTATATCTACAAAAAAGGCCAAAGGATCATGGGAAATGTTCTCGTGTCAACGACTCTTTTCCCTGCCAACCCTCTTAATACAGTCAAAACAAACACTGATGGATTTATTTTCTCTTCGGTTTGGGGCCAATGGATTTCCCCAGCGTCTTTCATAACAAAATAATGAAATCAGAGTGCCACAGAGGAAAAATGAAATGTATTTAATTCCTATTGCTTTAAATGGGTCTTTTAACCCCTTGAAAGCTAGAAAGTACTCCAATGCACTGCTTTGCAATGACGGGAGACCTCACTAATATCCAAACTGGGCCCCATATGATGAGTATCCTTTTAAAATAACAGAGTGCAGCTTGTAACGGCATTAAGTAGGTCACCGTGTTGAAAAGGGTGAAATGAGAATCTCACCCTGCATATAAGAACGAGATTCTCATGTTGCTTCTTTTAACAGCACTCTCGCCTGCGGGGTTGGTTTGCAAAAACAAAAACAAAAAAAATAATAATAATTTAAAAAAAATAAATGAATAAAATAAAAAAATAATCGAGCATGGTGTCCACTACTTTTCTTGGAATAATAAACTGCTTTAGCTTTGCAAAGTGTTTGAAACTTGGTTCTCTGTAGAGGTATTTACCAATGATAGATGTGTGGCTTTGTGTGTGTCATTAATTAAAGCAGAACTACCGCCCTTTTTAAACTTGGCCCCAAATCATTACCCATCTGGTGACTAGCTGCTCAATAGTACTAGTCGCCAGAATTATTACCTCGTTATTGAGAATTCCTACTGCTCCCGGGACTGACAGGCAGGAAACAGAGCAGACATCTTTCCATAGTGACGTCTGCACGCCGCACTGTCAGTCCCAGCCAGCTCTAGGAGACGTTGCTAGGAGGGACTGACAGCGCAGGTGCACAGACATCACTATGGAAAGATGTCTGCACTGTTTCCTGGCTATCAGTCCCGGGAGCAGTATGAATTTTCACTAACCAGGTAATAAATCTTGCAACTAGCACTACTGAGCAGCTAGAGGTAATTATTTGGGAAAAGTTTAAAAGTGGTGGTAGTTCTGCTTTAAATAAGTTGCCGTGTTGAAAAGGGGGACATGAGAATCTCGCCATGCATATAAGTGCAAGATTCTCATATAGCTTCTTTTAACAGCACGATCGCCTGCTGGGTTGGTTGAAAAAACAAACAAACAACTATAATCGAGCAGGGTCCACTGCCTTATCTGGAATAATAAACTGCTTTAGCTTTGTAAAATGTTTTGAAACTTGGTTCTCCATAGAAGTATTTATTAATGATAGATGTGTGCCTCTGTGTTTGTCATTAATTAAAAGTAAAGCTGCCAAAAAAAATATGCATGTTAACCCTTTTGGCACAGAAAGGGATATTATCGGGCATCTTTACTTTTAATTAATGACACACACAAAGGCACATATCTATCATTAGTAAATAAATCTATGGAGGAAAAAAATGTCAAAACATTTTGTAAAGCTAAAGGCAGTGGGCACCAGTGTGCCAATGTGTATGCTCGTCTCTATGTGTATCAGTGTGTCTGCTTATCTTTGTGTATCAGTGTGTTAGTGTGTTTGACTCCCCCCCTTGACTCTTTCTCCCCCTCTTGACTGTTGATTCCCTCTTTGATTCTCTTTCCCGTCTGTATCCTGATCCCCCTCTTGACTGTTGATTCCCCCTTTGATTCTCTTCCCCGTCTGTATCCTGATCCCCCTCTTGATTGTTGATCCCCCACTTTGATTCTCTTCCCCGTCTGTATCTTGCTCCCCCTCTTGATTGTTGATCCCCCCCTTTGATTCTCTTCCCCGTCTGTATCTTGATCCCCCTCGATTGTTGATCCCCCCCTTTGATTCTCTTCCCCGTCTGTATCCTGATCCCCCTCTTGATTGTTGATCCCCCCTTTGATTCTCTTCCCCGTCTGTATCTTGATCCCCCTCTTGATTGTTGATCCCCCCTTTGATTCTCTTTCCTGTCTGTATCTTGATCCCCCTCTTGATTGTTGATCCCCCCCTTTGATTCTCTTCCCCGTCTGTATCTTGATCCCCTCTTGATTGTTGATCCCCCCCTTTGATTCTCTTCCCCGTCTGTATCTTGATCCCCCTCTTGATTGTTGATCCCCCCCTTTGATTCTCTTCCCCGTCTGTATCTTGATCCCCCTCTTGATTGTTGATCCCCCCCTTTGATTCTCTTCCCCGTCTGTATCTTGATCCCCCTCTTGATTGTTTATCCCCCACTTTGATTCTCTTCCCCGTCTGTATCTTGATCCCCCTCTTGATTGTTGATCCCCCACTTTGATTCTCTTCCCCGTCTGTATCTTGATCCCCCTCTTGATTGTTGATCCCCCCCTTTGATTCTCTTCCCCGTCTGTATCTTGATCCCCCTCTTGATTGTTGATCCCCCCTTTGATTCTCTTCCCCATCTGTATCTTGATCCCCCTCTTGATTGTTGATCCCCCCTTTGATTCTCTTCCCCGTCTGTATCCTGATCCCCCTCTTGATTGTTGATCCCCCCCTTTGATTCTCTTCCCCGTCTGTATCTTGATCCCCCTCTTGATTGTTGATCCCCCCTTTGATTCTCTTCCCCGTCTGTATCCTGATCCCCCTCTTGATTGTTGATCCCCCCCTTTGATTCTCTTCCCCGTCTGTATCTTGATCCCCCTCTTGATTGTTGATCCCCCCCTTTGATTCTCTTCCCCGTCTGTATCTTGATCCCCCTCTTGATTGTTGATCCCCCCTTTGATTCTCTTCCCCGTCTGTATCTTGATCCCCCTCTTGATTGTTGATCCCCCCTTTGATTCTCTTCCCTGTCTGTATCCTGATCCCCCTCTTGACTGTTGATTCCCCCTTTGACTCTCTTCCCCCTTGAAACTCTTGATCCCCCCCTTGACTCTTTCTTCCCCCGTTTGACTCTTTATCCTCTCTTGACCCCCCCATTTTGACTCTCTCCCCCTTTTGACTTTATCCCCCTCTAGTCTTGACTGACTCTCTTTAGCCTCTTTCCCCCCTCTTGACACCCCCCTTTCCTCATTTTCCTCCTCTTACCTCTTGAGTCCAACTCCTCCATGATGTCTCCAGTCTTTTCCCCCACTGCCCACATTGAGAGCAGCTGGGGCCATGTGATACGCGGGGAAGCAGACCTGGTGCATGCTGGGGGTTTCTACATCTTTCTGGGCGCCACTATAAAACTTGTTCTGAGGACAGTGCAGGTTTAAAAGTGACATCCAGACCGATGAAGAAACACTAAGTGTGCACCTTGTCTGCTTAGCTGAGTGTCACTACTGTCAAAGTTGGGCAGGCTAACATTTTCTGGGCTCCCCCTGCTATGCCACTGACTTGGGCAGTAATTGGTGAGTGGGGGGGGGGGGCGCTGCGCCCCTAGAGAATGTGCGACCTAGGCCAGCGCCTACCTCGCCTATAGGTGGCGCCGGCACTGCGTTTGTTGCTATCTGAGAAAATCTGCTTATGATCATTTTTTTTCTCATACAATTCATACAATCTCTCTTAGCGTCATACATATTTCATAGTATCATAGTAAATTAGGTTGAATAAAGACACAAGTCCATCAAGTTAATCCTTTGACTCATACACTAGTGACATGAGAATTTTACAGCTTTTCTGCTACCAGATAAGTTAGTCTTTATCAGACCTTCCTGATTTACCGGCTGGGTGAGTTTCCTGTGAAAATCTGCCCACTTCTCCTTCCCACTCTGTTCCGCCCACTTCCTGGCACAATGATTGTAAGCCCCCCCAAATTAAGCCCCACCCCTTTATGATGAAAACTGCATCACTGGAATACGCCTGGTTGCAGCACATGGAGGCTCAAGAGGATGATGTTCCCAGATATCATTACATATTTTATGCACTTGCAGAATATCTCCAGTCAACTTTCTTCTGCTTTTTTTATTTTTACACTTTCATGTTCCTAACAGTGAAACTCCCTGAATTTCTGTTTCCAAACAGCTTCCTGCTAAGGTACTGTGAAAGCAGGGACAGTGACAACGTAACACTATCACCACAGCACTAAGTGCTCTGTATCATGGATTTAACAGACTTGAGGTAGGTTGATATCAGTCGTTGCTTTAATATTGCTTGACAGAAACCTCTATGTAAACAGAACGCTTCAGGGAGCTTACTGACAGACATAAAAGTGTTAAAATAAGGTAAAAAAAAATGATAGCAATTTGTTTAAAACATTTTGCACTTGCAGAAAATATAAAGTCAAAAAGGGAGGTTAAAGATAGGGATAGTAATACCTCGTTATCTTTATTTTATTTTGTAGGCATTAAAAAAACCATGAAGAATTATATGTCTTATCTCTCAAACATTTATGGTCTGAGAGATATTCACAAGTAAAGTTTCCCCTCCCGCCCCTTTTACCTAGTGTAAGCCATCTCTTCTCAGATGTGGAATCCAGTCCATAGACCAGACAGATAACAGCAGAGGACAATCTTCTTCCTATGAGAACAATGAAAGCCCTGCCCCCTTGACAATTTTTTTCAGTTTTTTCCCTTATTTTAATTGAATATTGTCCCTCTCTGCAGTCTACCTGGCCACCTCCCTTCTGATCTGGCTGAGCAGTGTTACATCAGTAAAAGGGGCGGGAGGGGGATATTTTGTCATTGAATTACTCTTGTACTACAACTCTGATAGAATTGAAATAACACTCTCCAAAGTCCAAATACTATGATGATTAATTAGAGCTGCTTTTATTATGAAACATTACTATCCCTTTAACTCTCATTTTAGCCTTTCACTTTGTTTTCCTTCTTGTGGGAATTTCCACAGAAAACACACGTTGGTGCCTTTACACAGAAATTCCTACGGGGGGAAGGGTGGGTGAACCATGACCCTTCTAAACATCCCAAGACACTCGTAAGTGGTTCAAATCCTAGCAACACCACCTCCCATAGGAAAAAAATAAATAAAAATTCCCATTGATTTATAGGGGACATTTGAATGTGCCCTTTAATTAAACTGAGGAATTTCTATTTGTCTCCTATAGCGCGGTTTGTTTGCTCCAAACTCACACTAGTTACTCTTAAACCTTTGAGTGCCAGAGGGGTACACAATGCATTGCAAAACTATGCGTTGCACACCCCTCCGGCACTCAAAGGGTTAATACATCAGCCTTTAGATTGCAGTTATGTTGCTGGAGAACCACAGGCTGGTTGAAGCTGGCGACACAAACCTGACTACCACTTTACAAAACAGACAAACGTGATGTCATTGCATACAACTGACTGCCAACGAAATCTAGCCGAGACGAAACCGACCCTGACAAAAGGTACATTTCACCATTTTTTGAGACAGATTTCTGTGCGGTGTCACAAACATCGAGCTGGTCGGACACAATCAATACCAAACAAATTTCTTTTGTGGAATTCTGTAGAGCAGAACTTTTTAAACTTGCGGCTGCAGTGGATCTCCTTGGTTTCACATGAAATGCTTGTGGGATCACAACTAAAACCTTTAACCACTCAGACGGCAGATAAGTCTGCATTTTTTTCATTTGAAGTACTCACTAATATCCAACGAGTTGACATAGTATAAATATAATCTTCCACAGGTCCATTGGTATTAACAGAACCACGCATACAGTGTCTGACACCCCAGTCTTGTTCCACTGATAGTCACAGACCCACCCATACACTGTCTGACACCCCAGCCTTGTTCTACTTGTAGTCACAGACCCACACATACACTGTCTGACACCCCAGTCTTGTTCTACTGGTAGTCACAGACCCACACATACACTGTCTGACATCCCAGCCTTGTTCCACTGGTAGTCACAGACCCAAACATACACTGTCTGACACTCCAGCCTTGTTCCACTGGTAGTCACAGACCCACACATACACTGTCTGACACACCAGCCTTGTTCCACTGGTAGTCACAGACCCACACATACACTGTATGACACCCCAGCCTTGTTCCACTGGTAATCACAGACCCACACATACACTGTCTGACATCCCAGCCTTGTTCCACTGGTAGTCACAGACCCACACATACACTGTCTGACACCAGTCTTGTTCCACTGGTAATCACAGACCCACACATACACTGTCTGATACCTCAGCCTTGTTCCACTGGTAGTCACAGACCACACATACACTGTCTGACACCCCAGCCTTGTTCCACTGGTAGTCACAGACCCACACATACACTGTCTGACACCCCAGCCTTGTTCCACTGGTAGTCACAGACCCACACATACACTGTGTGACACCTCAGCCTTGTTCCACTGGTAGTCACAGACCACATATACACTGTCTGACACCCCAGCCTTGTTCCACTGTTAGTCACAGAAGCACATATACACTGTCTGACACCCCAGTCTTGTTCCACTGGTAGTCACAGACCCACACATACACTGTCTGACACCCCAGTCTTGTTCCACTGGTAGTCACAGACCCACACATACACTGTCTGACACCCCAGTCTTGTTCCACTGGTAGTCACAGACCCACACATTCACTGTCTGATGACTTGGCCTTGTTCCAGCATTAGTCACAGACCACATATACGCTGGATGTAATACTAGCTTGTCCCACTGTGAACCACTGCAAGACTGTGTTTAGTGGAACCCCTTTGCACTCTTTTAGGGAAACATGAGGTTCCACAGAACGCAGTTTGAGAACCACTGCTATGCACAAAATACAAATTCGACTCATAAGATGTCCTAAAAACTGGCTCTATTCTTTCAAAGTAAAAAGTAAACTAGCTTATTAACGAGGGATCTTAGTAGAATAACACAGCTATGGCAGACAGTGCTTTGGTTTATAGAACATGTTGGCATTAACACGAAAGAGAACAATTGTACCACAGGTGAGTGATAGGCCTTTATCCTTCATACTGTGAGAAAGCTGTTACCTTAATATCGCCTTTGTCCAGTCACATCCGCATTTAAATCCTTCAGCCCTAGGGGGGGATGAACAAAAATTATATTGACATTAATCAGATTTACTCTGTATGTACGGTAATTATCTTTGTTTTAACTCTTGAATACTAGACATTGTCCTAAAATTTCCAAACCAATGCATTGGAGAAGACCTCTCTGTCATTCAAAGACAGAAGACCTGGGGTGTTATGCACTAAGATATGATAAAGAATAGATAACGTCTCGGTGATATCACTTCTCCAATTCATGTTATTCTATATGGAGCCAATGTACTAAGATCTTTAAAGTTGGAGAAATCTTCGTGCATTAGCTCCATAAAATAACACAGGACTGGGAGAGTTTAGAACACTGGAGAAGTCATCTCCACTTGATGAATAAGGTCCCAGGTAAAAAAACATATTGTTCAATGGATGTTAATGCCAGTCATTGACTACGGGGAAGTCGTCTATGCTTCAGTGCCACTAATCCATCTCTGTAAACTCAGCACTATAATTCATGAAGCTACTTTGTTCTCCACTGTAATTAGACATCCCATTATTGTGATGTTAAAAGAACTCAACCAGGTGTTCCCTTCAACTCTCTTGTCTACTTTAGAACCACTTCAGTGGAAAGCTACCACACAACTTATAACCTTCTCTCCCCTACCAGCGATTCACTGACTACTCCACACTACCTGAAAAGTATGATCACTCCAGCTCTCCATACTTCATATATCCTCCTCACCACTGTCAGCAGTTAATTCATTATTCCACACCAGCTCTCTATACTTTCTATAACCTCCGCTACACTGCCATCAACTTGCTGACTATTCCACTTTACCCGAGCAATACGCTCACTCCAGCTCTCCACCCTTCTTATAACCTCCACTCCACTACTAGGGACTCACTGACTACTCCACACTACCGGAGCAGTATAATCACTCCAGATCTCCATACTAACTATAACCTCCACTACTAACAACTCACTGACTATTCCACACTACCTGAGCAGTATGATCACTCCAGATCTCCATACTAACTATAACCTCCACTCCACTACTAACAACTCACTGACTATTCCACACTACCTGAGCAGTATGATCACTCCAACTCTCCATACTATCTATAACCTCCACTACTAACAACTCACTGACTATTCCACACTACCTGATCAGTATGATCACTCCAGCTCTCCATACTAACTATAACCTCCACTACTAACAATTCACTGACTATTCCACACTACCTGATCAGTATGATCACTCCAACTCTCCATACTAACTATAACCTCCACTACTAACAACTCACTGACTATTCCACACTACCTGAGCAGTATGATCACTCCAGATCTTCATACTAACTATAACCTCCACTACTAACAACTCACTGACTTATTCCACACTACCTGAGCAGTATGATCACTCCAGATCTTCATACTAACTATACCTTCCACTACTAACAACTCACTGACTATTCCACACTACCTGAGCAGTATGATCACTCCAGATCTCCATACTAACTATAACCTCCACTTCACTGCTAACAACTCACTGACTATTCCACACTACCTGAGCAGTATGATCACTCCAGATCTACATACTAACTATAACCTCCACTCCACTACTAACAGCTCACTGACTATTCCACACTACCTGAGCAGTATGATCACTCCAGATCTACATACTAACTATAACCTCCACTGCTAACAACTCACTGACTATTCCACATTACCTGAGCAGTATGATCACTCCAGATCTCCATACTAACTATAACCTCCACTCCACTGCTAACAACTCACTGATTATTCCACACTACCTGAGCAGTATGATCACTCCAGATATCCATACTAACTATAACCTCCACTCCACTGCTAACAACTCACTGATTATTCCACACTACCTGAGCAGTATGATCACTCCAGATATCCATACTAACTATAACCTCCACTCACTGCTAACAACTCACTGACTATTCCACACTACCTGAGCAGTATGATCACTCCAGATCTCCATACTAACTATAACCTCCACCACTAACAACTCACTGACTATTCCACACTACCTGAGCAGTATGATCATACCAGATCTCCATACTAACTATAACCTCCACTACTAACAACTCACTGACTATTCCACACTACCTGATCAGTATAATCACTCCAGATTTCCATACTAACTATAACCTCCACTACTAACAACTCACTGACTATTCCACACTACCTCAGCAGTATGATCACTCCAGTGCTCCATACTAACTATAACCTCCACTCCACTGCTAACAACTCACTGACTATTCCACACTACCTGAGCAGTATAATCACTCCAGATCTCCATATTAACTATAACCTCCACTCCACTGCTAACAACTCACTGACTATTCCACACTACCTGAGCAGTATGATCACTGCAGATCTCCATACTAACTATAACCTCCACTCCACTGCTAACAACTCACTGACTATTCCACACTACCTGAGCAGTATGATCACTCCAGATCTCCATAATTATAACCTCCACTGCTAACAACTCACTGACTATTCCACACTACCTGAGCAGTATGATCACTCCAGATCTCCATACTAACTATAACATCCACTTCACTGCTAACAACTCACTGACTATTCCACTCAACCTGAGCAGTATTATCACTCCAGATCTCCATACTAACTATAACCGCCGCTCCACTACTAACAACTCACTGACTATTCCACACTACCTGAGCAGTATGATCACTCCAGATCTCCATACTAACTATAACCGCCGCTCCACTACTAACAACTCACTGACTATTCCACACTACCTGAGCAGTATTATCACTCTAGTTCTCCATACTAACTATAACCTCCGCTCCACTGCTAACAACTCACTGACTATTCCACACTACCTGAGCAGTATGATCACTCCAGATCTCCAAACTAACTATAACCTCCGCTACTAACAACTCACTGACTATTCCTTAAGAGTATGATGGGTCTGAGGTTCCCACCCCTGTAGTAAAAGACGTATCTCCTGTCATTACCTGAATACCTGTAGGATGTTATTAGTCCGCATATCAATCAGGCTCAGCACATCATCGCGGGAGCAGCTGAGCAGTTGGCTCTGATCTAGGTGCAGGTAAAGCGAAGTGATCTTGTCTTCCAGCGTCACCTCCCTGATACAGTTCACAGACCTAAAGTATAAAACCAGTAAGGCATCAGATTTTGAGAAATTTACCTTTATTTGAGAGTTCCGCAGTCTGGCACTCACTGCTAATTTGCTTCAGTGGCGGGCTAATATTACCCACACTGTTCTGTGGCAGAGCCCGCATACTGGGGCAGGTCTAATAGAACAGTTTAGCCTCATCCAGAAGTAATTTGCATACTTTGGATGTAATTAGCATTAAATGCCAGACCCCATCAAAATATACATGATAACTTCTCAAAAAACATTTTTTTTTTTTTTTTACAGAAAAATGGTTAGCACGCACTACAGGCAGATTTTAACTCTCTGTAAAATAATTAACCCTTTGGGTGCCAGAGAGGTGCGCAACACATTGCAATGCGTTGCTTAACTCTCTGGCACTCAAGGGTTTAAATTAATCTTAACCCCTTAGCATCATTTAACATACCAGGACCATCCCGCCAGTCCGGATGTTAAAGACAGGTGACGTGCACGGAATTCTGAGATGGCAGTGTGCCTGCACGCCGCTCTGCCATCCCAGAATTCATTGCTACAAAAAAATTCCCCGAGTTCCTTAACAGCCTCCTTCTCACGGATCAGGCGGCCGTTAAGGCATTAAAGACAAAGTTTACTGCTAAGTTAAAGGTACCCTATCCCTTAAAATATATGAAACATAGTAGGGATTTTCCTGCTGAGTCAAATAAGGTTACTCCCACTACTGGGAGGTGTGTCCTTCCAGAGTTATTGCAGTTTAACTGCTGTTTTCTACCTTAATAGTGCCCTCTAGGGGCCAGATTTCAGATATATATATTTTGTTGCATTTTATGGGAGAGGTGAGTCACTGATAAAACTTCTCCATAGAATGTGATGTTCCCTGCGGAGTCACTTCCTGTCAGGTTGAACTATCAGTAAGTAAGCTGCCTATCTCTCTGCCTTGGGAGATTAGAACAGTTTTAACTCTTCAATAAAATAACTGCTAGCAGTGGTAGTACCCTTGTTTTACTCAGCTGGAAATATATAACTTACATTTTTGCATAAAAAGTGTGCTGCTCCTTAACCCCTTGCATTGTAACGTGTTGGATACCTTTCTGGCACTCAAGGGGTTAAAGGTGAGTAGTCATCCCCTATTATGTTATTGGTTTGTCCAGAATTCTCCATTTGAGTTTGTGCATAGGGTCATATAAGCCTTAAAGGTACACAGATATTAATGCTGTTGGCCTTCAATGATTAACCGCTTAACGACCGGTGACGTGTCAGGACCAGTAAACTTACCTAAAGGACTGGTGGCGGCCCTGGCACGTTGCGTATTTTGTGCTCACATTGCTCATGTGGGAGCTCTGTAAGCACTAGCGGGGTCTGAAATTAACCACTCCAAGAACGGATCGCTGTCTCTCAGACCCCCGTTCGGTGCGCCGGCACACGTCAACAGTCACATGTGTCGGCGTGCCGACCAACTTCAAAGCGGCCCTTAAGGGAAGGTCACTTCCCAGACTGCTCATCCTTAAGGGGTTAATGGCCATTGGGGTTAGGAAAACTGTCAGGATAGTAAAGCACCTTATATGGGCCAAAGCGTTTTCCCTCTGCTTGTAAGTTTACTAATTCATTTATATTTATTTGATTTAAAGGAACACTAAACCCTTCTAATAACCCCTCGCTCACCTTACTATGAGGGATGTAAGGTTCAAATGCTGCTACTTCCCGGGATGGGACCAGCATCATGTCATCATGTCAGCCTCATTTCTATTGGCTATACTGGTGGAAGTGACATCACAGCAGCCAATAGGAATCATCAGCTGCCACGCTGCAGCTTATAGCACCGGCTCTGGGAAGGAGAAGCCTGATGGAAACCTGTACACTGATGGCTGTAAGTGTAAATTTGCATATATTTTAAAAAAACTTTATTCATAACTGCCTATGTATCATGTTAGCCAAAAGATAATTTCTGAAAAAGGGAACGTTCTATCACTCTCTACTATATGCTGCACTGCTAACCTCATTATTATAAATTAGCCTATGGTATCACAATCAGAGAGCTCTTTCTGAAATTCTGAAATCAAAATAACAATGTGTCCTACACTACATTTTTTGGACTTTTGGCTAACGTGATACACAGGCAGCTCTGAATGAGGTTTTCAGGTATGCAATCTTGATTTTAAGGAGACAAGTCCATTTTTAAAAGCCTATTTAAAATAAAATAAATAAATAAATAAATAAATATTGTGCCAATATGTGAAGTCGACCAACCTGCTGTCCCAGTATCGGATTTTCTTGTCATGGTGACCGCTGATCATGTAGTTATCAGAGCAGACCACGTCGCTGCAGTAAGAGGAGACAGAGATACTCCGCAAACCTGCGGGAAAAGATGGTTATTAAGTAAATATATGAACCACAAGAAAGGAAGGCAACAAAGGCCGCATTTCCCATTTGGCAAAGTAGGCAACTGACTAGATGAGCCTGACTGGGAGGGGAGGAGTCTCAGCTGGGTTGAGCGGTGGGCAGAGGCGTAACTAGAGGCCTCTAGGCCCTGGTGTAAGAAGTGCCACGGGCCCCACCACCACCACCACCACATCAGACCTCCTCGACCACACTGACCCCCTCTACAATGCCCCTCAATCTTCACAATGCCCCCATCTCCTACCTCCCTGGAACTCCCGCGCAGTCCTCTTAGTAATGCAGAGTGCTGGGAGATGATGTCATCACTCTGCATTACTAGATGATGTCATCTCCCAGCGCTCTGCATTACTAGAGCACCGGAGGGAGATTGCGGGCGCCAGGAGGAGGGGTTGCAGGGGGTGGCTGGTCCCCTGCAGTGACAGGCCCGGTCGCAGGTGCGACCCCTATAGTTACGCCACTGGCGGTGGGTGTAACCAGTGCAGTCCTAATCTCCCTGCACTAAAACCCTTACTCCTGGCTTACGGGGGTCAGGTTTCATTCGGATATGATTTTCTGTTTATGGACAAATTTTGGAATTCTGTGGAATTTGTATTAATTCCCTATGGGACAAAGGGTTAAAAGCCTTATTTAAATGAACAGAAAAAAAAACCCTGCACTAATCCATACGGAAAACCCAAAAATGATAAACCCGGTGTAAAGTATATATTTATATAGATTTATTTCAAACCAATGAGGGGGTTTGTAGCATAATTTGGCCAAAGAATGTTAAAAAGGGATAGTAATACTTAATAATTACTAATCCCTATATTAAAGTCATATTAAAAAGACATGTATTGCTCCCAGTGTCATTTCTCAAACCTTTATGGTTTGAGAGATAATCGCTCCTAAAGTTGCCCTCTCCCTCCCTCTTCGGTCGTACGACCGTCAGGTGGCTCTGCAGCAGAGCTGAGATCGAGTTAATAAAAAAGAAATCTTTCACTGAAATGATCTGGTTTGAAAGCACACGTAGAAGACCGTTTTAGTGAAAGATTTTTTTTTTTTTTTTTATTAAACCGATCGCTGCTCTACTGCAGAGCCGCCTGATGATCCTAAGACCGGATTTCCCTTCAGTCCGCTACAACGCTGACTACCGGGAAGGGGGAGGGAGAGGGCAACTTTAGGAGACATTATTACTATCCCTTTAAAGCAGAACTACCATGTGCAGTAAAGTTGCTCTGCAATAATAAGGCAGCTGGTGATTAGCTTCATAAGAGTTCTCTTACCTCTCACAGCAACACGATGCTAGAGAAATCCTTAATCTTGGGAGACAACTGAGCGGGTTAGTGCAGTCTGCGCACTTGCGCCATCAGTCCCTTCCGGTGCCGTTCTGAGTCAGTGCAATGCATCTGTAGGGAAACCGGGACTGACAGCGCAGGCTTGCAGACAAGATGTCTGCGCTGATACCTGGCTTCTGGTCTCGCAAGATTAAGGATTTCCCTAGCATCCTGTTGTTGCGAGTGGTAAGAGAACTCTTATGATGCTAGTCACTACCTGCCTATATACTGCAGGGTGACTTTACTGCACATGGTAGTTCCGCTTTAAGCTCGCTTATCATGCCACGGTGTCCCATTTCAAGCCAAGTCCTATCAAATATATATATATATATATATATATATATATATATATATATATATATATATCATATAACTTACTTTGGCCAAAAAATGCTACAAAACCCTCACTGGTTTGAAATAAATCTATACCTTATACAGGGTTTATAATTTCTAGGTAATCTGTATTGATTAGCGCAGGATTCATTTTCTTTTGCTTTTGTACTATGTTCTCACCTAGTTTGGGGGTTTGGAGAATCTCCTCTTTCCTTGCTGCTTCGGATATCTCATTCACTGGGATATGAATTTCATTTACATGATATATGTGTATTTAAGCCTTTCAGTGCCAGACAGATACGCAAAGCAATGCGTTGCGTACCCCTCTACTATTCAGAGGGTTAATGCTGTGTTAGCGCTGTGAGTTTTTCTTTCCTATTTAAATAAGTGAGGCTCAGGATCAAGAGCAGCAATTCTGGGGAAACCAATTGCACCATACAGAATAAAGAAAAAAACCCCAATGATTTAAATGGAGGATTGTAACCCTGCTATTACTAGAGAGATCTCCAATGCACTGCTTCGCAATGCGTTGGAGACCTCTCTAGCATTGAAGGGGTTAAAAGCTTCCATTTAAAGGGATAGTAACGTTTCATAATAAAAGCAGCTCTAATTAATCATCATAGTATTTGGAATTTGGAGAGTGTTATTTCAATTCTGTCAAAGTTGTAGTTCAAGAGTAATTCAATAACAAAGTATCCCCCTCCCACCCCTTTTACTGATGTAACACTGTTCAGCCAGATCAGAAGGGATGTGCCCAGGTAGACTGCAGAGAGGGACAATCTTCAATTAAGATAAGGGAAAAAGCTGAAAAACTTGTCAAGGGGGGCAGGGCTTTCATTGTTCTCATAGGAAGAAGATTGTCCCCTGCTGTTATCTGTCTGGTCTTACAACCAGATTCACATCTGAGAAGAGATGGCTTATACTAGGTAAAAGGGGCGGGAGGGGAAACTTTGCGTGTGACTATCTCTCAAACCATAAAGGTTTGAGAGATAAGACTTATATCGTTCTTCATGTTTTTTCAATGCCTGCAAAATAAAATAAAGAAAAAATGAAGTATTACTATCCCTTTAAATAAATGGAGAATTTTTTACGTGTTCACTTTGCTGCAGTTGATTTGCACCAGAATTTAACCACTTTTTTTAAGTACACTATCCTCAAGCTGAATGTTTATTAGTTCTTTACGGGGCAGATGGTTTCGTCCAGAATTAATCCACTTTTGTTTTCAGACCATTGCCTCTTAAGTATAGGCTCGTGCCTAGAGTTGTGCGGAATTTTCTGCAGAAGGCAAAAATTGTTGGAGAATAGTGCTTTTCCTCTCTCAGAGGAAGACCCTTTTGGCTGAAATCTCCACTGCTGCGGCCTGGTGTGAGTGCACATGCACGATACCTTTCTCAATTTGTGGCATCATCCAGGGAACATCAGAATCAGGGCTTAAAGGGATAGTAATACTTCGTTTTATCTTTATTTTATTTTGTAGGCATTAAAAAAACATGAAGAACGATATAAGTCTTATCTCTCAAACCTTTATGGTTTAAGAGATATTCACAAGCAAAGTATCCCCCCCCTGTTCAGTCAGATCAGAAGGGAGGTGCCCGGGTAGACTGCAGAGAGGGACAATCTTCAATTAAGATAAGGGAAAAAGCTGAAAAACTTGTCATTCATTGTTCTCATAGGAAGAAGATTGTCCCCTTCTGTTATCTGTCTGGTCTATGGACTGGATTCCACATCTGAGAAGAGATGGCTTACACTAGGTAAAAGGGGCGGGAGGGGAAACTTTGCTTGTGAATATCTCTCAAACCATAAAGGTCTGAGAGATAAGACTTATATCATTCTTCATGTTTTTTTATTGCCTACAAAATAAAACAAAGATAAAACAAAGTATTACTATCCCTTTAAAATGTGAAGTCCTTTGCTACTAGCCAGACCTGAAAAGTTACTCGCCACTGCAACCCATAACATACCCACCAGGGCTGAATTTGTACTTGCCAGGGCTAAATTTTCACTCGTCATTGGCTAGTGGCGAGTGGAAATTTTGAGCCCTGATCAGAATGACCACGTGGGTGGATGAAGAAGTCGGACTGGAACACCTTCTGATGGAAAGTTTCAGAGCCATTTTCTCATTGCAGAAATTTCCAAAGAAAAGAGAATTATAACCAGTTTTCCTTAGAAATTCCTTCAAGGGGGACATGGATATATATTTCTCACTTTTCTGCTCATGCCGCATTACACTTCAATATGATAGATCAAGAAAAAAAAATAACATTTCCATGGTCAGCTTATTGAGTATGGTCGTTAGATAAACGCTACTGGCATTCCCAGGAAAAAGGCCACTTACAGGCAGCTTTCTGTAGATCCCATTCTCGGACGGTCCTGTCCAAGCCACAGGTCACAGCTCGGTGTAGATTCATCTTAAACTTGGCTGCGGTGACTTTCCCTTTATGTCCGGTGAGGGATTCCTTACACCCGCAAGACAAAATCATGATTAATGGACGTTTTCTATTTTCGTTAGAAGAAAAATAGTTATTAGGAAAAAGTGCATAAACATAAAATGAAGTGCTAGAAGGTGCTTAAAGGGATAGTAATACTTCGTTTTAACTTTATTTTATTTTGTAGGCATTAAAAAAATATGAAGAACGATATAAGTCTTATCTCTCAAACCTTTATGGTTTGAGAGATATTCACAAGCAAAGTTTCCCCCCCGCCCCTTTTACCTAGTGTAAGCCATCTCTTCTCAGATGTGGAATGCAGTCCATAGACCAGACAGATAACAGCAGGGGACAATCTTCTTCCTATGAGAACAATGAAAGCCCTGCCCCCTTGACAAGCTTTTCAGGTTTTTCCCTTATCTTAATTGAAGATTGTCCCTCTCTGCAGTCTACCTGGGCACCTTCCTTCTGCTCAGACTGAGCAGTGTGACATCAGTAAAAGGGGTGGGAGGGGAAACTTTGTTTGTGAATATCTCATAAACCATAAAGGTTTGAGAGATAAGACTTATATCATTTTTCATGTTTTTTTAATGCCTACAAAATAAAATAAAGTTAAAACGAAGTATTACTATCCCTTTAATTTAATAGTTATTACAACTGTCATGAAGTACTGAAGCGGTCACATTCTAGGTAGAACAGTAACGTGTGGGTCACCTTTAGCAGGGAAGGCAAAAGAATAACTGTCTGGACATCAGGAGGAGATGCACTATGGTGTGAATCTGTGGCGATGAGTGGCGAGCACATAACCTTGTTGATGAAGAGACGTATCTCTCCATTAGAATACAGGGTCACTGATCTGCTGGCGATGTGGAAGAGACATGGAAGGGATGTATAAGACGTGTATAAGGGTTATGGAAGGGATGTATAAGGGGTGTATAAGTGTATACTACAAGTGAGCCGATTTCTAACCAATCAGCAGGCAGGATTCTGGGGAGCTGACTTGCTAGCACAGAGAAGCTAGGAAAGTGGAACAATGGCAGAGACATGATCAGGCAGTGCAGAGCAGGACTTCAGCTGAGCAGGTAAATGGCAGAGACATGGTTGTGACTGTATTTATATTTTGCACAAAGAGAGAGAGAGAGAGCATATTGTTTGTCAGTCTGTCTGTAAGCAGAGGTGCCAGTTCCTGCAATGATCTCAATGCTGTACATAGCTCACTGTATAGCATGTATGACAAACTATTTATATATGGTCTGGCACTGTATAGTATACAGTCTGCATGTGTTTGTGTATAAGGACTGGCACTATACAGTATAGGAGGGACAGTCCCTGTTTGACACCCAAATCCCTCTGCTCCTCTATTTAGGAGATCACACTGTGTGGTGTATATATCAGTGTATCAGATTGCTCCACATCAATAAAACCCACAGTAATGTGGGTATAAACTTCTGTATATATCTTATCAATTAGTCTGTGTAAAAAATACTTTCATCTTCTTCTAAATCATTCACTTACACAAAGAGTAACTTAACCATTTCAATGCCAGAGGGGTATGCAATGCATTGCTTACCTCCTGGCACCCAAAGGGTTAAAAATTATGTAAAATACACCACCAGCCATGACCCCAGTAACACCACCTAAAATACAAGTGTCCCTCTTGAAATGCTGGGAGGTATGTTACTTACATTGCTCACAATGTATGTATGTATGTTCTGCTTTGCATCTGTGTATCACTGTTTGTGTATGTCAGTGCATGCGTGTGTGTATCTATGTGTGTTGCATGCGTCTCTGTCTATCACTGTGTGTCCCCCTGTATATGTGTGTGTTTGCACATTTGTCTGTGTATCACTGTGTGAGCCTTTCTGACACATTCCCTGCATAACATGATGGGAAACGCCGTCCCACATTGCTAGTATATATATACTAGCAACATGGGACGGCGTTGCCCGTCATGTTATGACCATTGGGCGCACGTGTTTGAAATGCAGACACACTGATAAACACAGACATATGCAGCATACAGGCAGACACATACCATACATCCCAAGTGTCCCTCTTTAGGAGGGACAGTCCCTCTTTGAGGGCCAAATCCCTCTGTCCCTCTTTCCCACCCTGTTGTCCCTCTTTTTAGGAGGTCAGACTGTGTGCAGGGCCGGCTCCACCTATAGGCGAGGTAGGCGCCGGCCTAGGGCGCACACGTACTGGGGGCGCGGGCATGCAGCGGAGAACAGCTGCGCCCACACACACCACGCCTGGAACCACAACACAGTCAGGTCTGTGTTGCTACAGCGCTCCCTCATCTGGTCGGATCTTTAGTAATGCAGAGCGCACTGGGAGTCATGATCTCCCGCCGCGCTCTGCATTACTGAAGAGAAGACTGCGCGGGAGATACAGGTATGTGATGGGGGGCAAGTTGGAGCAGATGTGGGGCAAAGTGGAGATGATGGGGGCAAGTTGGAGCTGTTAGGGGAAAGCTGGAGCTGAGGGGGAATAGTGGAGCTGGTGGGGGCAAGTTGGAGCTGATGAGGGTCAAAGTGGAGCTGAGGGGGGGCAAGTTGGAGCTGAGGGGGGGCAAGTGGAGCTGAGGGGGGGCAAAGTGGAGCTGGTGGGGCAAGTTGGAGCGGATGGGGGGGCAAGTTGGAGCGGATGGGGGCAAGTTGGAGCTGCTGGGGGCATAGTGGAGTTGATAGTGGAAAGTTGGAGCTGAGAGGGCATAGTGGAGCTGGTGGGGGCAAGTTGGAGCGGATGGGGGCAAGTTGGAGTGGATGGGGGGCAAAGTGGAGCTGATGGGGGTAAGTTGGAGAGGATGGGGGGCAAAGTGGAGCTGATGGGGGTAAGTTGGAGCTGAGGGGGCAAAGTGAAGCTGAGGGGGCAAAATGGAGCTGATGGGGGCACGTTGGAGCTGATGGGGGCAAGTTGGAGTTGATAGGGGCAAAGTGGAGCTGGTGGGCCAAAGTGAAGCTGATAAGGGGCAAGTTGGAGCTGGTGGGGGGCATCTCTTACAGGCATCTCCAGAACAGGGGCAGAGTGGCTCAGGGGGCAGAGAGAGGACAATCATGAAAAGAGGTTGGGTATAAGTAGGCAGGGTATAAAGGGGTGGGACACAATGGGCAGAGCGAAATGGGCGGCAAAATTAGGTTTTGCCTAGGGTGGCAAAAATCCTTGCACCTGCCCTGACTGTGTGGTGTGTATTACTTTGCTCTACAGCAATAAACTTCAGTATATGTGTTTATACATTAGTCTGTGCAAATAAAATACTTTGGTCTTGAACTAAATCATTTATTCAGTTACATAAATAGCCAGTAATAGGTCATGAAATAACCTAAAAATTCTTACTAATGCCCCGCCCACCAGCCACACCCCCAATAATATCACCTAAAAGTAACGTGTGCCTCTTTGGCCCTGTGAAATGTTGGGAGGTATGCACATACACACAGTGAGCGGCAGAGACATGCAAAACACATGTACACACAGACACACTGGAGATGCACACATGGACACACATATGTAACAGAGATGTACACACACAGACACGCAACATATATGAGCAGAAACACATGTGCTCATGAGTTGTGTACCCCTCTGGCACTCAAAGGGTTAAGGTATAGAGAGGCATGTCAGAGTTAAATAGCAGTGGGAAGTGTGTTCATACCTGGGAACACTGACTTGTGAAGTCCCTAGAGGGGACTGATGTGGTGCTGATGTGGAGAGACAAATGGGGCAATCTGGGTTAAAAGTGGGTGGGGCTTAATCGCGAGTAGGGGGCGGGGCTTAACATAAATGTGAAAAAGTGTTAGTAATAGGCTGGGGAAGGAGGAGAAGTGGGAGGGGAATGCAAGTTTACAGTGTGAGGGGTTTGAACACACTCCATGAGGGGTAAAACTTGATACAGAACCCTGTGGCAGTCAGTGGGTTAAGTGTGAATCTGATGGCTGTCTGTCCTGTGTCTTGCATGGCAAATGGTGACAGTGAAGAAGTAATTCAGCAATGAGGGCCTACCTTAACCCTTTGAGTGCCATTTTGTTCCCCTGGTGATGCAGCACCGTTCAGTGGCTTTACTACAGGTCCTGCTGAGGCCACTGGGAGTCAAGGTGAGTGACTGTGTGTCAGCCATCTTTCTTTCTGGCTTTGTGTGTGTGTATGGGTGTTTGGCGCTGTGTGAGTGGGGCATGAGTGTGTAATACCTGTGAACTTTTACTTTTGGAGTCCCTCATGTGGTGCTGATGTGGAGAGAGCAATGGGGCAATCTGGGTTAAAAGGGGGCGGGACTTAAACGCGAGTAGGGGGCGGGGCTTAACATAAATATGGAAAAGTGTTAGTAATAGGCTGGGGAAGGAGGAGAAGTGGGAGAGAAATGCAAGTTTACAGTGTGAGGGGTTTGAACACACTCCCTGAGGGGTAAAACCTGATACACAACCCTGTGGCAGTCAGTGGGTTAAGTGTGAATCTGATAGCTGTCTGTCCTGTGTCTTGCATGGCAAATGATGACAGTGAAGAAATAATTGAGCAATGAGGGCCTACCTTAACCCTTTGAGTGCAATTTTGTTCCTCTGGTGCTGCAGCACAGGTCCTGCTGAGGCCTCTGGGAGTCAGGGTGAGTGACTGTGTGTGTGTGTGTCAGCCATATGTATTTCTGGCTTTGTGTGTGTATGTGGTGTATGTGGTGCTGTGTGTGTGAGTGGGGGCATGTCTGTTTGGTGCTGTGTAAGTGGGGCGTGTGTGTGTGTGTGGTGCTGTGTGAGTGGGGCATGTGTGTGTGTTTGTGTGGTGCTGTGTGAGTTGGGCATGTGTGTGTGAGTGGGGCATGTGTGTGTGTGTTTGTGTGGTGCTGTGTGAGTGGGGCATGTGTGTTTGTCTGTGGTGTAGGAGCAAGTGGCGGCCATATTGTTTTTTTCTGACTTTGATAGTGGTGGGCGGGCTGCATAGTGGGGGCGGGCCAACTCCCTGCATGATTGAATCACCCAATAGAAGTAGTAACTCTTGCTTTATGCCTCCCCTGGGTGTGTTTTGGCAGGCACAAAGTCTTCTTTTATATATATAGATATTACTAGCAACATGGGACGGCGTTGCCCGTCATGTTATGACCATTGGGCGCACGTGTTTGAAATGCAGACACACTGATAAACACAGACATATGCAGCATACAGGCAGACACATACCATACATCCCAAGTGTCCCTCTTTAGGAGGGACAGTCCCTCTTTGAGGGCCAAATCCCTCTGTCCCTCTTTCCCACCCTGTTGTCCCTCTTTTTAGGAGGTCAGACTGTGTGCAGGGCCGGCTCCACCTATAGGCGAGGTAGGCGCCGGCCTAGGGCGCACACGTACTGGGGGCGCGGGCATGCAGCGGAGAACAGCTGCGCCCACACACACCACGCCTGGAACCACAACACAGTCAGGTCTGTGTTGCTACAGCGCTCCCTCATCTGGTCGGATCTTTAGTAATGCAGAGCGCACTGGGAGTCATGATCTCCCGCCGCGCTCTGCATTACTGAAGAGAAGACTGCGCGGGAGATACAGGTATGTGATGGGGGGCAAGTTGGAGCAGATGTGGGGCAAAGTGGAGATGATGGGGGCAAGTTGGAGCTGTTAGGGGAAAGCTGGAGCTGAGGGGGAATAGTGGAGCTGGTGGGGGCAAGTTGGAGCTGATGAGGGTCAAAGTGGAGCTGAGGGGGGGCAAGTTGGAGCTGAGGGGGGGCAAGTGGAGCTGAGGGGGGGCAAAGTGGAGCTGGTGGGGCAAGTTGGAGCGGATGGGGGGGCAAGTTGGAGCGGATGGGGGCAAGTTGGAGCTGCTGGGGGCATAGTGGAGTTGATAGTGGAAAGTTGGAGCTGAGAGGGCATAGTGGAGCTGGTGGGGGCAAGTTGGAGCGGATGGGGGCAAGTTGGAGTGGATGGGGGGCAAAGTGGAGCTGATGGGGGTAAGTTGGAGAGGATGGGGGGCAAAGTGGAGCTGATGGGGGTAAGTTGGAGCTGAGGGGGCAAAGTGAAGCTGAGGGGGCAAAATGGAGCTGATGGGGGCACGTTGGAGCTGATGGGGGCAAGTTGGAGTTGATAGGGGCAAAGTGGAGCTGGTGGGCCAAAGTGAAGCTGATAAGGGGCAAGTTGGAGCTGGTGGGGGGCATCTCTTACAGGCATCTCCAGAACAGGGGCAGAGTGGCTCAGGGGGCAGAGAGAGGACAATCATGAAAAGAGGTTGGGTATAAGTAGGCAGGGTATAAAGGGGTGGGACACAATGGGCAGAGCGAAATGGGCGGCAAAATTAGGTTTTGCCTAGGGTGGCAAAAATCCTTGCACCTGCCCTGACTGTGTGGTGTGTATTACTTTGCTCTACAGCAATAAACTTCAGTATATGTGTTTATACATTAGTCTGTGCAAATAAAATACTTTGGTCTTGAACTAAATCATTTATTCAGTTACATAAATAGCCAGTAATAGGTCATGAAATAACCTAAAAATTCTTACTAATGCCCCGCCCACCAGCCACACCCCCAATAATATCACCTAAAAGTAACGTGTGCCTCTTTGGCCCTGTGAAATGTTGGGAGGTATGCACATACACACAGTGAGCGGCAGAGACATGCAAAACACATGTACACACAGACACACTGGAGATGCACACATGGACACACATATGTAACAGAGATGTACACACACAGACACGCAACATATATGAGCAGAAACACATGTGCTCATGAGTTGTGTACCCCTCTGGCACTCAAAGGGTTAAGGTATAGAGAGGCATGTCAGAGTTAAATAGCAGTGGGAAGTGTGTTCATACCTGGGAACACTGACTTGTGAAGTCCCTAGAGGGGACTGATGTGGTGCTGATGTGGAGAGACAAATGGGGCAATCTGGGTTAAAAGTGGGTGGGGCTTAATCGCGAGTAGGGGGCGGGGCTTAACATAAATGTGAAAAAGTGTTAGTAATAGGCTGGGGAAGGAGGAGAAGTGGGAGGGGAATGCAAGTTTACAGTGTGAGGGGTTTGAACACACTCCATGAGGGGTAAAACTTGATACAGAACCCTGTGGCAGTCAGTGGGTTAAGTGTGAATCTGATGGCTGTCTGTCCTGTGTCTTGCATGGCAAATGGTGACAGTGAAGAAGTAATTCAGCAATGAGGGCCTACCTTAACCCTTTGAGTGCCATTTTGTTCCCCTGGTGATGCAGCACCGTTCAGTGGCTTTACTACAGGTCCTGCTGAGGCCACTGGGAGTCAAGGTGAGTGACTGTGTGTCAGCCATCTTTCTTTCTGGCTTTGTGTGTGTGTATGGGTGTTTGGCGCTGTGTGAGTGGGGCATGAGTGTGTAATACCTGTGAACTTTTACTTTTGGAGTCCCTCATGTGGTGCTGATGTGGAGAGAGCAATGGGGCAATCTGGGTTAAAAGGGGGCGGGACTTAAACGCGAGTAGGGGGCGGGGCTTAACATAAATATGGAAAAGTGTTAGTAATAGGCTGGGGAAGGAGGAGAAGTGGGAGAGAAATGCAAGTTTACAGTGTGAGGGGTTTGAACACACTCCCTGAGGGGTAAAACCTGATACACAACCCTGTGGCAGTCAGTGGGTTAAGTGTGAATCTGATAGCTGTCTGTCCTGTGTCTTGCATGGCAAATGATGACAGTGAAGAAATAATTGAGCAATGAGGGCCTACCTTAACCCTTTGAGTGCAATTTTGTTCCTCTGGTGCTGCAGCACAGGTCCTGCTGAGGCCTCTGGGAGTCAGGGTGAGTGACTGTGTGTGTGTGTGTCAGCCATATGTATTTCTGGCTTTGTGTGTGTATGTGGTGTATGTGGTGCTGTGTGTGTGAGTGGGGGCATGTCTGTTTGGTGCTGTGTAAGTGGGGCGTGTGTGTGTGTGTGGTGCTGTGTGAGTGGGGCATGTGTGTGTGTTTGTGTGGTGCTGTGTGAGTTGGGCATGTGTGTGTGAGTGGGGCATGTGTGTGTGTGTTTGTGTGGTGCTGTGTGAGTGGGGCATGTGTGTTTGTCTGTGGTGTAGGAGCAAGTGGCGGCCATATTGTTTTTTTCTGACTTTGATAGTGGTGGGCGGGCTGCATAGTGGGGGCGGGCCAACTCCCTGCATGATTGAATCACCCAATAGAAGTAGTAACTCTTGCTTTATGCCTCCCCTGGGTGTGTTTTGGCAGGCACAAAGTCTTCTTTTATATATATAGATTTCTCTATTTGTGTAAATATGTTACTCTTTACTGTCTAAAACTCTCCATGACATACTTGAAATTGAAAGAAATCTCAGTGTATTTTTCCTGGAAAAACATTTTCTATATAAATATAATTCTTGTTTTCTTGGCTATCCTGTGACAAAGGTCGAACTTGGTGGACTTGAGTCTTTTTTTAACCTAACTCACTATGTAGCTATGTAACAGCTGATTGCGGCAACTCCTGTTATATGGGGTAGGACGCCTAACATTTCACACCATCGGAGAGAATAATGAACTGGACTTGGATAAAAGATGAAGGGGTTTAAGGCCCATTTGATAGAGGCATTAGTAGGAGAAAGTGGGAAGTGGTCATACCACTATACAGATCTCTATTTAGACCTCACCTAGAGTATTGTGTACAGTACTGGAGACCCCATCTCCAGAAGGATATTGATACTCTAGAGAGAATTCAGAGAACAGCTACTAAAATGGTGACTGGTTTACAAGAAAAGACATATCAGGATAGACTAAAGGATCTGAACATGTATAGCTTGGAGGAGAGAAGAGAGAGAGGGGATATGATAGACACATTCACATACATGAAGGGATTCAACAAAGTGCAGGAGGGAAGAACATTTCAAAGGAGTAAAAATGTTAGGACAAGAGGCCATAGTCTAAAACTAGAGGAACAGAGACTTAGATGTAATGTAAGAAAGTTTTACTTCACCGAGAGGGTAGTAAATAAGTGGAATAGCCTACCAGCAGGAAAGGTAGATAAGTGGAATAGCCTACCCGCAGAAGTGGTAGAGGTTAATACAGTGAGGGGATGTAAGACAAGACCAAGAACAAAATAAGGTTTGAGATTTTTACAGTAGGAAATGGGCAGACTAAGGCCAGATTCTATTACAGGTGCTAAATGTTAACACCCGTTTTATCAAACATTTTTCTGTTGAAGTCTATGGGCAAAACTGGAGATATACGCAGAGATAAAATTAGCACCTGTAATGGAATCTAGCCCCTGATGGGCCGAATGGTTCTTATCTGCCATCAAATTCTATGTTTCTATTTAAATCACCGGCAATGCTTATTTGTCACCTGTAGTGCAGCTGGTTTGTGCCAGAATTACTCCACATTTCTTTTATACGTATGGCCTAATGTGTTTCTTTGTGGTGCAGCCAATCCACTGAGCCTGCCTGCACTTCCCGATAACCTTAAAAATTAACCTTCTGAGTACCAGAGCTGTGTGCTACGTCTGTGAAAACAGAAAGGGGAATCTTACATTGGATTTACCATCTAGTTTCCACAGGTGAGCGGCCCCATCGTACGACGATGCCAGAATCTTGGTGCCCTAGAAATGAAAATAAGAAATCAGTTGTACAAGTGCAGTTTATGGTCAAGTCACTGTGATTTAAAGCAGACCTAGCACTTTAAGAATAGTTTGCTTGCTAATTAAAAACTAGAAGTTCACTGCACATTGTTATTATTTCATTTCTTTAACATGTGACTTTTTCTTTGACCCCTTAACATGCAGCGGTCCTGGGGTAGGACTACCCTTAAATGGATAGTAATGTTTCATAATAAAAGCAGCTCTAATTAATCATCATAGTATTTGGACTTTGGAAACTGTTATTCCAGTTCTGTCAGAGTTGTAGTTCAAGAGTAATTCAATGACAAAGTATCCTCCTCCCGCCCCTTCAACTGATGTAACACTGCTCAGCCAGATCAGAAGGGAGTTGCCCAGGTAGATCACAGAGAGGGACAATCTTCAGTTAAGATAAGGGAAAAAACTGAAAACTTGTCAAGGGGGGCAGGGTTTTTATTGTTCTCATAGGAAGAAGATTGTCCCCTTCTGTTATCTGTCTGGTCTATGGACTGGATTCCACATCTGAGAAGAGATGGCTTACACTAGGTAAAAGGGGCGGGAGGGGAAACTTTGCTTGTGAATATCTCTCAAACCATAAAGGTTTGAGAGATAAGACTTATATCGTTCTTCATGTTTTTTTTAATGCCTACAAAATGAAATAAAGATAAAACCAAGTATTACTATCTCTTTAAGGACCTCATAGACGTAATTTGGAGAGCCGGTAGACGTGACTGAGCATGTGCGCCGGCTCGCCAAGAAAGAGTCTGAAACTGACCACAACAGTCTGGGAGCGGTCAGTTTCAGATTCCTGTAGTGATCACAGCGCTCCCGCAGGAGCTCTGTCATCACAAAACCCAAGATGTGCCAGAACCAGCACCGTCCTTAAGGCACAGATACCAGTGACATGCCAGGACTGTCCTTAACCCCTTAAGGACAAATGACGTGGCAGGACCGTCACGGCTGTCCTGCACTTAGGACCAGTGACGGTCCTGACATGTCATTGAATTCAGGGATCCCTGTGCAGCTGGCGATTCTGGGGAAAAAAAATGCTTTGTGGTCCTTAACTGCCGGCTGCCTGCCACACGGCGGGTCCTTAAGGGGTTAAGGCATGGACACCGGTGATGTGGTATGACTGTCACCGGTCCTTTAGGGGTTAAAGAGGACCTGTCACCTTTCTAAATCCTCCCTCAGTGGGAGCTTCCATATTATAATGATTTGCATGGTTATTCCTCATTATCAATTTATCCCACACCCCTTTGGTGGAAACTGGTTTTAGAAGCCTAACAAATTGGAGTCGGGTGATTTTCTGGACACGTGAGTAATTAATTATTAACCCTCTGGCACTCAAAAGGTTAAGCTTGATCTAAGACAGAAAACAAAACTCTGCTGAAGTTCGATTCCCTAACTACTAAACCAAAAATCTCTAGAACTACTAAATACATTGGAAAACAAAGCGCATATTTATGAGTCTAAAGCTGTGCAGTAACAGGTTAACGTAAAAGAGACAATCAACCTCGTTTATGACCACTACTCTACAAATGCGTTTTTATTATATTTTTTCATCTTCACCTATTTTTGCAATAGTTTCATATACTTTACATTGAGCTCACTGAGATTCTGCTTCCAGACATCCTTGTTTTGGGGATGGTGAGAGCACACATTTTTATACAATGTAGCAGTCTCCCTGCAACACTGATTGATCTGTATGAGAGGTCAGTTTTCTACATTGTAACTTTTTTATATTCTTGCACTCTCCGATTTCACAGTCCCACACAGAAAGTTCTCGGAAAACACATTTAAACAGCTAGATCACTGTCTGAGTTCCTGTCTTATCCCTACATTACCTCCCCACTCACTGACACTGCTCAGCAATGCATTACCCACCTCCCCTAGCACTGACTTCCTGTCTTATCCCTATATTACCTCCCCACTCACTGACACTTCTCAGCAATGCATTACCCACCTCCCCTAGCACTGACTTCCTGTCTTATCCCTACATTACCTCCCCCACTCACTGACACTTCTCAGCAATGCATTACCCACCTCCCCTAGCACTGACTTCCTGTCTTATCCCTATATTACCTCCCCACTCACTGCCACTGCTCAGTAATGTATTACCCACCTCCCCTAGCACTGACTTCCTGTCTTATTCCTAATTACCGCCCTCACTCACTGACACTGCTCAGCAATGCATTACCCACCTCCCCTAGCACTGACTTCCTGTCTTATCCCTACATTACCTCCCCACTCACTGACACTGCTCAGCAATGCATTACCCACCTCTCCTAGCACTGACTTCCTGTCTTATCCCTACATTACCTCCCTCACTCACTGATACTGCTCAGCAATGCATTACCCACCTCCCCTAGTACTGACTTCCTATCTTATCCCTACAATACCTCCCCACTCACTGACACTGCTCAGTAATGCATTACCCACCTCTCCTAGCACTGACTTCCTGTCTTATCCCTACATTACCTCCCCACTCACTGACACTGCTCAGCAATGCATTACACACCTCCCGTAGCACTGACTTCCTATCTTATCCCTACATTACCTCCCCACTCACTGACACTGCTCAGCAATGCATCGCCCGCATCCCCTAGCACTGACTTCCTGTCTTATCCCTACATTACCTCCCCCACTCACTGACACTGCTCAGCAATGCATCGCCCGCATCCCCTAGCACTGAAAGTGCTAAGTGTTAGAGAGGTCGAATGTAATGTAAGGTTAAAATAAGACGTTCCTGTATGGCATGCCTTAATTAGCATAATCTATACATCTAAATAACTAAAAAAATGTTTTTTAACATATAAAATGGTTAATACAACATATAGGTGATTTTGAATTGTCTTTCAAAATCACAAAAGTCGTTTTTAAGTGACAGTCTCCCATTCATCAGCATACAGAATTGCAATGAAATCTACTTTCACTTTTCAGACGTAAAGGTATAATTATCCTCAATGCATATGGCCCTATAGCTGTTGCACTGTGCAGCTTTGCATTGTGCATGTATAAAAAAAAAGAATCTGTTTTTAATGTTTCTGCCTCAACATCATTACTAGTGTTCTCCTGCCATCTTGTGAAAATATGCTGTATTGCACTTTGAACACAAAAGTCAACAGGATGCCACTCTGATAGTTGAAGCTACTATTAATCCCTTGGATGTTAAAGGTGCCTCTTAACCATTTGAGTACCAGAAGGGTATGCAACACATTGCAAAGCAATGCGTTGTGTACTCCTCTGGTGCTCAGATGGTTAATGAACCATAGAAAACTTTCAGCACACTCGTTCATCTAAACTAATCATACAGCTATAGTATATTCAAGTAAAACAGAATTCCTACAATCCTTTTAGCGGGTTGGATTTCCCAATAGGAAACTGCTTACAGCTCCAAATTTTGAAGGGTGCGTCAGCTGTGACGGACACGCCCACATTCTGAATTGTGGGCGTGACCACAACAATCTCAGTGTCACAGAACCAGTTTTATACCGCTTTACAGGCAGAGAAATGCACTGGAATCTCTCTGGCAACCAAGGTGTTAACATGTCTTTTCATTCTTGCACGTTATAGGCCAAGGGTATTTTCTTGTGCAAGGAAATAACGGATGGGACTGGGGGTGGAGTGGGGGGCGTGGCCATGGACGGAGTGATATGAATATTTGGAAAGGAAAAACTTAAAGGGATAGTAATACTTCGTTTTAACTTTATTTTATTTTGTAGGCATTAAAAAAACATGAAGAATGATATGTCTTATCTCTTAAACCTTTATGGTTTATGAGATATTCACAAGCAAGTTTTCACCT
Organism: Rhinophrynus dorsalis; assembly: GCA_037306005.1. Lineage (NCBI taxonomy): Eukaryota > Metazoa > Chordata > Amphibia > Anura > Rhinophrynidae > Rhinophrynus > Rhinophrynus dorsalis. The sequence goes on along the minus strand of CM074719.1, from coordinate 619,362,780 downwards.
CCCGCCCCTTTTACATAGTGTAAGCCATCTCTTCTCAGATGTGGAATGCAGTCCATAGACCAGACAGATAACAGAAGGGGACAATCTTCTTCCTATGAGAACAATGAAGGTCCTGCCCCACTTGACAAGCTTTTCAGGTTTTTCCCTTATCTTAATTGAAGATTGTCCCTCTCTGCAGTCTACCTGGACACCTCCCTTCTGATCTGGCTGAGCAGTGTTACATCAGTAAAAGGGGCGGGAGGGGGATACTTTATCATTGAATTACTCTTGAACTACAACTCTGACAGAATTAAAATAACGCTCTCCAAAGTCCAAATACTATGATGATTAATTAGAGCTGCTTTTATTATGAAACATTACTATCCCTTTAAATACAGGAAGAAACTACAACTACAAGGGAGACACCGGTTATTGGTCTCCCTTATTTGTGAAAGTAGAGATCAGTTCTGTGTCTAATGGCCCTTACTTACCTAGTATGATTTTGTAAATGTAACTTTTATTTTCGTTCCTTAAAAAACATTCGTCAGTGTATTCCATTTTATTTACTTGATTTGCTAGAAGGGTAATTTAAAAATGAGGGTGATCGACTTGCCACCGTCTCATTAAAATCAGGAATGGGTTAATGCTAACGTGCAACACACCACTGAGCTCTTAACCCTTTGTGTGCCAGAGGGGTATGGAATGCATTGCAAAGCAAATGCAAAGCAATGCGTTCCGTACCCCTCTGGCAATCAATGGGTTAAAGCAGAACTTTCACATAGCATAAAGTCGCCCTCGAATAATTAAACATATGGCGACTAATTTCATAATACTTCTATTACCTCTCAGACGTGCCAGATTCTAAAGAAATCCTTAATCTTCGGAGACCGGAAGCCAGGCATCAGCGCAGACATCTTGTCTTAGAGACGTCTGTGTGCCTGCGTTGTCAGTCCCTGTCTCCTATAAGAAGAATTGCAGTGCGTCACAAGGTAACCGCAAGGGACTGACGGCGCAGGCGCGCAGACTACACTAACCTGGCCATCAGTCTCCGAAGATTAGAATCTGGCACCTCTGAGAGGTAATAGACGTATTATGAAGCTAGTTGCCATATTCTTCATAATTGGAGGGTGATTTTATACTAAGTTAAAGTTCCACTTTAAAGTGGATCTCTCACATAGATATAAGTAACGCTCATTAGTTAGACCATTTAGGGAAAACATTTAAAACGTTGTTCATTTAAAAAAAAAAAAAACTTTATTTGCACAAAAATTAATGTTTAAAAAGTGCCCGGCAGCCTACTTCCGGCTTGACGAACTGCCTCTGCTCTCCCCTCTCTCCTCCGATGACGGAGGCTGTCTGCCTCTAAGCTGGAGCGATCTCATTGGCTAGATATTGATCTCTGCCAATGAGATCGCTCCAGCTTAGAGAAAGAAAGCATCAGTCATTGGAGGATGCTGGGTAGTGGGACGGGAGCAGAGGCAGTGCTGCAAGCAGGAAGTAGGCTGCCGGGCACTTTTTAAACATTAATTTTTGTGCAAATAAAGTTTTTTTTTGTTTTTTTTTAATGAACAACGTTTTAAATGTTTTCACTAAATGCTCTAACTAATGAGCATTACTTATATCTATGTGAGAGATCCCCTTTAAGTCCACCTATTTTTGCTCCTTAACCCCTTAAGGACCATTGACGTGGCAGGACCGTCACGCTGGTCCGTCACTTAAGGACTAGTGACGGTCCTGGCACGTCACGTGGTTTTACTCACCGCGCTCCTGTAGGAGCGTGGTGAGTAATACTGGGGAGTGAAGTTGATCGCTCCAAGACCGGAGCGATCTCTTTCAGTCCCCCGTTCGGCATGTCGCCCCGCGTGATCAGTCACGTGGGACGTCACGTCAAAGCTTCCCATCTGGTCCTTAAAGGACCGCACACCCCGGGACCGCTGGTCCTTAAGGGGTTAACAAGGTCAGGTATATATTTCTCTTCATATACACACGTTTGATTTCAATTCTCAGTCCCGCTCTGTAGAGAAAATATTCTATATCGCTCTGTTTATATACTTGCAATTTTGTTCTAGTCCCAGTCAATTATTTTTCTTTTTTCGTACTTTCTCGAGGACACAGATCAGTGAACCAGTGTGAAAACGGTCACCTGATTGTGATTTTAAAAAGAAGGTGTACACTAAGAGAAATATATACCTGACCTCGTTAAGGAGAAAAATAGGTGGAATAAAAGGGATAGTAATACTTTGTTTTATCTTTATTTTATTTTGTAGGCATTAAAAAAACATGAAGAATGATGTAAGTCTTATCTCTCAAACCTTTATGGTTTGAGAGATATTCACAAGCAAAGTTTCCCCTCCCGCCCCTTTTACCTAGTGTAAGCCATCTCTTCTCAGATGTGGAATTCAGTCCATAGACCAGACAGATAACAGAAGGGGACAATCTTCTTCCTATGAGAACAATGAAAGCCCTGCCCCCCCTTGACAAGTTTTTCAGGTTTTTCCCTTATCTTAATTGAAGATTGTCCCTCTCTGTAATCTACCTGGGCACCTCCCTTCTGATCTGGCTGAGCAGTGTTACATCAGTAAAAGGGGCGGGAGGGGGATACTTTATCATTGAATTACTCTTGTACTACAAGTCTGACATAATTGAAATAACACTCTCCAAAGTCCAAATACTATGAGGATTATTTAGAGCTGCTTTTCTTATGAACTATCCCTTTAAGGAGCAAAAATAGGTGGAATTAAGTGCCCTGGTGTGTTGCATGGTAGCATTAACCCATTTGTTTTTTTAATGTGACGGTCTTAAGTCGATCACCCCCATTTTTAAATTACCCTTCTACCAAATCAAGTAAATAAAAGGGAAATACACTGACAAATGTTTTTTAAGGACGAAAGTAAAAGTTCCGTTTTACAATATCATACTGAGTAAGTAAGGGCCATTAGACACAGAACTCATCTCTACTTTCACAGCTAAGGTAGAACAATAATCAGTGTCCCCTTGTAGTGATAGTTTCTTCCTGTATTTAAATGAAGAGTAATGTTTCAAAATAAAAGCCGCTCCAATTAATCATCATAGTATTTGGGCCATGGAGAGTGTTATTTCAATACTGTCAGAGTTGTAGTTCAAGAGTAATTGAATGATAAAGTATCCCCCTCGCCTCCCTTTTACCTAGTGTAAGCCTCCTCCCCTCAGATGTGGGATCTGGTCTCTTGACCAGACAGATCACAGCAAGGGACAATCTTCTTACTGTGATCATAAGGAAAACATTGCCCCCCTTGACAGGTTTCAGGTTTTTCCTTATGATCACTGAAGATTGTCCCTCTATGCAAGCCATCTAGACACCACATTTCTGTTCTGAGGTGAGCAGTGTCACATCAGTAAAAGGGGCTGGAGGGGGATAATTTATCATTCAATTACTCTTGTACTACAACTCTGACAGTACTGAAATAACACTCTCCAAAGTCCATATACTATGATGATTAATTGGAGCTACTTCTATAGTGAAACATTACTATCCCTTAAAGTTTCTCCTGTACTATAACTAGATCTGCTGTGTCGTATAAAAGAATATATAGCCGCATATCTGTATCTTTTTGAATATTTGTAAAGATAACAAATCCTTTTCAAAGTGGTCAGAATTAATAAAACACCTACAGATTTCTAGATTTTTTTATACTTACCGAAGGGTCAAATTCTATACTGGTGATTCCTCCTCGACTCCCTTCCAACGTCTGATGGATTTGTAACGCTCCTGTTCAATGAGAAAAGCAACACTATAAGAACATAAAGGGGCCTACAGATTCTCCCCTCCCCCTCAAAAAAAAAAAGTCCGCTTAGAAAATTCTGTTCTAAGTGTTGGACCTTATGCACAATTCTGGGGCAAAAAACAAAACAAAAAACTGTGCCACGGGGAGAAAGAAAAACATCCATTGATTCAAATGCAGATTTAACCCCTTAAGGACCCTTGACGTACCAGGACCATCACGGTCCTTGAACTACTCAAGGACCGATGACGGTCATGGTACGTCACATACTTTTTACTTACAGCGCTCTACCGGGAGCGCTGTAAGTAAAAATAGGGCCTGAAATAGACCGCTCCAAGATCAGAGCGATCTCTTTCAAGCCCCATAATGACGGGCAGATACACGTGACAGGTCACGTGTACCGGCGCGTCCAAGTGCCCCTATGCGGTCATTATGGGATGGAAATGTCCCATGACCGCCGGTCCTTAAGGGGTTAAATGAAAATGAACATCTCTTAATAATAACCCCACAGTCACATTACTAGGCCAGAAAATCCTAATGACCCCTAGAAATGACCAATTGCCATTGTTCGAGAGGTAAATACCTTCAATAAGTCGTGGATGTCACTTACACGGAGGCGGACATGACAGCTATTGGTAGTTTTTTTTTCAGACTAGAAGCAGGCTGAAGACTGCATGAACTTACTTAACCATTTAAGGAGCAGAGAGGTGGGCAACACATTGCTTCGCAATGCAATGTCCACCCCTCTGCTCCTTAAAGGAGCAGTAAACTTTTTTTATGAATGCACATATTTTATAGATCTTTTCCTGTTGAATAAAATAAGGGTACTCCCAGTGCTGTCAGATGTTTTATTCAAAATGTATAACAGTTCAAATAATCAGGAAGTGAATTTACTGTGTTTACTTCCTGATAGTTCTAACTGACAGGAAGTGAATTTACTGTGTTTACTTCCTGATAGTTCTGACAGGAAGTGAATTTACTGTGTTTACTTCCTGATAGATCTGACAGTATCACAGTGCCTGTGATCTTCCTGTCACTCTCATCTGTGGCAGACTCTGATTTGCTGAGTTGGTTTGGCCCGCCCCCTGGTGACCTTTTTATACCGGGCTATCACATCTGTCAGATGCCCTTTCGTGGTGTTTCTGAGCCAGTAGTGCTGTTGCTGTGTTCCTGTATTCTGGATTCCTGTGTACCGAATCGGCTTGTCCTGACTATTCTCCTGTGTTCCTGTCTGTGTATGATCCGGCCCGACTGCGTACCACCCTTGGATCCTGACCCGGCTTGGCTGACGTTCCTGCTTGTGTATGACCCGGCTTGTATGACTACCTCCTACGTGCTCCGACTCGGCCCAGCTGACTTCCTGCTCCGAAGATCGACTTCCAGCTTGTTCCAGTGACCTGCGTTCCAGTTGTCGCCGCCGCGACATTATCATTTGCTGTTGCCAGTTTCTGTGTGACTGCCTTGCCTGGTGTTACCCACAATCAGTGCAGTGTATCGCTACCCGTGCAGAGCTGTGTGTGTCTCAGTACGCCTTCCTCACATTGCAGAGCCTTGCTGGTTGGCTGAAGCCTCGAGTAAACGTGCTTATTAACCCTAGCAGTGCTGCCTTGGTCTCACTCTCTCTACCTCCAGTACGAGCCTCATTATCAGTGATACTCCTGCTGAGTTGGCCGCTCACCGGCGGCAACTCTATTCCTCTATTGCAGAGTAGTCACGTCTTTTGGGCCGGTTGGGCGCCTAAGGCTCTCTCCTAGTGTCGATTACTGGGCGATATCCGTTATACAGAGTGGTGGCAGTTAAAGGCTTCAGCGCTAGTGAATCCGGTAACTACGCCCGTGGGGGCTATTGGCTCTAGCACTTCATACTCCAGTACCCGGTGAAGTCTGAGGAGGCTTAAAAGCTCTTGCATTGCAGGCCGGTTCCCGTTACGCCCGTGGGGGCTATTTGCACTTGCACTAACCAAAGCAGTTCCAGTAGTTACGCCCGAGGGGGCTAAGTGGATTCCTGTTCTGCTTAATATCCGAACACTTGGGCGAGGCAGTCCTGCCTCCAGTACATGGTGAACTTTGTCTAGCAGCGCAGCCTTATAACACCCAGGGCGTGCCAAACATCCACATCTGAGACTGACTGTTATCAAGTTCTTAAACCTTTGGGGTTATATCCCACTCAATTGCTTAGTATTTGTACTTGTAATACTATTGTGCATTTACACTTGTAATCTATCAGTCTACACTGCCTGTGTATTACCTACCGCCACTAGAGGGCGTACCTTTGCATTATTTTACTCTAAAATAAAGTGTGTTTTATTTCACCTACTGGTCTGAGTGTCCTAAACACCCGTTACAGTACGAAAGGGCCATGACCTCAGACGTTAAGGGTGAAAGTAATACTCAGAACATCCACTGGAGAATGGATGTCCATGAGCAGCGCCTGGACCAATTGGCTCTGGCTCTACAGACGTACAGTATATTTGGACAAGCCTAGTCCTAATCCGGTGGTCCCCCCAGTCTTGACACCGGAGAATCCGTCTGTAATCCCCTCTGCTAACTCAAGAGGGTTAACGGCAGCGGCGCCGTTACCCTTAAGATATGATGGCGAACCCTCCCTATGCAGGGGATTCATTAATCAGTTGGAGATATTTTTGGAATTGGCACCCCAGGCATTTCCTAACGACCGTAGTAAGGTTGGTTTTATGATCTCTGTTGACTGGCAAAGCTTTGGCTTGGGCGAATCCGTTGTGGGAGAATGCCAGACCCTGTGCACTGAACTTTAGAGAATTCGTGATGAAGATCAGACGAGTGTTTGAGGTCCTGGCAGGGCTGCCTCTGCTGCCAAAAGGCTGATGGAAATTCAGCAGGGCGAACGCACACTGGGCGATTATGCTATCGAGTTCCGGACCTTGGCAGCAGAGGTGGGCTGGAACAATGAGGCCTTACTTGCAGCCTTTACCCAGGGTCTCTCTGAACAGATTAAGGATGAGATAGCCGCTCGAGATGTGCCCGGCGATCTAGATGAATACATTGACTATGTCATGTTAATAGACTCCCGCATCCGTGAGAGACGCTTGGCTAAAAGGGCTAAAGCAAAAAACTATGGCCAGAACAGATTCCTTAACCCACCCACACCACCCGTTCTTCCTGAACGACCAGCCAATAGCACTGAACCTATGCAAGTAGGGTTCACTAGGCTCACTAAGGAGGAAAAATTGTATCGTAGGAGGCAAGGCTTATGCCTATATTGTGGCAAACCTGGGCATCTATTACGCAATTGTCCAGTAAGGCCGGGAAACGAACGCACCTAGGGTACCCTGGGGGACAGGCCCTAGGTGGTGTAGAACAGTCCCTAGATTCTAGCACCACTAAACCCACCATCCAGGTGGTATTTGCTTGGGCGGACAAGGTATTCGAGGTCCTGGCATTGGTGGACTCCGGGGCAGCCGGCTACTTCATGGACCAGTCCTTTGCCGACTTGCAGGGCATTCCGTTATGTAAAAAGGACTCTCGTGTGGCAATAGAGGCCATTGATGGCAGACCCCTGGATCCTGCTTTCATTACGTTTGAGACAATCCCAGTGACAATAACTGTGGGGGCTTGTCACAGGGAGCAGATACGATTTCACATCATTCGTTCCCCGCACCATTCAGTTATTTTGGGGTTCCCATGGTTACAGGCACACAATCCCCAATTTGACTGGCAGAGATGTGAGGTTAACTCCTGGTCTGAGTACTGTAACAAGAATTGTCTCTCTTTACCTGTCAAGATTATGTGTACCTCTCCCGCTGTGCCAACAGAATATGGGCAATTCAGTGACGTATTTAGCAAAGGAGAGGCCAGCGCATTACCTGAGCATAGGCCATATGATTGCGCCATTGATTTGCCTCCAGGTGCGGTGCCCCCCAGGGGACGCACTTACCCACTGTCATGTGAGGAGAATAAGGCTATGGAGGATTATATTGCGGATGCCCTGGAGAGGGGAATCATTCGTAAATCCACGTCCCCGGCTGGTGCCGGATTTTTTTTTGTAAAAAACAAAAGTGGGGAACTCAGGCCTTGCATTGACTACCGAGGGCTGAATAAGTTAATGCCTAAGAACGCCTATCCTATTCCATTTATTACAGAATTATTTGACAGATTAAAGGGCTCTTCGATCTTTACTAAACTTGACTTGCGAGCCGCCTATAATCTAGTCAGAATTAAAGAAGGTGACGAGTGGAAAACGGCGTTTAATACCAGAACAGGGCATTATGAATATCTGGTGATGCCATTCGGCTTATGCAATGCACCTGCAGTGTTTCAGGAATTTATTAATGATATTTTACGAGACCTGCTCCAGTCCTGTGTGGTAGTATATCTAGATGATATATTGATTCACTCTGCCAACCTCTCCCAACACATTAAGGATGTCTCAGAAGTCTTGCTCCGACTTCGTAAGCACAAGTTATTCTGTAAACTAGAAAAGTGCAAATTCCATACATCTCAAGTACCATTCCTGGGGTTCATAATCTCCAAAAGTGGCATTGCCATGGATCAGGAAAAGTTGGCAGCAGTCCTGCAATGGCCTTGTCCTAAGGGGTTAAAGGCCATTCAACGATTCTTAGGTTTTGCTAACTATTATAGGAAGTTCATCCAGAACTTTTCCACGATTGTAAAACCATTATCAGATCTGACTCATAAGGGCGCTTCTCCCTCTCAGTGGTCTGAGGCAGCTGAAGAAGCATTTGTTACCCTAAAATCTGCCTTTGCATCTGCTCCAGTACTGTCCCACCCTAATCCCTCCCTGCCATTTACATTGGAGGTTGACGCTTCGGAGGTTGGGGTTGGGGCAGTACTCTCCCAATGTCCTGTGGGAGGTGGCGCCTTGAGGCCTTGCGGTTTTTTTTCTAAGAAATTGTCTAATGCTCAGAGCCATTACGAGATTGGCGACAGGGAACTGTTGGCCATTATCCTAGCATTGAAAGAGTGGCGCCACCTTTTGGAGGGTACTCAGACTCCAGTACTAATCCTTACTGACCATAAGAATTTAACCTATCTCTCCGAAGCCAAAAGACTGTCTTCTCGACAACCTAGGTGGGCGCTTTTTTTGTCTCAATTCAATTTTCTAGTGTCTTATCTCCCTGGCTCTAAGAATATCAAGGCTGATGCATTGTCACGTCAGTTCGCTTCTGACACTGAAAGGGAGGAAGAACCTGTACCTATCATTCAGCCAGATCGCATTCTGGCCACTATTCGTACCACCATAACCTCGCCTCTGGGGGAGGAGATATTGGCATCACAATCAAGGGCACCTCCTGAAACCCCATTGGGGAAGTGTTTCGTGGATGAGCCATTCCGTGTCCGTCTGTTGGAAACTTATCACGCTTCTAAAGAGGCTGGGCATATTGGTAGGGACCAACTCGTATGGTCCCTTTCGCAATTATTTTGGTGGCCCACCCTGAGAGCCGATTGCACCGCTTTTACAGCAGCTTGTACCACCTGTGCCCGTGCCAAGACCCCTAGGCATCTCCCCGTGGGCTTACTGCAACCGGTGCCCAACGGAGACCGTCCTTGGTCTCATATATCCATCGACTTCTTGGGAGAATTACCAGCCTCTAGGGGTTATACGTTCATTCTTATGGTGGTCGATAGATTCTCTAAGATGGCACATTTTGTGCCTCTGACTGGCCTTCCATCGGCCCAGGAATTGGCTGTAGTCTTTGCCAGAGATGTGTTCCGCCTGCACGGAGTACCCAGAGTGATTGTCTCCGATCGTGGGAGCCAGTTCGTTTCTAGGTTTTGGAGGGCATTTTGTGGCCAGATGGGCATCCAATTGTCATTTTCCTCCGCCTACCATCCCCAGAATAATGGGGCCGCTGAGCGTGCCAATCAGGGACTGGAGCAGTTCCTGCGCTGCTTTGTCACCGATCATCATGATAATTGGGCTGACCTGTTGCCATGGGCAGAGTTTGCCAGAAACTGTGCGGTTAATTCATCGTCCGGGAGCTCTCCATTTCTCGTTAACTATGGGTTCCAGCCTTGTCTGCTCCCGGACTCATTTCAGGCGCAGCAGATTCCTGCTCTGGACGAGCACTTGGCGCAACTTCGTTCCACTTGGGCACAGGTTCAGAGGTCTCTCAGTCAGTCATTTAGGCGTCATCAATGGCACGCTAATCGCAGACGTATTCCAGCGGTCTCATTTCAAGTTGGGGACAGGGTATGGCTGTCATCCAGAAACCTCAATTTATAAGTGCCTTCCACCAAACTGGCTCCCCGGTTTATTGGTCCATTTAAGATTATCCGCAAGATTAATCCGGTTTCTTATGCACTGGAACTTCCACCCTCAATGCACATTCACAATGTGTTCCATGTGTCGCTTCTGAAACCCTTGGTGTGCAATCGTTATACTACTACGCCAGTGATTCCTGGGCCGGTGGACGTCCAGGGCCAAGAAGAGTATGAGGTCCAGAGTATTATTGATTCTAGGAGATTTAGAGGAAAGCTGCAATATTTGGTCCATTGGAAGGGCTATGGTCCTGAGGAACGTTCTTGGGTTAATCAAGGGGACCTCCATGCGCCTAGATTAGTATGCAGCTTTCACTCTAAATATCCTTTGAAACCCAGACCTCCGGCAGGGAGAGGGGGTCTTTGAGAGGGGGGTACTATCACAGTGCCTGTGATCTTCCTGTCACTCTCATCTGTGGCAGACTCTGATTTGCTGAGTTGGTTTGGCCCGCCCCCTGGTGACCTTTTTATACCTGACTATCACATCTGTCAGATGCCCTTTCGTGGTGTTTCTGAGCCAGTAGTACTGTTGCTGTGTTCCTGTATTCTGGATTCCTGTGTACCGAATCGGCTTGTCCTGACTATTCTCCTGTGTTCCTGTCTGTGTATGATCCGGCCCAACTGCGTACCACCCTTGGATCCTGACCCGGCTTGGCTGACGTTCCTGCTTGTGTATGACCCGGCTTGTATGACTACCTCCTACGTGCTCCGACTCGGCCCGGCTGACTTCCTGCTCCGAAGATCGACTTCCAGCTTGTTCCAGTGACCTGCGTTCCAGTTGTCGCCGCCGCGACATTATCATTTGCTGTTGCCAGTTTCTGTGTGACTGCCTTGCCTGGTGTTACCCACGATCAGTGCAGTGTATCGCTACCCGTGCAGAGCTGTGTGTGTCTCAGTACACCTTCCTCACATTGCAGAGCCTTGCTGGTTGGCTGAAGCCTCGAGTAAACGTGCTTATTAACCCTAGCAGTGCTGCCTTGGTCTCACTCTCTCTACCTCCAGTACGAGCCTCATTATCAGTGATACTCCTGCTGAGTTGGCCGCTCACCGTCGGCAACTCTATTCCTCCATTGCAGAGTAGTCACGTCTTTTGGGCCGGTTGGGTGCCTAAGGCTCTCTCCTAGTGTCGATTACTGGGCGATATCCGTTATACAGAGTGGTGGCAGTTAAAGGCTTCAGCGCTAGCGAATCCGGTAACTACGCCCGTGGGGGCTATTGGCTCTAGCACTTCATACTCCAGTATCCGGTGAAGTCTGAGGAGGCTTAAAAGCTCTTGCATTGCAGGCCGGTTCCCGTTACGCCCGTGGGGGCTATTTGCACTTGCACTAACCAAAGCAGTTCCAGTAGTTACGCCCGAGGGGGCTAAGTGGATTCCTGTTCTGCTTAATATCCGAACACTTGGGCGAGGCAGTCCTGCCTCCAGTACATGGTGAACTTTGTCTAGCAGCGCAGCCTTATAACACCCAGGGCGTGCCAAACATCCACATCTGAGACTGACTGTTATCAAGTTCTTAAACCTTTGGGGTTATATCCCACTCAGTTGCTTAGTATTTGTACTTGTAATACTATTGTGCATTTACACTTGTAATCTATCAGTCTACACTGCCTGTGTATTACCTACCGCCACTAGAGGGCGAACCTTTGCATTATTTTACTCTAAAATAAAGTGTGTTTTATTTCACCTACTGGTCTGTGTCCTAAACACCCGTTACAGACAGGAAGTGAATTTACTGTGTTTACTTCCTGATAGTTCTAACTGACAGGAAGTGACAGGCAGTTCCTATCACATTCTATGGAGAACTGTATATCACTGACTTTCTTGACTTTTCTCTCCATTAGAATCTAACAGTAAATCTAATTAGAATTTGACCACTAGAGGGCACTGATAATGTAAAGAAACATGGGTTTAAACTGTAATAACTCTGGAAATATGAATCTCTTGGCAGTGGGAGTACCCTTAATTCACCCAGTAGGAAAATCCCTACTATATATATTTTTTCATTAAAAAAAGTTTACTGCTCCTTTAAAGGATTAAAGTGGGCCTGTCACCCTAACATAATTTTAGTTCATTTTAGAGTGAATTAACAATGACTATATGCTGTACTATCCATCTGTCTGCAATATATATCGCTTTTGAGAAAAGATATGCTGGTGCGACACTTTATACTTACCAGCTTCTGCACTCGACTAATATCATCACACACTGTGCTATGAATTAATCTAGGCAGAGTCCATACACTGGGGGTGGGGTAGGTTTGGCCTTAACCCCTTCAGTGCCAGAGGCTTGGGCCATTTCCTGTACCCTGCAGGCCAGACACATTTTCAGCATTTTTGCTATCCTTCTGTTTAGGCTTGATTTCCTCTGGGGATTTTTAGCTACATATGGAAAACTATATATTGATTTTTTCAGAACGAATTGAGCTTTCTCATGATACCTTACATGAAATTAATTTTGCATTGTGCAAAAAACTATGATGTCATAATGACAAAAAAACTGAAAATTTACTTATTTTGCTAAAATCACAAACAATGTATCAAAAACATTTACCTTGATTGCGAAAGTTTCAATTACTTGAAAATGCCCTGAGTCCCCCGAGTAAAAAAATAGCAAATTTGTATAGTTTTACCTACGTTCATGGCTAGCGCAGAGCCCTAATCACTATGAGCGTAAAATGTCATTTATATAATTTTCTATAGTTATTCCACGGTTTTAGGGTAGTTTTACCACAAAAACCCTAGAATGCGCATTTTAGTTTATAAAGTTGAAAATGTCATTTTGCGCTGCTGGTGATTAGGGCTCTACGCTAGCAATGGACGTAGGTAAAACTATACAAATTTGGTATTTTTTTACTCGGGGGACTCGAGGCTTTTTCAAATAATTGAAACTTTTTTCAGTCAAGGTAAATGGTTTTGTTACATAGTATGTGATTTTAGCAAAATGAGTAAATTTTCACTTTTTTTGTCATTATGACATCATAGCTTTTTACACAATGTAAAATTCTCTTCATGTAAGGTACCACAAGAAATCTCAATTTGTTCTGAAAAAAACAATATATAGTTTTCCATATTTAACTAAAAATCCCCAGAGGAAATCAAGCGTAAACGGAAGGATAGCAAAAACGCTGAAAAAGTGTCTGGCCTGCAGGGTACAGAAAATGGACCAAGCCTCTGGCACTGAAGGGGTTAAGAGATAGTCACCCTCCATTTTGCATTTACAAGTCTTGCAAGGGCATGATATATAAAGTCAAATGACCTCCGCTTTTGACTTTTTTTTTTTATCTTTGCCAATTTTATTAATTTCATTTAATGTTCCTGTCAGGAAGCTCACTGAATTTATGTTTCAAAAGACTGTGAAAACAGGGATAGTAGTGCAATGTTGTGCTGTTCGCTACGGAAGAAAATCGTATCCATTACATTATACCGATCAATCAATGCTGCAGGAACAGTGCTACACTGTATCACACTCTCTGCTTTCACAGTTTCTGACAGACAGCTCTCTGAAAACAGAGATTCAGTGAGCTCCCTGCCAGGAACACAAAACGTTTGTGTGCCAGAAGAGAGAGAGAGAGAGAGATGTAAGTGAAAATAACAATAATATCTAGATATCTGTTGACACACTGCATTGACAGTGTCTCTCTCTGATCCGGAAGACGGATACATTGCACCAGTGTTTTCTGTGATACATTTTATCACAAAACATAACACTAATACTGGGTAACATTCTTCCCCTGCAGAGAAAGGCAGAAGTGATATTCGGCCAATTGGCCATATTTTCCTAATGTCTGTTTTAGTGGATTTGTGACTGGCATAATGGATATTTATCACTGGATAAAGCACATATAAACATACCCCCCTCAATGCGCCACAGCTTAATGACTCTGTCTGCACCTCCTGTGGCCACCATTCTGGAGCTGGGACTGAACTGCACGGCATGGACTTCAGACTCATGAACTTCCTAGGGGAAGAACACAAGAATATTTAATCAAAAATGGATATACACGTATCCAGAGACACCAGTAGCTGAAATCACAGCTGACTACATAACATTTCCCATTACAGTTGTGCCACTGAGGTTTCTTTCCAGTATCAATATATTCTACAGATCAGATTCTGAACTGAAAGTGACCAGCTATAGTCTGCAGCACTTAAAATACATAAATAAATAATAAATTATAGATAGAGCGATATACTGACTACAATATGAAATACACAGAACTACGGTGGTAGCGGTTGGCCTTCTACTAGCTTGCATATGGCTGGGTCCTACCTGGCAGGGCAGTAATCGAATATGTATGATTCTATGCAGGATAATATTTGTATTTGCACTGAGCTCATGAAATGTATTTTTGTTTTAGATCTACCATTTATACACACTGGGGTTAGGCCTTCATGTGTTATGGATGGGATAGTTGGATTTGTGGGACCTTTATTGTCCGGGTGTGGTACCAAACTATGACTGCTTTTATAAGGGGAAATGTTGGGATACTCCCAATTGTTTGGGTTTAGGTTACGCTTCGGTACTCCTCCTGGGGAAATGTACTCGGGCTACTGGGGGGGAGCGGTGGTTGGGGGGTATCGATTCATTACTTTATGTCCTCTGCACTATGGCTATGTTGGATCGGGGGGGCCTGCTATTCTGGGCCTGGCGGACTGGTTTGTATCTTTTCTTGCTCAGTATGACCTGAGGGCCTCACGCCAGGGATAGGACAATAAGCTTGTCCTGAGAGTGGGGTATCACTCCGGCACACTGTTCTTTGAGTAAGGAAGCATGGGGTTTGGTTAACAATGGGGTTGGGTCTTCCCTGTCTCCTTCATGTAGGGCTATACTTACAGGTCTTTGTTTATGTGGCTGGGGACTTGCTGTGTCTGTTGTGTCTGGGGTGGGGGGTCCCGGTGTCCCCCTGTTTGCAATGATGACCATCCCAGTTATGGGAATTGTTGAATTATATACTATATTGCTGAAGATGTTTCTTTGTAAGAAAAACAGTGCGATGGTGGAGACTATTGTTGGGGTTTTCTGGTTGGGCGATGGTTGTGGGGGGTTTGATTGGTGCGGTTTTCCCCTAGTCCTCTAAGAGGGGGGGATTGTGACAATGTTGGAATCTAGACCGTTTTGTCCCCATCCACTGCTCTGAGTAGGGGAATGGAGGGGGATGACGCGGTTGGGGGGTGGGTTGTGGTTATGTGGCTGTTAAAACATATGAGGTGTTTTCCTATTTTTAATGATTTTCAGTCTCCTAGTTTGGGTAATAATCAAAAAGGGAAAAAAAATGATGCTATTGTGGTTTATATACTGTCTTATATAGGCTCTGGGGAGTGGGGAATGCCTTGTTCTCCTCCTCTCTAAATCTCTTGCTCTACTTCCATTGGGGTCATGTTAGACCCTGATGTGTACTTTGTAGCTCTCCAGGTGGCCTTTCTGGACTTTTCTGGAGTTCACACGTCCCATATTGATCCTCTCTACTCTTGTGGATTGGCTATCTACTTTCAGACGGATTTGTTCTGAAACCTATCTCTTTTTCCTTGCTTTTTCTCTTCATTTTCTTCCCCATCTTTTTTTCTGTAGATATGGCACATGGTATCACTAATATACGTGCTAAAGGTCAAGCTGACTCACTTAAAATACTCTCTATCAATGCAAGGGGATTAAACATTCCTGAGAAAAGGTCTCAGGCGTTGAGGGAATTCCACAGGCTGGGGGTGGATGTTGTGCTAGTCCAGTAGACCCATTTCCTGGCTTCCAAGCACCCATCCCTCATGAACCATTATTACACTTCAGAGTGGCATGCTGTTTGTTCCGATGACAAAAAGAAAAGGGGGGTATCGATCCTGATGTCCAGATCGGTTGCATGGGTTACCACAGAGGTTTCACGAGACCCTGAGAGGAGATATCGGTTTCTTAAAGTTATACTGGGCGGTGCCCAGTCACGATAGCTTCTCTATATGCCCCAAATGCTGGTCAGTTTAAATTTCTCTCTTCCACATTGAGGAAGTATCACGGTGCCCGTGATCTTTCTGTCACTCTCACTTGTGGTGCGCTCCTATTGGCTGAGCCTGTTTGGCCCGCCCATTGTGACCTTTTTATGCCTGGCCTTTGGCACCTGTCAGGTACCCTTTCGTGGTGTTCCTGAGCCAGTGTTGCTGTTGCTGTGTTCCAGTGTTCCTGATTCCTGTGTACCGACTTGGCCTGTTTTGACTACGCTCCTGTGTTCCTGCTCCGTGATCTGACCCGGCCTGGCTGAGGTTCCTGCTTGTGACCTGATCTGGCTTGTCTGAGAATCCTGCTCCGTGATCTGACCCGGCCTGGCTGACTTCCTGCTCCATGAACTGTACCGGCTTGCTACCGACCCCGCCATCATTCCAGCTTCCTGCTGTCGCTGAAGCGACATTCTGACTATCACTTGTGTTTATGGCAGGGCTGATCGTGAGCCTCCGTTAACCCGTGCAGAGCTGTACTCCTATTTGCTGAGCCTCCGTTAACCCGTGCAGAGCTGTACTCCTATTTGCTGAGCCTCCGTTAACCCGTGCAGAGCTGTGCTCCTAGTTGCTGAGCCTCCGTTAACCAGTGAAGAGCTGTGCTTCCATTGCTGAGCCTCCATTCACTTTTGCAGAGTTATAGCCTCCATTAACACTTGCAGAGCCGTTACTTACATCCGCTATTACTGCTGAGCCGGTCCGTCCCGAGCCTTGTTTAGGCGGCGGCTCACCCTGACATCTTGCAGTATAGTCGGTCTCCGTTACCGCGCCCGCGGGAGGCGCCATTGGCTCTAGCCATTCAGTGTTACTATCAGTTACGCCCGGTGGGGCTATTGGCTTAAGCTCTTGCAATTAGTGGTCTCCATTACTACGCCTGTGGGGGCTATTGGCTCAAGCTCCTCTGCAGTATTCTGGTCTAAATTCCCATTCTGCTGAAGCAGTTATCTCTGTATTATGGACTTAAGGTGTTGCATTGAGTCTTCCCAATCTGCTATACCAGAATCTTTCACAGATTACCAGATTAACATCCTCGCACCCGATATTATCCCATGTTATGACTGTTTGGTCCCAACTCAAACAGAAGTATGAATTGTTTCATTTCCCTTCACCCCTCTTATCTGTATATGGCTCCATACATTTCCCCCCAGGCGAGGTGGAAGGCCCTTTTAAGGTATGGAATAGATTGGTCATTGATACTATAGCGAACGTGACCCAAGATGGGGCTGTTCTTCCGTTTCAATATTGATGCCAACAGAAAACACTTCCTCATACACATTTTTGGCAATACAGACAGGTACTGCACTTTGTAACGCAACTAACGGAAGATGTCGAGTTTTGAGACTCTTCTTTCAAAAGGACATTTTAGGTCGAAAGCCCTGTCAAAGATATAACGTTTCTCTAGTGAGCACTCTGTATCTAAGCATTTTTACCTTGTATCCTGGGAGACTGACCTTACAGTAGTATGGACACCAGAAGTTTGGTATCGTATCTTCCACACCCTTTACAAAGCCTCACATGATTATGCCTCCAAGGAAGTCAACTATAAACCCTTTATCAGATGGTATCTTATGCCTAAATGACTAGCCCAGATTTTTCCCTCCGCTTCTGACCCCTGCTGGAGGTGCTCCTCTGGTTGTGGATCATTACATCATATCTGGTGGACGTGTACTCAAATACAGGGGTTCTGGGCTGATCTTAGTGTAGCACTTTCCCAAATTTTATCGATCCCTATCCCTTGCGATCCGACCATTCTCCTGTTTGCTTTCTTCGGTGACAGGGTAAAGTTGAGGAGGAACCAACGATCCCTGTTCTACTTTTTAACTAATTCGGCGAAGGTACATCTTCCGTCCTTGTGGTGGGACCCCAGGACCCCTACTTTGAATATGTGGAGGATCAAGGTTGACAGGATTCTGTCATCGGAGTAAATACATGCCTCTGTTACCGGAACTGCTTCAACTTTTAGGTCCATTTGGTCTCCTTGGCTCGCCTGGTCGGCGGGGTGCCTCAGCACTCAGTCTGTGCATTAACTGATTACATGGCCAAATCATAGCTGCATTAGTGATGAGATATAGTTTTTTTTTTTCCTTTCCCGTCCCCCATCTTTTTCTTCTTTCTCTCTTTTCTGTCCTACGATCCAGGTTTCTTTTATCTCTACTTTTATCCTTCCTGTCGGCATCCGTCGGGACTTTCTTCCCGCACCTCGCTTCCTCTTCGGCACGGCCCGTATCGAGGCTGGCGTCACTAGGCAACCGCGTCGTGTACATCGCGTCGTTGTGACGTCACAGGGTTTCCCTTTAAATAAGAAGCGGTCACGCTAGCCGGTGCTCAGTGTTTTGTTGAGCTCTGTTTTGTGTGCACTTGTTCCTTAGCTCTCTCCTGACCTGCTGCCTGAATCTGGACTTCTCCTTTGATCGCTGCTTACCCTGACCTGCTGCCTGAATCTGGACTTCTCCTTTGATCGCTGCTTACCCTGACCTGCTGCCTGAATCTGGACTTCTCCTTTGATCGCTGCTTACCCTGACCTGCTGCCTGAATCTGGACTTCTCCTTGGCCGCTGCCTACTCTGACCTGTTGCATGAATCTGGACTTCTCCTTTGATCGCTGCTTACCCTGACCTGCTGCATGAATCTGGACTTCTCCTTTGATCGCTGCCTACTCTGACCTGTTGCATGACCCTGGACTTCTCCTTTGATCGCTGCCTACTCTGACCTGTTGCATGAATCTGGACTTCTCCTTTGATCGCTGCTTACCCTGACCTGCTGCATGAATCTGGACTTCTCCTTGGCCGCTGCCTACTCTGACCTGTTGCATGACCCTGGACTTCTCCTTTGATCGCTGCTTACCCTGACCTGCTGCATGAATCTGGACTTCTCCTTTGATCGCTGCTTACCCTGACCTGCTGCATGAATCTGGACTTCTCCTTTGATCGCTGCTTACCCTGACCTGCTGCATGAATCTGGACTTCTCCTTTGATCGCTGCCTACCCTGACCTGCTGCATGTATCTGGACTTCTCCTTGGCCGCTGCCTACTCTGACCTGTTGCATGACCCTGGACTTCTCCTTTGATTGCTGCCTGCTCTTATTTTTCTTGCCTGGACTCTGGACTCCTCCTTGGGTCGTTGCCTGCTGCTCGCCCCTTCCCCAGTGGTATGAGGGGCATCAGGTACCCATGATAATCTGAATATATATATGCTTTAGGCCTCACTTTGTCCTGCCACTGTATCCAACCTCTCCTACTCCTTATCTGGGGGTGTTGCTTCTTATATACGAACCTGAGCTGCTTGCTGTTACTCTGATAAGTCCTGATCTGCTCCGAGTTAGGTTTCTCGCAGCGCACATACCCAGAACCGTTGGGGCCTTACAGTATACCCACAACCGCTGGGGTCTTACACTTCCTTAGAGTTAGATGTCATTTCTGTCTATTCTCTCTCATGTCATGTTACATGGAGGACAACTAATTATATGTGAAATTCTGCTTAACAAACGCATTATATAATATGTGCTATATGTACAATATGCTGCATCTTCACAAGTGGACCTGTGTGTTCGTTACTATGTTTTATTGTGTTTGTAACGATTCCGTCAATAAACTTTAGAAAACTCAAAAAACTAAAAAAAAAGAAATACACAGAACTAGACAAGTCCAGATGTTAAACATATTAACGCTTCAGGGACCGGAGGAGTGTGAAAAATATTGAGAACCAATGTGTAGCACAGCTTTCTAATACTTAAGGGGTTAAGAGTCACTAGGTTTACTTCTCCTTTAACTGGAACATTTAAATGTCTGCTACGAGATGGCCCATCTGGGGAACAGACATGAACCAGACCGTCTCACCTCTCTAGGACAATGATTCTCGGTCCTTGGGACACCAACAGATAATGTTTCAGTAGATCCCTGCCTGTTCGCAGGTGTGTAATTAGTAGCTCAGTCATTGCACGGCCTGTGATTATTTACAGATATCCTTGATCCTTTGCGTACCCCTCTGGCACTCAAAGGGTTAAACCTGACCTGTTGATGCGTCCAGTGTACCAAAGCTGAGAATCACTGGTCTTGGCCATTTGGAGAGTATCTGTGTGCCTGACTATGCCCTGATGACTTGCGAGAAGGACTACAAAAGCCTATTAATCCCTGCCGCTCCAGAACTGTAAGAGTGATTTACAGCTACCTGTGTGTGTATTGAGGAATTAATAAATCTCCCTCCTCTTGCATCTGAAGTCTGGACACCAACTGTGTATACACTAAAGGAGGAGGTTTATGTTATAGAGCTTTTCCTGCTGAGTAAAACAAGGGCAATAACACTGTTGTCAGTTGTTTTATTCAAAAGTTATAACAGTTCAAATAATCAGGAAGTGAATTACTGTGTGTTTACTTCCTGAAAGTTCTAAATGACAGGAAGTGACTCAGCAGTTTCTATCACATTCTTTTTGTCAGTGACTTTACTCTCAAATAGAATGTAACAGAATAACTCTGGAATCTGACCTCTACAGGGCACTATTATTGTAAACAAAAAAACAAACAATTTTAAACTGTAATAACTCTGGAAATATGTATCTCACTGCAGTGAGTATCCTTATTTTACTCAACAGGAAAAGCCCTAAGACATATATTTTTTCATAAAAAATGTTTTCTGCTCCTTCAATGCCACTGCTGAGTGATGTGTTTTTCCAAAGTGATAACAGTTTAAACTGATAGTTTACATTAGCAGTGTCCTCTGCTGGCCACAGAGATGACCAGTTGTACAGATTGCTATTCTGTTGAATTCTGTGGAAGAGGTGAGTATCTGAATGCAGTTCTCCATAAAAAGTGATATTAGCCGCTGAGTCACACTGTGACATTTCAAATACTTATAACTTTTTAATAAAACAGTGGACGTATCCTCGTTTTATCTAGTAGAAGAAGCCTAGTGACAATTTTTTTATTTTCATAATAAAGGTTTACTGCTCATTTCAGTGATGTGACAGACGCTGGAAAATGTTGGTTCAAGATGATTTGGTCTGAAACAAATCTAGGAGGAGATGGAGAGAATAGAGAGGGAGAAGACAGGACAGAGTGGTGCCCCACGCAAGACGCAGCCGCCATAAGGAAGTTCCTGTACATGAACTTCCTGTGTCATGAAGTCAGATGCAGCCACATGGTGTCCTGGGTACTCGCGTTAGACACGGCAGTAGAGAGCAGTTTAAAGAGGCAGCTGTTGCATTGCTAGACCACTGATACAGTTTCCCCTTCATCCCTATAAATATGGGGAATCTGTCTAGCTGGCTCAAGAGTGTTATTTTAGTGATCAGTCTGCTGAGTGACACTGACAGAGTGCGCACACAATGCAGTGGTCCCTTCAAGTTTAAGGGGCTACCAAATCTATCAGGGAGATTGCACAACAGTCAGCACCATCACAGAGAACTCCAAGTTTACGATGACAAACATCATGTTGTTGGTAAGGTATGGTCCTCTAACATACAGTACACAGTGCCCAGAGAAAAATCAAAACGTCAAACTAACGCAACATTTACAGTGGTGTTGCATCAGCATTTGGCATCATGACATTGTTTGGAGCTATGTCAGCAGCATTTGGCATCATGACATTGTTTGGAGCTATGTCAGCAGCATTTGTCATCATGACATTGTTTGGAGCTGACCATGTGTCCCAAACATGGGCTTCATATTCAGAACAGTTTTTACATGACAATGACATTCCAGAGAGCACAAGCCACACTAGGACTAAGTCTTATGAAATCTTGAAAGACCTCTTAATGCTGGTAAAGCCACAGACTCCACCACAGAAATGTTTAGGATGATGGCCACCAAGGACGGTTTACTATCAAAGTGTCACATGTAAAGTTTTGTGTCACAAAATGACGTATTTTTTAGGCCGCGTCATTTAAAGTGTCGCAATTACAGTTTTGTGTTGTAAAGCGTGGCAAATTCCACACTTTGCGTTGTTCCGAATGGCGCAGTCACCATATCATGAGTTAACATGTCGCAGCATTAATAACGCAATTTGGGTGCTGCATTAAGAATGCAATATGGGTGCATTAAGGATGCAATATTGGCGCAATAAGGACACATTAAGGACGCAATATGGGTGCATTACTGATGCAATGTGGGTGCAATGTATGGATGTAATATGGGTGCAATATTGGTGCAATAAGGACACATTAAGGACACAATATGGGTGCAATATTGGTGCATTAAGGACGCAATAGGGGTGCATTAATGATGCTACCCAAACATACCCAAAACTCAACAAAACATACCCAGAAAATCAACCCAAAAACCCAACCCAAAACCCACTGAAAAATACCCAAAACCCAACAAAACATACCCTGAAACCCAACCCACAAAACCCAACCCAAAACCCAAAAAAACCAACCCAAAACCCACAAAACTCAACCCAAACCCACCAAAAGCAACCCAAAAACCCAACCCAAATCCCACAAAACCCACAAAAGCCAACCCAAAACCCACAAAACCCATATTGCACCCAAATTGCGTCATTAATGCACCCACTAATGCTGCGACATGTTAACGCACGATATGGGGAATGCGCAATTTGGAATTGCGTCAGTGTGGAATCCAAATTGCGTTAGTATTGCACCCATATTCCGTCCTTAATTCATCCTTATTGCACCAATATTGTTCCCATATTGCGCCAGTATTGAACCCAAATTGCGTCTGTATTGCACCCATATTGCGTCCTTAATAAACCCATATGGCATCCATATTACCTCTATATATTGCACCCATATTGCGGTCTTAATTTGTCCTTATTGCACCAATATTGTTCCCATATTGCACCCATATGGCGTCAATGTTGAACCCAAATTGCGTCAGTATTGCACCAATATTGCATCATTATTGCACCCATATTGCATCCTTAATGCATCCTTATTGCGCCAATATTGTTCCCATATTGCATCAGTATTGAACATAAATTGCATCAGTATTGCACCCATATTGCGTCTTCAATGCACCCATATTACGTCCATATATTGTACCCATATTGCGTCCTTAATGCTGCACCCAAATTGTGTCATTAACGCACCCATATTGTGTCCTTAATGCTGCGACATGTTAATGCACAATATGGTGAATGCACAATTCGGAACGACGCGAAATGTAAAATTTGCGACACTTTAAGATGCATAACTTTAATTGCGACACGTTAAATGACGTGGCTGAATACATGCTTTACATGCAACACTTCAAATGGATACCACCAAGGACTGTGATCAGAGAGACCAGGGAGCTACCAAATGTTTCCATTGTGGCAGTCCTGCCACCAAAAGGACAATGCAAGTTTTAATTGCACCAAACGGAGGCATCTAGAATGGATCTACAGGGGCCAGCGTGTATGTGATGGATGCCTGAGTAATACCAGTCATACAACCATTATTGGGAGAAGGGGAAAAGAGAAAGAGGGGGAAGAGGGGGAAAGAGGGGGAGAGGGGTAAAGAGAAAGAGGGGGAAGAGGGGTAAAGAGGGGTAAAGAGGGGGAGAGGGGTAAAGATAAAGAGGGGGAGAGGGGTAAAGATAAAGAGGGGGAGAGACTTAAAGTTATAGAGGGGGAGGAGGAAGAGAAAGAGGGGGAAGAGAAAAAGAGGGGTAAAGTTAAAGAGGGGGAGGGGGAAAGAGAAAGAGGAGGAGAGGGGTAATGATAAAGAGAGGTAGAGGGGGAAAGATTAAGAGGGATGGGGGAAAAAGAAAGAGGGGTAAAGATAAAGAGGGGAGAGGGAAAGAGAAAAAGGGGAAGGGGTAAAGAAAAAGAGGGGGAGAGGGGTAAGGATAAAGAGGGGAAATGGAAAGAGGGGGATGGGGAAGATAAAGAGGGGGAGGGGGAAGATAAAGAGGGGAGATGGAAAGAGGGGGAGGGGGAAAGATAAAGAGGGGGAGGGGGAAGATAAAGAGGGGGAGGGGGAAGATAAAGAGGGGAGGGGGAAAGATAAAGAGGGGGAAAAATAAAGAGGGGGAGGGGGAAGATAAAGAGGGGGAGGGGGAAGATAAAGAGGGGAGGGGGAAAGATAAAGAGGGGGAAAAATAAAGAGGGGGAGAGGGGGAAGATAAAGAGGGGGAAAAATAAAGAGGGGGAGAGGAGGAAGATAAAGAGGGGGAAAAATAAAGAGGGGGAGAGGGGGAAGATAAAGAGGGGGAAAAATAAAGAGGGGGAGAGGAGGAAGATAAAGAGGGGGAAAAATAAAGAGGGGGAGAGGGGGAAGATAAAGAGGGGGAAAAATAAAGAGGGGGAGAGGGGAAAGATAAGGAGGGGGAGGGGGAAGATAAAGAGGGGGAGGGGGAAAGATAAAGAGGGGGAGGGGGAAAGATAAAGAGGGGGAAAAATAAAGAGGGGGAGAGGGGGAAGATAAAGAGGGGGAAAAATAAAGAGGGGGAGAGGGGAAGATAAGGAGGGGGAGGGGGAAGATAAAGAGGGGGAGGGGGAAAGATAAAGAGGGGGAGGGGAAAGATAAAGAGGGGGAAAAATAAAGAGGGGGAGAGGGGGAAGATAAAGAGGGGGAGAGGGGAAAGATAAAGAGGGGGAGGGGGAAAGATAAAGAGGGGGGAGGGGGAAGATAAAGAGGGGAGGGGGAAAGATAAAGAGGGGGAAAAATAAAGAGGGGAGAGGGGGAAGATAAAGAGGGGGAAAAATAAAGAGGGGAGAGGGGGAAGATAAAGAGGGGAAGATAAAGAGGGGAGAGGGGAAAGATAAAGAGGGGGAAGATAAAGAGGGGGAGAGGGAAAAGATAAAGAGGGGGAGGGGAAAGATAAAGAGGGGGAAAATAAAGAGGGGAGAGGGGGAAAGAAAGAGGGGGAGGGGGAAAGAGAAAAAGGGGAAGGGGTAAAGAAAAGAGGGGAGAGGGGTAAGGATAAAGAGGGGAAATGGAAATAGGGGGGGTAAAGATAAATAGGGGAGAGGGGTAAAGATAAAGAGGGGGAGGGGGAAGAAAGAG
The DNA here is from genome assembly GCA_037306005.1 of Rhinophrynus dorsalis. Lineage (NCBI taxonomy): Eukaryota > Metazoa > Chordata > Amphibia > Anura > Rhinophrynidae > Rhinophrynus > Rhinophrynus dorsalis. The sequence continues at coordinate 619,337,867 of CM074719.1, read as the reverse complement.
GGTGAAAATTGAAAGATGGGAGGGGGAAAGAAAAAGAGGGGAGGGAGAAAATAGAAAGAGGGAAGGGGAAGAGGGGGAAAGGAGAGGGAGGGAAAGAGGGGGGGTAGATAGGAATCAGTGTTACCTTATTAAACAAAGCTCGTTTGGGGAGGCAACAGATCACACAAACCATTGATGGGCGATACCAAATCTCTCCACTGTAAGGACTTTCTATCTCTCGTCTTACATTTGCACTAAAATAGAAATTGCAGTTAACAGCAGATCTGATTGTAAGAGTACTCTTTTTTTATATACTTTATAGGGATTTTCCTACTGAATAAAACAAAGGTTTTTCTACTGCTTGGAAATGTTTAATTCCAAAATTATTACAGCTCAAATACATTTTTGTATCAAACTATTAGCAATAATGCCATCTAGTGTCCCAAAAGACAAATTCTAGATTTACAATGCATTCTGTGGGAGAGATTGAGTCATAGACTAGGGTTCTACATAAGAAGGAATAGGAACAGCACCACCTGGGGACCATATTAGAAAATTGCAGTTTAATGTAAAAACAAAAGACATGTTTGATCTGTAATAACCTTTTGAATTAAAAAACTCCCAGCAGTTTGGTGCAGGAGGACATGACAGATGATGGCAGTTTTTTTTTTTTCAGACCGAAGCAGGCAGCGTGCATGCTCCTATTTAACCATTTAAAGGGATAGTAATACTTAATAATTACTAATCCCTATAGTAAACTCCTATTAAAAATAAATGTATTGCCCCCAGTGTCATAAAGGTTTGAGAGATAATCTCTCCTAAAGTTGCCCTCTCCCTCCCCCTTCCCCGAAGTCAGCGTTGTAGCTAACTGAAGGGAAATCTGGTTTTACGATCATCAGGCGGCTCTGCAGCAGAGCCGCGATCGCGTTAATAAAAAAAAAAATCTTTCACTAAAATGGTCTTCTACGTGTACTTGCGAACCAAGCACAAACCAATCACACGTAGAATACCATTTCAGTGAAAGATTTATTTTTTATTAACGCGATCGTGGCTCTGCTGGAGAGCCGCCTGAAAGTCATATGACTTGCTTCCCTACAGTTAGCTAGAACGCTGACTACGGGGAAGGGGGAGGGAGAGGGCAACTTTAGGAGCGATTATCTCTCAAACCATAAAGGTCTGGGAGATGACACTGGGGGCAATACATTTATTTTTAATATGACTTTAACATAGGGATAAGTAATTATTAAGTATTACTAGCCCTTTAAATGGTTAAATAGGCACATGCACGCTGCCTGCTTCTGTTTGGGAAAAAAAAAAAATTGCCATCAACTGTCATGTCCTCCTCCATGGACATCACAACACGACTGATTGACGATGTTATCTCTTGAACAAAGGCCCATGGTCAAAATTCACAGGGGCCGTTTGGATTTGCTGGACATAGTATGTAACAGGGGGCTTTGTATTAGGAAAGGTTTGTTATCCTTTAACCTTTTGAGTGCCAGAGGAGTATGCCAATGTGTTGCGTACCCCTCTGGAGATCAAAGGGTTAATGCTCTAAGTTTTATAAATGAATAAAAAACACTTAAAAAAAAATTAGAAAAATATACAAACTTACTCAAAAAGATTTCTTAGAGCGCCCATAAATCTGGACGAGCCCAGGGCTATCATGGACTGAGACCTAGAATGGAAAGTCAGTTACATGTATGGGACATCAGCAGAACTGTAGATTATAGTACAAGCATTTGGGGTCTCGTCCTGTTGTCTACTAAAGAGTGCACACAGGACTTAAAGCGGAAATAAAGTCCCCCCACCAATAATAAGTCATATAGCGATAAGCTTAGATATAGTAGTGTTATCCAGCATAAGTACTGCATTATTAAGAAATCCTACTTCATCTGGGACTGATGGCCAGGCATCAGCACAGACATTTTGGATTAGGGACGTCTGCACGCCTGCTCTGTCCGTCCCGGTTTCCTGCATTGTACCTTATGGTAACAGGAAGAGACTGATGGTGCACACGCACAGACATGACTCTAAAGCAAGAAGCCTGGCAATCGGTCACAGAAGAAGTAGGATTTCTTAACCCTTTGAATGCCAGAATGGTACAGAATGCATTGCTTTGCAATGCATTCCATACCACTCTGGCACTCAAAGGGTTAACAATGTTGTACTTGATAATACTAATATTTCTAAGCTTATCGCTATATGACTAACTAGTGTAAAAGCCCGTGTATGGGCCAAGGTCCGGGTAACAGAGGGGTACTGAGAGGGGTACGCAACACATTGGCACTCAAAGGGTTAAGCAGCCGCTACCTCACTGCTCCACGTGATGCAGTCTTGCGTCGCCTCACTCACGAGATGCAATCACACGCAGTAAAGACTGGCCGAACGCGGGCACTGCGCATGAATGCATCGTGACAAACATCCTAGCGAATTATTATATAGGATTATTGGGGGTAGGGACTTTATTTGGAGTGATAGTTCCTCTTTAACCCCTTAAGGACCGGCGGTCCTGGGACATTTCCATCCCATAATGACCGCATAGGAGCACTTGGACGCGCCGGTACACGTGACCTGTCGCGTGTATCGGCGCATCACTATGGGGCCTGATAGAGATCGCTCCGATCTTGGAGCGGTCAATTTCAGGCCCTATTTTTACTTACAGCGCTCCCGGTAGAGCGCTGTAAGTAAAAAGTACGTGACGTACTATGACCGTCATCGGTCCTTGAGTATTTCAAGGACCGTGACGGTCCTGGTACGTCAAGGGTCCTTAAGGGGTTAAAGGAATAGTAAACATTATGAGGGGACATCCACAGCAAGCTGTGTTTAACCCTTTGAGTGTCAGAGAGGTATCCAACGTTTGGCAACACAATGTGTTGGATACCTATTTGGCACAAAAAGGGTGAAACAGGAGTGGTGGGCACAACAGCGGCTGTCCCTGATGAAGTAGCCATCACTATATTTACTGCTCAGTAGCGCTAGTCGCCAGAATTATTACCAGATTAAAGAGAATTCGCTATTCTTCCCGGACTGACAGCAGGACGGAGCGCGGACATCTTCCCATAGTGACGTCCGCGCGCCTGCACTCAGTCCCTTCCAGGCCCGAATGGCTCCTAGCAACGTCTCCGTGACCCATCTGGGACTGACAGCACAGGCGCGCGGACATCACTATGGCAAGACATCCACGCTCTGCCCTGCTGTCAGTCCGGAAAGAAAAGCGAATTCTCTTTAATCTGGTAATAATTGCCAGATGGGCGATTATATAGGGAAATGTTTTTATTGGGTGGTAGTTCCGCCTTAAAGCTGCATGAATTTCCTTGCAAATTTTTTAGATGCAATGCAAGTTTATTTTAATACGCAATAAAAAGTTTTCAGTTCATTAAAAAACACAGCTGGTGCTAAATTCATTAGTTAATTGCCCTGAGACAGAAGTAGCAGTTTTATTAACCGCTTAACCCTTTGAGTACCAGAGAGGTACACAACGCATTTCAAAGCAATTCGTTGCATACCCTTTTGGCACTCAAAGTGTTAAGGACCCATGACATGGGAAAAAACTTCTGATAAGGACCCATGACGGTTCTGAACGTCATGGAATTCCCCACGCAGCTGCACGCCATTTGGGGACCCCTAAATCCATTCGAGCAGCCGGTCGTTAAGGGGTTAAACAGACTTCACTCAAAGAATTTAGATCATTGGCGCATATTCTGACATTCTGTTCGAACAATACCTTGATTTCCTGTTTATTTGCGTCTGGGACTCCTGGGTACTGGGAATGTCAGTGCTGCTGGATACTGGTGTTTGGTGTAAGTCACTGCACAAAAACAAAAATACAAAGCCTTCTTCAACTAGTGAACAATGTTATTTCAGCAAAAAGTGCCAAGACATCTGTATGATACCCAAAACATAGTTTCCTAACTGTGCACATACTGTATATAGAAGCACAACAAGCAGAAGGACAGTGAATAGTGAGCACTTTCAAAGTCTTAAAGGGATAGTAATACTTCGTTTTATCTTTATTTTATTTTGTAGGCATTAAAAAAACATGAAGAACGATATAAGTCTTATCTCTCAGACCTTTATGGTTTGAGAGATAGTCACAAGCAAAGTTCCCCTCCCGCCCCTTTTACCTAGTGTAAGCCATCTCTTCTCAGATGTGGAATCCAGTCCATAGACCAGACAGATAACAGCAGGGGACAATCTTCTTCCTATGAGAACAATGAAAGCCCTGCCCCCCCTTGACAAGCTTTTCAGCTTTTTCCCTTATCTTAATTGAAGATTGTCCCTCTCTGCAGTCTACCTGGACACCTCCCTTCTGATCTGGCTGAGCAGTGTTACATCAGTAAAAGTGGTGGGAGGGGGATACTTTATCATTCAATTACTCTTGAACTACAACTCTGACAGAATTGAAATAATACTCTCCAAAGTCCAAATACTATGATGATTAATTAAAGCTGCTTTTATTATGAAACATTAGTATCACTTTAAAGGAACAGTAAACATTACGAGGGGACATCTACAGAAAGCTGTATTTAACCCTTTGAGTGTCAGAGAAGTATCCAACATATTGCAGCACAATGTGTTGGATACCTCTTTGGCACACAAAAGGTGAAACCAGGAGTGGTGGACACAACAGCGGATGTCCCGGATGAAGTAGCCATAACTATATTTACTCTAGAGAAAAGATATCTAAAAGGGGATCTTGTTTATTGTTACATTGTACATGGATATGAGTGGATAATGCAAGGATGGCACAATTTGTAGACGGTTCCAATTAAGTATTTTATTCTACAAAGCGCTATGTCGGCTCTGCCGAAAAGCTGCCGGTCAGTCAGATGACCATGATCTTTCACATAGAGCGCTGACGTCTATGAAAGGGGAGGGAGGGGTGAACTTTAGACACTTCGATCTCTCAAACTATAAAGGTCTTGGAGACGGGAGGAACATTATTGTATTTATATTTTTAATATCTACAATATTAGCATTTGTCAAAATCAACTGTTACTATGCCTTTAAGTTTGGCAAAGCTGTCAGCAACCGTCATGGCTGTCTCCATGGTCATAACATCAAGTACTGATTGAAAGTGTTATCTCTAGAATGAATGCACGAGGGCAAAATTCATAGGGGTCCTTAGGATTTTCTAGCCATTGGAAGACCAGAGGGATGTATTATTCTAAAGCAGGGGAGGGCAATTATTTTGGCTTGTGGACAGAAACTCTGTTTACAATTATTTCAAAGATTTGTAGTTGTGATTTGTAGTTATACAGTGTGTGTGTGTGTGTGTGTGTGTGTGTGTGTGTGTGTGTGTGTGTGTGTGTGTGTGTGTGTGTGTGTGTGTGTGTGTGTGTGTGTGTGTGTGTGTGTGTGTGTGGTTTAACCCTTTGAGTGCCAGAGGCTTAAAAACCCCATTTAAAACAAAGGTATTTGTTTTTATTTCCCTGTAATGGTGCAGTTCAGACCTCTGTATTTTTAAGGATTAAAAGAAAATATAACTCCAAAGAGTGAGCCTAAGTATCTTTTTTTTTTTAAAGTTTAAAAGCTTTATTGTAATTTGGAGAATTACAAAACTGTGAAAGACAATAGGGAAACAAACATTTGCAAATTATTACAATGCAGATTAATACGGAAAAACATATATGAATACTTTCAAATTCCCAAAGCTAGCGATGATAGGAGCCTAAATATCTTAACCCTTTGAGTGTCAGAGAGGTATCCGATGCATTGCAACGCAATTCACTGCATACCTTTCCGGCATTCAAAGGGTTAAAATTATAATGACGCTTCCCATCAGCCATTCCCATTGTCCTGTGGAACTGAAGTCTTCTGCAGGTTCTTTCAGTGCACCCGTGTTCACAGTGATAATATTACAGGAACCCTTAGGGCTATCCCCATTACTTACCCCTCGACACTCAGGGTTTTCCTTAACGCTTTCTTGATTTGCTGCGTCCACATTTCTTTTTTTCTCCTACAGAAAGACACAAAGGAAATAATGTAGCTTAAATGAGGTTCAAGAGAATCCTCCTCTTCCTAACATAGTCATGTTTGTTCCTCCAAATAAACCCTCCTGGCTCCAACCTTGTTCTGTAGACGTGCAAGTCCAATACAGCTCTCACACCGAAACTCCTTTTGGACTACAGTGGATATAAAAAGTCTACACACCACTGCTAAAATGCCAGGTTCTTGTGATGTTAAAGCGGAACTAACACCGCTAACAAAGGTTGTCTTTAATAATTCCCTACCTGGCGACTAGCTGCTTAGTAGCGCTAGTCGCCAGAATTATTACATCTTCATGGAGAAATTTGAAGTGATCCTCGGCTGACAGGCAGGACAGAGCGCGGACATTTTGCCCTAGTGACGTCCACGCGCCTGCGCTGTCAGTCCCAGACGGCTGTAGGAGGCGTTGCTAGAAGCCATTCGGCTCCGGAAGGGACTGACAGTGCAGGCGCGGACGTCACTAGGGCAAAATGTCTGCACTCCGTCCTGCCCGTCAGCCGAGGATCACTTCAAATTTCTTCATGAAGAGGTAATAATTCTGGCGACTAGCGCTACTAAGCAGCTAGTCCCCAGATAGGGAATTATTAAAGACAATGTTTGTTAGCGGTGTTAGTTCCGCTTTAAAGAATGAGACAAAGATAAATCATGTCAGAACTTTTTCCACCTTTAATGTGACCTATAACGTGAACAATTCAATTGCAAAAAACAAACTGAACTCGTTGAGGGGGGAAAAAATAAAAAACTCACAAGAACCTGGCATTTTAACAGGGGTGTGTAGACTTTTTACATCCACTTTAAATGCTTTTCTTCTCCATCTAGTTGGCAGAGCAATACCACCCACCCAATAAATATTGGGTATGTAATGACTTTGGGGTTACAGTTTACATGTTAAAAGGGAACGATCACCTGTATTAACGTTGCCTTGATCTAAATGCTCCTTTGCATTGAAACTGTAATCCTTTAATTTTTTTTTTTTTTTTTTTTAATATAATGCGGTACTCACCGAGATATTTGCTTTTAAAGGATAGTAATGTTTCACAATAAAAGCAGCTCTCATTAATCATCATAGTATTCGGACTTTGGAGGGTGTTGTATCAATTCTGTCAGAGTTGTAGTACAAGAGTAATTCAATGATAAAGTATCCCCCTCCCTCCCCTTTTACTGATGTAACACTGCTCAGCCAGAGCAGAAGGGAGGTGCCCAGGTAGACTGCAGAGAGGGACAATCTTCAATTAAGATAAGGGTAAAACCTGAAAAACTTGTCAAGGGGGGCAGGGCTTTCATTGTTCTCATAGGAAGAAGATTGTCCCCTTCTGTTATCTGTCTGGTCTATGGACTGGATTCCACATCTGAGAAGAGATGGCTTACACTAGGTAAAAGGGGCGGGAGGGGAAACTTTCCTTGTGAATATCTCTCAAACCATAAAGGTTTGAGAGATAAGACTTATATCGTTCTTCATGTTTTTTTTAATGTCTACAAAATAAAATAAAGATAAAACGAAGTATTACTATCCCTTTAAATTTAATCCGGTGACACTGATTCAGGCCAGGCTGCGGGTGAACTCTACCCCACAGCCTGTCAATCTTTGTCTGTTCCCTTTCTCTCGTTCCAACCTCCTCCGATGACGGAGGATTTCTCCATGTAAGTTGGAGATATCTCTTGCCAATGAGACCGCTCCAGCTTACATGGATGAAGCCTCAATCATAGGAGGAGGTTGGAACGAGGCGCTACTTAGGGAGGGGAACAGGTATTGACAGGCTGAGGGGCACAGTTGACCCACAACCTGTCCAGAAGTGACATCACTGTCTTAAATTTAAAAGCACATATCTCGGAGAATAACAAATGATATTAAAAAAACATAAAAGATTCAATGCAAAGGAGCAACTTTAATACAGGTGATATTTTTAAAAGATCATATTAGGAAAAAACAATGCATGATACAGAGTCAAAGCATATGGTATCAACACAAACGATGTACAAAGTATAAATGACACAAAAAAATCAACCAGAAGGTAAAATGACCACCAAATGGTGGTAAACCAGAGAATGAATCATAGTGAAACCAATTCAAGGGAAGAGGAAGAGGCGAGAAGATAGACAGGAAGTAAGAAGAGGGAGGGAAAGGAGGAAAACGTCTCTAGCGATATTATATTTCGTAACACCCTTGAGTGCACTCAAAGTTAAATAGTTAACTTTGTTAGTGACATATGTATGGATCTTTTCAACTGAAATATAAACTGATTCTTAACCCCTTAAAGACTGGCTATGCTACTGCAAATTGGGTTAGGTGTTTGGATTTGGGATAACGTTATAGGTAAGGATGTTAGGAATTAATGGTTGAAGTTGACTTTTGCATTTCAGTGTGCAGTGTTGAGTACTGAAGGGGTTATCCCCAAATCCTTGGCAAAAGACTCTAAAATACTTGCCAAAATGATAAAAAAAAAAAAAAAAATCTTAGCGGCAGAAACCACCCTTGGAAGGGTGATGAATTAATTACTGATCCACACGTTAGAGGCAAAATAATAAGGGCCAGTAATTAATCCATTTGAGCTCAATTAAGGATATACAGTATCTAATAGCTGTTCTGCTTGTGGCTTTAGAAGACATGTTCTAGATCTTAAGTGGGCAACATGTGTTCCTCCAGCTTCTATAGGACTAGAAATCCCATAATCCTCAGCCAGCCAAGAGCAGGCTAAGGATGATGGGTATTGTAGCACTACAAGAATTTGAGGGATGTGCGTTCTCCACCTCTGTTCTAGGACACATTCCAAACGGTTTCAGATGTTCTAGATCATGAGTTCTTAATTCCAGTTCACAATAGCTTCAAGAACAGGACAGGTTTTGGGATATGCCTTCTTGGACACAAGTTCAGGTGGAAAAAACACAACAATGCTGACCAGTAAATAAATAATTTGTGATTATTGATGGATATTTTTAAAATCTTTCCAGGGCATGGCCTTAGAGGACATGTTCAAGATCAGAGTGGACAATCTAAATCCCTCAAACTCTCGCTGGACCTACTATTCCATCATCCTCATCCAACCAAAGAGTTTGAGGGACATTAGCTGACGAACCTTGTTCTAGATAATGTAATGAGGAGAAATTCCCACCTTTCATTTAACTGGTTTTGTTTCTCTGCTTCCACCTCTTTCCTCTTTATCATGTCATTAATCATCTCTGTATGCTGCATATTCTTTTTTTTCAGTTCCTCCTCCAGTTCATGAGAGTGACTTAAAAGCTTGTCATATTCGTCCTTCAAGAATGAGTTGGCACAAGTTATCGAGACCACTTGATCTTCTAGCTGCCTCTGTTGTTCCTTACAGATGGTGAAATACTCAGAGACTTCGTCCATTCTGTCAATAGAATAATTCACTGGTGTCACAATCACTAGATCAATTACAAATGAGTGCCCAGAAAATACCAAGGAAGCAAAGGAACATACCACTAAGCTGGTCCCTCTAGTCTGTCTGTGTGCACCTTAGTGATGGCAGATTTTAACAAAATGTAATATTGTAAACTAGTTGATGAGCCTGTTACACAGGCCACAGTGACACAGCCAGACAGTCGCGGGGCAGTCATGCACAGTAGAGACTGCCCGCGCCGCGGCTGATACAGAGCAGGACGCTCCTTTGGAGCGCCCAGCTCTGTATCAGCCTTGTCACGGGCAGTCTCTCCTGCGCATGACTGCAGCACGCACAGCAGTCTCTACTGCGCATGACTGTGTCGTTACACATGTTTTAGCAAATTATTATATAGGATATTAAAAAAATAAATGAATTGATCTCTCAAACATGTATGGTGTGAGAGATATACGCTTCTAAAGTTCAACCCCTCCCTCCCCTTTCACAGACGTCAGCGTGCTAGCTGACAGCATGAGATTCTGATTGTGTGACAGAACAGTGGCTCTTCACCAGAGCCGAAACGGCACTGTATAAAAATAAATACTTCATTGGAATGGTCTACAAAGTGTGCTTGCAAACCATGATTTTAAAAAGGAAATTAATACAGTATTCCACCTAGACGCTATATAACTGAACTTTTAAGACATACTTGTATAGGGGTGATAGATCCCCTTTAAGCCCTGTCACTGGACGGTAACACCAGTGGCGCTAGCAGATTAATATATCCCCCCAATGGGTCTGATCGTGTGATCTCCTTACCTAGTGATCTGTTCCTTCAGTTTATCGTCTCGCTCCTGAATTCGCTTCCTCAACTCACAGGCTTCATAGGCCAACTGAAACGACAGACGGAACCTATCACGTCATGGAATGCAGAGTGTATGCTTCTCAATAAAATATCTCCCGTGTCCCCCACCAATCACACATCTACGACTTGGCTCGACAAATGCGCTGGAGACTTGTTTAGTTATTTGAAGGGTTAAACACACCATTTAAATAGATAGGTATTTGGGGAATTTGTATTTTTTGTATTTTTTTCCAAAATTGCTCCTCAGTATATTAGCAATGTCGCATAGCTGAGAGACGGGAGGTGAAATTAGAGCAAAAGAATTACCCCGTGGGCATCACGCACAAGGTAATAGTGAAGCAATTCCAGGGCAAACCAAATGACCCACAGGGTCGTTTTTCTCACCGTTAGTCCTCTGGGGGATCCCAGCTGGGTCATTGATAGCTCAGTCGTTATAATGAATAGACCTGTGCTTAAATACAGATATTATTAACCCTTTGAGTGCCAGAGGGCTAAGCAAATGTTTGCACAGCACCCTCCAATGACTAGTTAGCCGCTGAGCACACCTCCAAACACTGCAAATTGCCAAACATGGCCACTTTTGGTTTAGGGGTTCTTGCAATGGGCGTGGCTGGTGGGCAGGGCATTACCAAGAATTGTTAGGTTATTTTATGACCTACTGACACCTCTTTGTCTAACTGAATAAATTATGTAGAATTAAAATATTTTATTTATTTACACAAACTAATGTATAAACACATATACTGAAGTTTACACAGACATTCATGTGAGTTTTATTACTGTGGAGCAATGTGATACACTTCTATACACACCACACAGTCTGATCTATTAAACACAGGGACACCAGGGTGATACACTAATATACACACCACACAGTCTGATCTCCTCAACACAGGGACACCAGGGTGATACACTTCTATACACACCACACAGTCTGATCTATTAAACACAGGGACACCAGGGTGATACACTTATATACACACAACACAGTCTGATCTCCTAAACACAGGGACACCAGGGTGATATACTTCTATACACACCACACAGTATGATCTCCTAAACACATGGACACCAGGGTGATACACTTCTATACACACCACACAGTCTGATCTATTAAACACAGGGACACCAGGGTGATACACTTATATACACACAACACAGTCTGATCTCCTAAACACAGGGACACCAGGGTGATATACTTCTATACACACCACACAGTATGATCTCCTAAACACATGGACACCAGGGTGATACACTTCTATACACACCACACAGTCTGATCTCCTAAACACAGGGACACCAGGGTGATACACTTATATACACACCTCACAGTCTGATCTCCTAAACACAGGGACACCAGGGTGATACACTTCTATACACACCACACAGTCTGATCTCCTAAACACAGGGACACTAGGGTGATACACTTCTATACACACCACACAGTCTGATCCCCTAAACACAGGGACACCAGGGTGATACACTTCTATACACACCACACAGTCTGATCTCCTAAACACAGGGACACCAGGGTGATACACTTCTATACACACCACACAGTCTGATCTCCTAAACACAGGGACACCAGTGTGATACACTTCTATACACACCACACAGTATGATCTCCTAAACACAGGGACACCAGGGTGAGAGAGAGGGATAGAGGGATTTGGGTCTCAAAGAGGGACTGTCCCCCCTAAAGAGGGACACTTGGGAAGCGTGGACCCCTAATATCTCCTAAAGAGGGACATCGGAAGGTATGGTTCCCTAATATCTCCTAAAGAGGGACACTTTGGAGGTATGGATCCCTAATATCTCCTAAAGTGGGACACTTGGGAGGTACAGACCCCTAATATCTCCTAAAGAGGGACACTTGGGTGGTATGGATCCCTAATATCTCCTAAAGTGGGACACTTGGGAGGTACGGATCCCTAATATCCCCTAAAGAGGGACACTTGGGAGGTATGACTATGTAGAAGAATACAAACGCACACACATATGCAGATGTTGTGGCCCTTCTTGAAGGGAAATGTTGTGCATAAAGCCCTCAACTGCATTTGAGTCTGACATGCCTGCACTAGATGCTGCACAATGCTCTATCTTTGGATCCACAAGGCCTAAAGATCTGCTGTCAAACTATTTCTTTCAGTGCTGGTTCCTGGTTTCGCTGCGATTGAAAACATTCTGAATAGTTCTCATTCCTCAGGCACAACAAGAAACCACATCTCTGTTAAATAGCATTTGTTTAGAATGTGTTATGTTACCTAACCAGTCAGGCCATTGCATAATCCTTGTATGACAGTCACATCAATTCAGGCTGGACTGTGCGAGCCTGCTGCACCATTTCCTACCTCTAACAGGGGCCACTGCACATGCACCAGACATCAAAACCCCAAACCACACAAACGTCACACCTGGGGACTTTCATAATGAGCCGACGCTGAGCTCTTTCATTTATTCGTCTTTAAAAGGGGATACCAAACCTCTGATTTGAATTCACATATTTTGTAATTTTATAATAAAAGAGAGAAACTGACTATATATTTTTTTTCTATCTTCACCTATTTCTTTATATTTTATCAATTTTATTGTGTTGGAGAGAATCACAAAGCGAATACCAATTCCAGGCTTCTATTTGGAATCCTTAGATAAATCATGGAATTGATTGAAAATGTCAGTACTGCACTACGACGCTACTTCATGATCTTTTTGCAGGAAGTGCAAATCCTATCTCCATCTATTTTTTTATATTTAACCCTTTAATTGCCAGAAAGAAGCCCAACACATTGGGCTGCAATGCGTTGAGTACCTCTCTGGCACACAAAATTACATTCTCTGTATCTCTCTTTTGAGAGACCTTTGTTAAAGGGATAGTAATGTTTCATAATAAAAGCAGCTCTAATTAATCATCATGGTATTTGGACTTTGGAGAGTGTTATTTCAATTCTGTCAGAGTTGTAGTTCAAGAGTAATTGAATGACAAAGTATCCCCCTCCCGCCCCTTTTACCTGAAATAAGCCTCCTCCACTCAGATGTGGAATCTGGTCTCTTGACCGGACAGATCACAGTGTGCACGGAGGCATGCTTCTATCATTTAAGCCGTGATGGTCCAGGACCGTCATGGGTCCTTAAGGGTATAACAACCCATGATGGTCCAGGACCGTCATGGGTCTTTAAGGGGTTAATACAGGGCTGTCCAAATTCAGTACTTCATTGCCACCTACAGGCCAGGATGTAAGGATTTCCCTGATTAACCACAGGTGGGCCAATCAAAATGAATGATCCACTGACCGACTCACCTGTGCTTATTCAGGGAAATCCTTAAATCCTGGCTTTTGAGGACTGAACTTGGACAGCCCTGATTTACTACATAACGTTCATAATGTATCATCTCTCAAATGTTCCTACTTCTCCATTGTAGTTTTCAAGTTCTTCTTTCTCCCATTGTTGAGCTCTGATGTCTTCTGAAGCAGGAGAACCAGGGACGTCTTCAGGTGATCTGTAAGACACGATTCCATTGATTATTCTCTATACAAGTAATGACTGCACTTTAATACAAAGTATTCAGAACCTCAAGTTACAAATAAATCACACAGTGATCAACACGCAATGCTCTGAAGAAAAACGGTAATCAAATATAAAGGATAAAGCATTGCAATATGCACCAAGGTATGTAGAAGATTAAGATGTCACACTGAGCCATATGAACAGATACAACAATGGATCAGTTATGTAGGAACCCTGTTTCACCATAGGAAACAAGAAAAAATCCCCATAGATTTAAATGGGCTTTTAAAGGGATAGTAATGTTTCATAATAAAAGCAGCTCTAATTAATCATCATAGTATTTGGACTTTGGAGAGTGTTATATCAATTCTGTCAGAGTTACAGTTCAAGAGTAATTGAATGACAAAATATCCCCTTCCCGCCCCTTTTACTGATGTAATACTGTTCAGCCAGATCAGAAGGGAGGTTTGAGAGATAAGATTTATATCGTTCTTCATGTTTTTTTAATGCCTACAAAATAAAATAAAGATAAAACAAAGTATTACTATCCCTTTAAAACTCTGAATACAAAAACAGGTCTACAACGCATTGCTGAGGAATACCTTTTTTAGAGTAAGAACAAAATGTTGACCCAACAATGCATACCTGATGTTTGATCACTGAAGTCCTGAGTGTGCTTCATATATACACGCACAAATTAAAGGGATAGTAATGTTTCATAATAAAATCAGCTCTAATTAATCATCATAGTATTTGGCTCATGGAGAGTGTTATATCATTACTGTCAGAGTTGTAGTACAAGAGTAATTTAATTATAAAGTATCCCCCTCCTGTCCCTTTTACTGATGTAACACTGCTCACCTCAGAGCAGCAAGACTGTCTGGATGGATCACAGAGACGGACAATCTTCAGTGAACATAAGGAAAAACCTGAAAAACCTGTCAAGGGGGGCAGGGCTTTCCTTCTGATCACAGTAAGAAGATTGTCCCTTGTGATCTGTCCGGTCAAGAGACCAGATTCCGCATCTGAGGGGAGGTGGCTTACACTAGATAAAAGGGACGGGAGGGGGATACTTTGTCATTCAATTACTCTTGTACTACAACTCTGACAGTAATGAAATAACACTCTCCATGGCCCAAATACTATGAAGATTAATTGGAGCTGCTTTTATTGTGAAGCATTACTATCCCTTTAAGAAAAGTAACCACACTTACCGGCTCCTCTTCTAAGAGCAACCAGGAGATGACTTATTGGACTGATTCCAGTAATTCGTGCCCTACGTGAACCTACAACAGGAACCTGTGAGTGCTATTATTTTTCTAGATTTGTATAGTTACACATCATTGACTAGCACAAAACCACAACAGTGCTCTCAGGTTTTCACTATAAGAAAGAAAAGAGGCAGGGAGAGAGACAGAGAAATACTAGCAAACGATATATGGGGGGAGATTCACTAAGTGGTGATAAAGAGGTGATAAAGTGGAGATGACTTCTCCAGTGATATCACTTCTCCAGTTCCTATGTTATTCTATGGAGCCAATGCACCAAGGTCTCCAGAGTTGAAGAAATCTTAGTGCCTTGGCTTCACGGAATAACAGAGGACTTGGAGCAATGACATCTCCACTATATATCACCTCTTTATCACCGCTTAGTGAACCTCCCCATAATGTCCTGAGTACCAAGAAACGTGTTGATCATCCTTGTGTATAGATTAATTAGTCATTTTTCACAAAATACACACAAGTGACAGAGTAAATGAAGTTGTAGTTGTGTGGAGGTGTGGATTATACTGATCCTACAATTCAGTCTGTAATCAGTCTATGACTTGTGTATTGAGCAGGGCCGGCCCAAGACATTGTTCTGCCTGGGTCCAAGGATGAAATGCTGCCACCCCCACCACACACCCAAACCACGTCCACCAAAACACGCCACCTCCTTAATTATATTAACCCCTCTCCTGCCCCTAAAACCACATAGAACTGTCATGTTTTTTGTTTACATCCCTTGTACCGCTTTCTTCCCCTTACCTTTTTACACCCCTTGTACCGCTTTCTCCCCTTTACCTTTTTACACCCCTTGTACTTCTTTCTCCCCCCCTTGTGCCTCTTTTTCCCCTCTTTTCAATCATTGTGCCTCTTTTTCCCCTCTTTTCACCCTTTGTGTCTCTTTTTCACCCCTTGTGCCTTTTTTCCCCTCTTTTCACCCCTTCTGCCTCTTTTTTCCCCCTCTTTTCACCACTTGTGCCTCTTTTTCACCCCTTGTGCCTCCATTTTCCCCTTTTCACCCCTTGTGCCTTTTTCCCCTCTTTTCACCCCTTGTGCATCTTTTTTCACCCCTTTTTACCCCTTGTGTCTCTATTTTCACCCCTTGTGACTCTTTTTTCCCCTCTTTTCACCCCTTGTGCGTCTTTCTCCCCCCTTGCCTGTTTATCTTCTCCTTCTCTGTCTCTCTTCTCCTTCTGGCTCTTCCTCTCGCTATTTACTTAGTCTCCCCACTGCCTGTACTGATGACAGCCGGGACCGTGTCACATGCAGAGACGCTGTGTGGTGCATGCTGGGATTTTTTTCTTCAGCCTGGGCGCCATTTTTAAAATTGCACTGTCCTCCAAACAGAGGAACAAATCCCCAGCATGCTTTACACGGCGTCTCCACATGTGACGCGGTCCCAGCTGTCATCAGTGCGGGCAGTGTGGAGATGCCACGCACAAAATTGCATGCCTTGGGGCGCCCCTGTCAGAGTGCTGCCTGGGTCCATGAACCCACCGGGACCCATGTAAGGGCCGGCCCTGGTATTGAGGATGGCAAAAGAAACAGCAATGATCTGAACAGCCTCAGAAGTTGTTTGTTGAATCCATAACTGGTTTAACCGATACATTTCTTTCAATTATATACAGAGAATTTAATGTAAGATAACAAGCATTTGGTTAGTCTGTCCACTATCCCATCAACTTTTTTTCTTAGGAGGGCTGCGCCATCATTCTGGCACTCAAGGCGTCAGCTTTCATAATCATTATGAAATGTTAGTAGGGAACCTGCAAAGAAATTTGGTGTCCTCCCCTAAACGGAACACTTATTTAAAAACATGGTGGAGCTATGTCTACAAGTATCCACCTGATTTGCTACACAGACTGTCAAAAGTGTATCAACCAACTACACTTAAAGTGGTTCAGATAAAATATAATCAACTATAACACGAGTGCAAAGCGGATTTGTAAACCCTATAGTATTTCTATGTGACAGTTTGATAGTACAAAGACAAATGTAAGGAGATACTTTAACCCCTTAAATGCTAAAGTGCGTTGTGAGGAAATGCAGAGTTCCCCAAAGGTGCATTCTTCGACCTCTATTAATTTCTCTATTTATAAATGACTAGCAATGTGGGACGGCATTGCCCGTCATATTATTTACACAGATAGACATTGTGTGAAACAGAAATATGCAGTGTTACACGCACTTAAAGAGACAGAGCGTGTCACACACTGTGAAACGCATACATACGGAGACACACACACATAGGCATATGATGTCACATGTGTAGACAGACGCAGTGGGGATATAGATATGCTGATAAGATTTGTAAAAAATCTTTTAATTGCAGCTCTTCAGCTTGATGAATAAGACCCTGTATCTTTATAGTTGAAGTGAGTGTACTGTGTTCCTTGATGAATAAGACCCTGTATCCTTACAGTTAAAGTGAGTGTGCTGTGTTACATGATGAATAAGGCCCTGTATCCTTACAGTTGTAGTGAGTGTGCCGTGTTACTTGGTGAATAAGGCCCTGTATCCTTACAGTTGAAGTGAGTGTGCTGTGTTACTTGGTGAATAAGGCCCTGTATCCTTACAGTTGAAGTGAGTGTGCTATGTTACTTGGTGAATAAGGCCCTGTATCTTAACAGTTGAAGTGAGTGTGCTGTGTTACTTGATGAATAAGACCCTGTATCCTTACAGTTGAAGTCAGTGTGCTGTGTTACTTGTAGAAGGTCACAGTGAGAAGATGTTTGTGAGTAAAGGAATAATTTAGATTACAGCAGTGGATACTGCAGTACATTTGAAGAAATAGGTTGGCAGACAGAGGGTTAAGTGACAGATGCAGTGATAGATAATGTAATAGTGATGTGGGAGTAAAATGGCGAGATTGGGACTATGGATGAATGGCAAGGGGATAGGTGAGTGGGGCTGACAAGGGAGGAGGAGATGAGAGATTGAGGAGAGGAGGGACAGTGAAGTGTTACAGTAAAGTAATGGGTGAGGGGGAGAAATGACTATACATAGACAGTGAAGTAGACATGAAATACAGGGCTGTAGGGTTACTGCATTATACAGACCTAGTGTAGCAGTTGGTTGGAGTGACGCACTTTACCTGTGAGTGTGAGAGAGGTACACAACACATTGCTGTGTAATGAGTTGTATAGTCCTCTGGCAGTGAAAGGAATATGTGACACATGTTGGGCGCTCCTTACATTAGTGGGCCGTGGTGGTCGGCTGGTACAGAACCAGATTAGTTGTCCATGGGCCATAGGCAAGGGATCAATACAGGGACCCCTAACAGCTAATGTGCTTCAAAACAGGAAGGCTCATATACTAAGGAAAGTGGTGGAATGTTGTGGAAAAGTAACAGCAGCACAGGGAACAATACCCATTTATTTAAATGGGCGTTTTAACGTCTTCAACGCTAGAGAGGTCAGCAAAGCATTGTATTTGTTCTGTATGGTACAGATGAATTGTTCCTCTTTGTGTTAGTACATCAGCCTCACAGATCACAGTCAGCTGCTGCAAGAGCCAAAAGTATAAATGGGTTTAGATTAATGGGGTAAGAGTATAACTGTATGGGCCTTATGTATCAAGATAAAGGGTGCAAGTAAAAAAAAACTGACACCATAGGGTTGAATTGAAAAATCAGGAAAATCGTGTTGACATAAATGGGGCTTTAACCCCTTGAATGCTACAATGGTCCCCAACGTGTTGCTTTGGCAATGTGTTTGCATTGTCTGTAGCATTCATGGAATTAATAGTCTCATTGAAATCAATAGACATTTTCAAAGAAATCAGTTTAACCCTGTGGGCCACTTGTGAGGAAAGAGTGGGCGCACAATACCCAAATGTGGAAGCTTTCCAAACAGATATTAACCCTTTGAGTGACAGAGGTACGCAGAGCAATGTGCTGCATATCATCTCTGGTACTCCAAGGGTTAATGGGCTTAACTCTCTGAGTGCCAGAGAGGTATCCAAGGCATTGCAACAGCACTCAAAGGGTTAAATTGAAACAAAGTGAGTCCATCAGCCCCAGTTCTTAGCATGGAAACTGAAGATCTGTGTGTTCTAACCTATTCCCCAGCTGACTGAGTGTCCCAGTGTGTCTTTGAAAGAAGTGATCAATGTGTGGCTCCCCAGCAAAATGGGAGCTGCTGGTTGGTGGGTTATAGTATTGTGCCATGAGTTGTTTACTGTAGGAGTTGTAAGTCGAGAGAAGTGATGTAGCAGTAGGTGAGTTGTGGAGGAGAGGGCTATCCCTCTGACTGCCAGAGAGGTACGCAACGCATTGCAATGTATGCGTACCCCTCTGACACTCAAAGGGTTAAGGTAGGCTGACCAGATCTCACCTTTAACCGGGGACACATAGGAAATAGCCATTTTGCAGTACTTCACTGAAATGAAAGCAGTCCTGCAGTATGCATTTTTCCTATGCGTCCCCAGTTAAAGGTGAGGTCTGGTCAGCCTAGGTTAAGACTGATGTTGTGGGGCAGGCTAACTGTTCCTCACAGCCACCCCTGGGTGTGTGTGGCAGGGGACGCAGGTTTTCTCTCTTATATATATACACTACCAATGTGGGACGGTGTTGGGCGCACGTGTGTGAAATGTAGACACACTGATAAACACAGACATATGCAACACACAGGCAGACACATACACACAGTGAGCGTCAGAGACATGCAAAAGACATGCACACACACACCGGAGATGCACACATGCACACAAATATGTAACAGAGATGTACACACACGCAACATATATGCGCAGAAACACATGCGTGCATGAGTTGTGCACCCCTCTGGCCCTCAAATGGTTAATGTATAGAGAGGCATGTCAGAGTTAAATAGCAGTGGGAAGTGTATTCATACCTGGGAACATTGACTTGTGTAGTCCCTGGAAGGGAGTCATGTGGTGCTGATGTGGAGAGACAAATGGGGCAATCTGGGTTAAAAGTGGGCGGGGCTTAATCGCGAGTATGGGGCGGGGCTTAACATAAATGTGGAAAAGTGTTAGTATTAGGCTGGGGAAGGAGGAGAAGTGGGAGGGAAATGCAAGTTTACAGTGTGAGGAGTTTGAACACACTCCCTGTAACCTCCACTGCTAACAACTCACTGACTATTCCACACTACCTGAGCAGTATGATCACTCCAGATCTCCATACTAACTATAACCTCCACTCCACTGCTAACAACTCACTGACTATTCCACACTACCTGAGCAGTATGATCACTCCAGATTTCCAGACTAACTATAACCTCCACTACTAACAACTCACTGACTATTCCACACTACCTGAGCAGTATGATCACTCCAGATCTCCATACTAACTATAACCTCCACTACTAACAACTCACTGACTATTCCACACTACCTGAGCAGTATGATCACTCCAGATCTCTATACTAACTATAACCTCCACTACTAACAACTCACTGACTATTCCACTGTACCTGAGCAGTATGATCACTCCAGATCTCCATACTAACTATAACCTCCACTACTAACAACTCACTGACTATTCCACACTATCTGAGCAGTATGACCACTACAGATCTCCATACTAACTATAACCTCCACTACTAACAAGTCACTGACTATTCCACACTACAAGAAAGAAGCTGGTCAATCTGCCTTCTCCTTCAGAGTTCCACAAATCTGGAATAACCTACTTCTCTTTCTCAACCTGTTCCTTCCACTTCCCACCCATTTCTCCTCACTTCCACCCTGTTCCTCGCACTTCCCACATATTCCTCCCACTTCCCAACCTGTTCCACCCACTTCTCCTCCCTTCCACCCTGTTCCTCCCACTTCCTGCCCACTTCTCCTTCTTACCACCCTGTTCCTCCCACTTTCTGCCCACTTCTCCTCCTTCCCACACTGTTCCTCCCACTTCCCAACCACTTTCTATCACAATGATGACAAGCCCCTCCCACCTGATTAAGCTCAGCATTCTTTATTACTCAGATGAAGTCATTTACCTACCCCTGGTCATGGCACATGAGTCCTCTTCCAGGTATTCAAGAGGATACATTTCTCAGGTATGTGTATTTACCTTGCAGTCTGAGTGCCTGGAGATCCGATGGGTTCTGTCTGAATTGTTTCAGCAAGGTGCTTCAGTAAACTTGACTTTTCCAAGAGCTTATTGTCTGGGAATGGAAATACAAATACGTTCAGTGAAGTACATGCAAACAGCATTGAAACATAAATCTCTGTGAACACCAAGTACAGAGACAGACGGGTGCAATGTGTCAGTGGCTATTACTGGTTTTCATAAACGGGAGATCAGAAAATTGAGTGAAGCTGATTTGCTTAAAGATGTTAACCCCTTAACGACCGGCCGCACAGGCACGCGGCGATCACTTAAGGACCACAAAGCTTTTTTTTTGGCAGGGGGGAGCCCGGAATTCCACAACGGTCATAGTAAGTCATGGGTCGTTAACTCAAATTTATCCATGACGTGCTATGACCGTCAAGGGTCGTTAAGGGGATAAGAAATTCTGGGACAGACTAATACAACAACCAATTTTTTTCTCCCCCTTTTTTTTGAAAGAAAAAAAAAAAAGTTGATTGAAAATATAAAAAGTACACATACCAACCAATTTAACATTTTGAGTGCAAGAGGGGTATTCAAGTCATTGCAATCATTAGGGATTTTTGGGAATGTTTATCTAGCCCCTACGGCCCTTAAAATTTACCCCAGAATTGCTCCAGTACGTCCGAGAACATCAGCATTGACATATAATGATTAGCAAACTCTATCCAGCGCATATAAGAACAGCAAGTTCCAGAAGCGCAAATTTTGAAAAAATTACTGGAATGTTACAGAACATTTTAAAATAATTTAACCCTTTGAGTGCCAGAGTGGTACGCAACGCATTGCTCACATATGAGTATGGAAGCCTTAGGGATGAAGATATGTGGGTATGGTTTATGAGGAATTCCCCCAATCTATGCACGTGATCAGAGCTACATTGTATCTGTTAGTAAAACAGGTCCAACGTGTCCGCTGATTATGCCCCTGCTGAACAGTGTTACTAATCCATACTCCTACACAGTTGTATGTACAATAAACACAACACAGACAGTGCAAGAGTCAATACAATCTAACAGCCATATGCACAAAGCTATAGGAAGATTCCAGCTTCACCTGCCACAAGTAGGCAATGTTTAGGCTGTGAGCTATTAGAGCTTAGTGCATGTGGCGATGTGCTACATTAACATACGATTACAATGAATACACTGCATGGCTCATTAACCTGCATTTCAAAATGAAAATGACCCATTGTTGAAGTCCTCACTGTAAAATAGTAAACCTGTTGAAGGAAAGGCGGATTTCTAGTGATGTTAACGTGTTTGTGGCATATTCACAGGAATATGATGGCGAAGACATCTTAATTAATATTGTTGATGTGTCATTGACACAAATATGACACAAGTCGCCAAACTGGCCCCTTATGGACTTTTAGTGCATTTCCACCTGATCTCATAGATTCAGCGCACAGATTGCTGTGGTTTGACTTGTGAAGACAGGTGATTAGTTTACCAGATTCAGTTTAGGAAACGCACACACACACAAAGTTTTTGGATCATATGTACAAAAGCAAATGTGGAGCGGTTTCTAGGTAAACCAACTATTCCATAGCAAGCAAGTAAAAATCAACATTTATTTAAATATAGCTCAAAAAAGGAGCAAAGTGTCTGAGAACATTCTAGTATTCAAGGGATTATAAGCTTCACATGGGAATTTGCCATCTACAGTTACAGATATTTTGGCCTAAACTTGCTCCACCTCTCTGTGGATACTGCCCACAAGCTAACAGCAGAACTATCAGACTGTATGATTTCTAGTGATCAAACGTGTGTGTGGGTATAGGAGCCTTAGGGATGAAGGAATTCACCAGATGTGTGTGTGGGAATGGGAGCCTTAGGGATGAAGGAATTCACCAGATGTGTGTGTGGGTATGGGAGCCTTAGGGATGAAGGAATTCATCAGATGTGTGTGTGTGTGTGGGTATGAGAGCATTAGGGATGAAGGAATTCACCAGATGTGTGTGTGTGTGGGTATGGGAGCCTTAGGGATGAAGGAATTCCCCTGATGTGTGTGTGTGGGTATGGGAGCCTTAGGGATGAAGGAATTCACCAGATGTGTGTGTGTGGGTATGAGAGCCTTAGGGATGAAGGAATTCACCAGATGTGTGTGTGGGTATGGGAGCCTTAGGGATGAAGGAATTCACCAGATGTGTGTGTGTGGGTATGGGAGCCTTAGGGATGAAGGAATTCACCCGATGTGTGTGTGTGTGGGTATGGGAGCCTTAGAGATGAAGGAATTCACCAGATGTGTGTGTGTGGGTATGGGAGCCTTAGGGATGAAGGAATTCACCAGATGTGTGTGGGTATGGGAGCCCTAGGGATGAAGGAATTCACCAGATGTGTGTGTGTAGGTATGGGAGCCTTAGGGATGAAGGAATTCACCAGATGTGTGTGGGTGTATGAGCCTTAGGGATGAAGGAATTCACCAGATGTGTGTGTGGGTATGGGAGCCTTAGTGATGAAGGAATTCACCAGATGTGTGTGTGTGGGTATGGGAGCCTTAGGGACGAACGAATTCACCAGATGTGTGTAGGTATGGAAGACTTAGGGATGAAAGAACTACCCAGATGTGAGTATGGAAGCCTTAGGGATGAAGATATGTGGGTATGGTTTATGAGGAATTCCCCCAATCTATGCACGTGATCAGAGCTACATTGTATCCGTTGAAGGATGAAGGAATTCACCAGATGTGTGTGTGTGGGTATGAGAGCCTTAGGGATGAAGGAATTCACCAGATGTGTGTGTGGGTATGGGAGCCTTAGGGATGAAGGAATTCACCAGATGTGTGTGTGTGGGTATGGGAGCCTTAGGGATGAAGGAATTCACCAGATGTGTGTGTGTGGGTATGAGAGCCTTAGGGATGAAGGAATTCACCAGATGTGTGTGTGGGTATGGGAGCCTTAGGGATGAAGGAATTCACCAGATGTGTGTGTGTGGGTATGGGAGCCTTAGGGATGAAGGAATTCACCCGATGTGTGTGTGTGTGGGTATGGGAGCCTTAGGGATGAAGGAATTCACCAGATGTGTGTGTGTGGGTATGGGAGCCTTAGGGATGAAGGAATTCACCAGATGTGTGTGTGGGTATGGGAGCCCTAGGGATGAAGGAATTCACCAGATGTGTGTGCGTAGGTATGGGAGCCTTAGGGATGAAGGAATTCACCAGATGTGTGTGGGTGTATGAGCCTTAGGGATGAAGGAATTCACCAGATGTGTGTGTGGGTATGGGAGCCTTAGTGATGAAGGAATTCACCAGATGTGTGTGTGTGGGTATGGGAGCCTTAGGGACGAACGAATTCACCAGATGTGTGTAGGTATGGAAGACTTAGGGATGAAAGAACTACCCAGATGTGAGTATGGAAGCCTTAGGGATGAAGATATGTGGGTATGGTTTATGAGGAATTCCCCCAATCTATGCACGTGATCAGAGCTACATTGTATCCGTTAGTAAAACAGGTCCAACGTGTCTGCTGATTATGCCCCTACTGAACAGTGTTACTAATCCATACTCCTACACAGCTGTATGTACACTAAACACAGAACAGACAGTGCGAGAGTCAATACAATCTAACAGCCATATGCACAAAGCAAAGAGGAACAATTGTGATTCTAAAAAAAATATATGATATTTTCCTGGTGAGTAAAACAAGGTTACTACAAGTGATTTTTCATTTAAAAGTTACTATCACTCAATTGTTTTAACCCTTCGAGTGCCAGAGGGGTACGCAACCCATTGCAGAGCAATGCATTGCATATCCCTCGGGCACTCAGAGGGTTAAAGCGGACCTACCTCCGCTAAAAAACTTGCCCCTCAATAATTCCCCATCTGGCGACTAGCTGCCCAGCGCTAGTCGCCAGAATTATAACCGCTTTGACGAGAATTATCCATTGCTCCAGGACTGACAGGCAGGACGGAGCGCAGACATCTTCCCATAGTGACGTCCGCGCGCCTGCACTGTCAGTCCCTTTTGGAGCCGAACATCTCCTAGCAACACCTCCTAGAGCTGGCTGGGACTGACAGCACAGGTGTGCAGACGTCGCTATGGAAAGATGTCTGTGCTCCGTCCTGCTGTCAATCCCGGAGCAGTGGATCATTCGCATTAGGGAGGCAATAATTCTGGCGACTAGCGCTACTGAGCAGCTAGTCGCCAGATGGGGAATTATTGGGGGGCACGTTTTTTAGCGGTGGTAGTTCCACTTTAACCAAACTGTTAGCAACTGGTGTTGAGAAGGTAACTGTTTTTTTGTAATGTACTCTATTGGGGAGATTGAGTCACAGACTACTGCATTCTATTTAAAGCGAAAGGAACAGCACAACCTATCTACCAAAGCACAACATTGTAGTTTAATTTAAATAAAAATGTTTGGGCTATAATAACTTTTGAAAGACAAAAGGGAGAGGGAGTAGAGGGAGTAACCTTGTTTTACTCAGCAGGAGAAAACAAAATGTTACTGTTCCTTTAAATGGGGCTCTCTCTATAGTGCTCTGGAGATCCCTCTTGAATCAAAGAGGTTAAATGTCCCATTTAAATCAAAGCAAATGTTTTTATTAGTTGTCACCTACGGTGCAGTCATGTCTTCCACATTTGATTGTTAATCTTCATATGTGGAATACGGTTACATTGAAACAATGGGGGAGATTGATAAAAAAGAATGAAGTTATGTGAATAAGTGTTATTTTGGATTCAAAAGTATTGACGAAGTTTATAGAATGAACTCACTGAGTGCCGGGGGGGGGTACGCCACACATTGCTGTGCAATGTGCTGCGTACCCCTCTGGCACCCAAAGGGTTAAACGATGCCAGTTTAGGAAGTCTTATCCCTGCATAGTCGACTTTTTGTCAAATTGTCAAAAGGTTTTGGAGAAAAAAGTGGCGCAGTGAATTTATAAAGAAATGTCAATAACAGAGACAATTTTGCGACAGAAATGTCCCCGGTATCTTAACCTCTTAAGGACCACGGAGAATTTTTTTTTTTTTTTTTTGCTGAGCGTGGAGCCCGGAATGCCATGACCTACATGTCCGCCCTTGGTCCTTTAGGGACATCCACCTTGTGACGTACGTGTACGTCAAGGGCAGTTAAGGGGTTAACCTATGGTATAATGTGATCTTAAAGGGATAGTAATACCTAATATAAAGTTTATTTAGTATTGCAGGTTAAGAACTATGTAAGTCTTATCTCTCAGACTATTATGGTTTGATTGATATTCGCAACTAAAGTTCCCCTCTTCCTGTCTGTTTCAGTCAAGTCTGCCATCTGGTTTGCAAGCACCCTTTGTAGACTGTTCCAATGAAGCAGTTCTTTTTAAATATCGCAATCTCGGGTCTGCTGACAAGCCGTCTCAGACCAGAATCCAAGTCTGTCAGCAAGATCACCGACGTCATGGAGGGAAGAACTTTAGTTGTGAATATGTCTCAAACCATAAAGGTTTAAGAGAGAAGACTTACATAGTTCTTAAAGTGTTAGTAATGTCCACAAAAAAGTTTTTTGCATTTAGAAGAGCTTAAAAAGCTGAGCTAAATGCAAAAAAACGTATCTCTCAAACCGCTATGGTTTAAGAGATACAGGCGTTTAAAGTTTGATCTCTCCTACTGACAGCTGTAAAGCTGTCAGTAGGATATTTGTGTCGGCCAACACGGAGGCGCTTGAGAAGTGCCGCAATCTCGTTATTTACCACGAATCCCTTCATTGGAATGGTCTAAAACGAGTGCTTGAAAACCCGGCACAAGTTTTAGACTATTCCACTGAAGGGATTCGTGGTAAATAATGAGATCGCGGCACTTCTCAAGCGCCTCCGTATCGGCCGACACAGCTGTAAAGCTGTCAGTAGGAGAGATCAAACTTTAAATGCCTGTATCTCTTAAACAATAGTGGTTTGAGAGATACATTTTTTTTTGCATTTAGCTCAGCTTTTTAAGCTCTTCTAAATGCAAAAAAAAATTTTTTTGGGACATTACTAACCCTTTAATATTTTTTAATGTCTACAATACTAAATAAACTTTAAGTTAGGTACTACTATCCCTTTAATCACACCAAGCGTTAAAAGGATAGTAATACTTAAAATGTAAAAACATATATATTGTAGGGTTTATCCCCCTGTGTAAAACAAGGGAACTCCCACCGCTGAAAAGTGTTTTATTCAACAGTTATTGCAGCTCAAACTTCAATTTTTTTAGATGCAATATCATAGTGTCCTGAAATTGTACAGTGGCGCTGTTGCTACACTATCCTATGGACAGCTCTGGTCAGCTGACCATAAAACTACATAGGATGGTGTAGCAATAGTGCCACTGTAGAATTTCAGGACACTGTGATATTGCACTTAAAAAATTCAAGTTTGAGTTGTAATAATGTTTGAATAAAACACCTTTCAGTGGTGGAAGTACTCTTGATTTACACAGGGAGATAAATGCTACAATATATATTTTTTTATATATTAAGTATTACTATCCCTTTAATAGGTACCCTTGTTCATTTATAAATCAGACGTGACATTATCGACAGTTGCTATGACTTAACCCTTTGAGTTGGCACTAAAAGGGTTAAAGACAATTCTTACAAAAGGACAAAGAATGTTTTTTTTTTTTTTTTTTTTTCATTCTTTCATTTTTCCCCAATAAATCTAATTCACTGTTTCGGTGTTCTGTGGGTTAATTCGGGGATTCTAGGAATCTAGAAATCTCTTCTAGGATTGTGTCAGAAAAGGAAATGTGCTGTGAACGCGATTTTCTTTTCTGTTTCCCTTTAAATTTAAAGGGAACGGTCATTATTATTCACTGTAGCTTAAAGGGATAGTAATGTTTCATAATAAAATCAGCTCTAATTAATCATCATAGTATTTGGACTTTGGAGAGTGTTATTTCAATTCTGTCAGAGTTGTAGTTCAAGAGTAATTCAATGACAAAGTATCCCCCTCCCGTTCCTTTTACTGATGTAACACTGTTCAGCCAGATCAGAAGGGAGGTGCCCAGGTAGACTGCAGAGAAGGACAATATTCAATTAAGATAAGGGAAAAACCTGAAAAACATGTCAAGGGAGGCAGGGCTTTCATTGTTCTCATAGAAAGAAGATTGTCCCCTGCTGTTATCTGTCTGGTCTATGGACTGGATTCCACATCTGAGAAGAGATGGCTTACACTAGGTAAAAGGGGCCGAAGGGGAAACTTTGCTTGTGAATATCTCTCAAACCATAAAGGTCTGAGAGATAAGACTTACATCGTTCTTCGTGTTTTTTTAATGCCTACAAAATAAAATAAAGATAAAACGAAGTATTACTATCCCTTTAAGAAAAACACAATTCATTGAGGTCAATTTAAAGTATAGTAAAGCTTAGTATTGAAGAAATATATATTTGTTGAGTAAAACGCACTTCTGCAATATGCTTTGATAAAATGTTATTGAAGCTCAAACTTGCATTTTTTTTTTATTAACAGATATGGGGCTGGATTCAAATGCAGGTGCTAACTTTATCTCTACTTTTATCTCCAGGTTCCCCATAGACTTCAATAGGAAAATATTTGACAAAACGGGAGGTAACGCTTATCTCCTGCATTTGAATCCAGCCCATGGTCGGCTAAACATAAACATTAACGGACTTCTGTTGCAACAGCTCCACTGTAATCTCTCAGACCACTTTGATACTGCACCAGAAAAATGCAAGTTTGAGCTGTAATAATCTGTGAATAAAGCTTATCTCAGAAGGAGGGGGTGCTCATGTCTTACTAGGCAGAATAATCCCTGCAATGTATATGTTTTCAGACCACTTTGATACTGCACCCAATAAAGCACATTTGAGCTGTAATAACCTTTGAATAAAACATCTTTCAGAAGGAGGGGTGCTCCTGTCTTACTAAGCAGAATAACCCCTGCAATGTATATTGTTTCAATATTGAACATTCCTTTCCTTAAAGGAACAGTAACCCTCACATATTATGCACTTGCTGAATATGTAAAGTCAAATTTCACATATTTTTTTTTTTTTTTTTTTACATCTTTGCCTTTTTTTTGCACTTTTATGTTCCTTACATAGAGCTCCCTGGAGCTTTCTGTTAAGGACTATGAAAGCAGAGATAGTGTACCCCAGAGGAAGTGGAGTTGAAGCTCCACGATACACGTCGGGTTACCATTTGCACCCAGACTGAGCCAGGTCCCTCCCACGCCTCCTCTGAGAACCCGCCTCCCGCTTCCGGTTTTTTCTAGTCCATCACTATGCCGACAGCGTCGGCCTACACACGTGCACTCCGGTGCTTTACATCTCCATACTTGGTACATCTTTGGAGAACCTTTCCATCTCTATTTGCACTGAGTCGTTTGTATGGCATTCGTCAAAGGACACTGTAGAAGGAGATGCAGCAACTATCTAACTACCGGTGGTAGCAGGAAAAGACGGACACAGTTCGTTGGCTACAGGGGTAGGGACCCCAGATACACGTAAAGCCCAAGACGGGCACCATAATATGTGAGAACACTTGACTTTACTGATGAACAAGGCCATTGGAAATCTGTAGCAGCATCACAATTTTGGAGATCCATTGCTTCATCCACCTCATCATCATCATCCATCATCATTCCATATCATTCTATTACTCATCTCATCATCCATTTCATCTATTCAGTTCAGTTTTTTCGAAAATTGCATTGTTTCTTATCCTTAAAGGGATAGTAATACTTCATTTTAACTTTGTTTTATTTTGTAGGCATTAAAAAAACATGAAGAATGATATAAGTCTTATCTCTCAAACCTTTATGGTTTGAGAGATATTCACAAGCAAAGTTTCCCCTCCCGCCCCTTTTACCTAGTGTAATCCATCTCTTCTCAGATGTGGAATCCAGTCCATAGACCAGACAGATAACAGCAGGGGACAATCTTCTTCCTATGAGAACAATGAAAGCCCTACCCCCCTTGACAAGTTTTTCAGGTTTTTCCCTTATCTTAATAGAAGATTGTCCCTCTCTGCAGTCTACCTGGGCACCTCCCTTCTGATCTGGCTGAACAGGGGGGGGGGATACTTTGCTTGTGAATATCTCTTAAACCATAAAGGTTTGAGAGATAAGACTTATATAGTTCTTCATGTTTTTTTAATGCCTACAAAATAAAATAAAGTTAAACCGAAGTATTACTATCCCTTTAATTTTCATCCTAATAACTATTTTTTTTAGGGAACAGAGATTTTAGTTTCCTGATATATACATTCTTTTGCGCAAGTGTTGCGTTGGTGTTTTCTATAGTGTACAGTGTAAAAAAGATACAATGTAAAAAGGTAGCATCCAGCATACATAGCACTCAGGGCTGCGGGGATAGTGTCACATTGTATTGCTGTCCTGTTCTGATGGCAGACTGATCTGAAAAATCTCTTGAATCAGATACAGTGAGCATTGTTTCAAGGACGCAGAAGTGTAAAAAGTAGGTGAAGATTACAAAAAAGTACAGGCAATTTGACTTTAAATATTAGACACATACAGAATATGTAAAAAAAGTGTCAAGATAAAGGGTTAATCTCCCTTTAAATGGGACTTAACTCCCTGAACACTAGAGTATTCTACAGTGCATTGAAAATGTTCCCTCGCAGCAACCAATTACAAATGCGGCAATTAAAACTAATAATCATAGAGATGATTGTTTACTGCTTGTCCCAAGAGCAGACACTCAGAAGCCACAATACTGAATACCATACCAGTTTAGTAAGCGGCCTAGGGGAGAGATCTAATTCCGGAGCCAAAGACATAAAGATTTATTGTGCCCTCCAGTCTGTGTCATTACCGTGATTTCATGGCAGTGTGACCTATGATCACATGGCTGTAACCAGAGAGAGGGTCAGTCATGATGGCGCTTCAGGGCCTTATAACGCTCTAAGTCCCTGGTTCTCTAAACTTTTATGGTGGCAGAACCTTCTTCTGATTCAACTGAAATATCCACGGAACCTTCAAGGGGATGTATCACCTTATAAAAATTAGTTACCATATGTTTTGTTAAAGCAAAACTACCATCGCTAAACAACCTGAGCTCAAATAACTCCCCATCTGGAGACTAGCTGCTTAGTAGCGCTAGTCACCAGAATTATTACCTTGTTAAAGGGATAGTAAAGACCCAAAAAAAGTATCCTGTAAATGGCAGCTGCAATAAAAAACACTTAATGTGCTTAATCCTTTCTCTCAAACCGTTATGGTTTGAGAGATGTAAGAAAATAAAGTCCTCCGCTCCCTCCCCCTTCTGCCTGACGAGCTGTAAAGCTGTCAGAGGCAGAATCCAGTCGCCCGACTGTAGGCGGCTCTTCAGGAGAGCTGTCATCGGGCTATCTACCTATAATTACTTCATTGGTATGGTCTATGAGTGCCTGGCTTGAAAGCACACGTTGTGGACCATTCCGATGAAGTCATTATATTTAGATCTCTCAAATCATAACGGTTTGAGAGAAAGGATTAAGCGCATTAAATGTTTTTTATTACAGCACCCATTTAGAAGATACTTTTTTAGGACAATACAATCCCTTTAAAAAGGATTATCCATTCTTCACGGGCTGACAGGCAGGATGGAGATCAGACATCTTCCCACTGTGACGTCTGTACGCCTGCGCTGTCAGTCCCAGCCGGCTCTAAGAGGCGATGCTAGGAGCCGTTCGGCTCCAAAAGGGACTGACATCGCAGGTGTGCAGACGTCACTGTGGAAAGATGTCTGAGCTCCATCCTGCCTGTCAGTCTGAGACGAATGGATAATCCTATTTAACAAGGTAGTAATTCTAGTGACTAGTACTACTGAGCAGCTAGTCGCCACATGGGTAATTATTTGAGCTCAAGTTGTTTAACAAAACATATGGTAACTAATTTTTATAGGAACTACCACCGCTAAACAACTTAAGCTCAAATAATTCCCCATCTGACGACTGGCTGATCAGTAGCGCTAGTCGCCAGAATTATTACCTTGTTAAATAGGATTATCCATTCTTCTCACGCTAACAGGCAGGACAGAGTGCGAACATCTGTGACGTCTGCATGCCTGCTCTGTCAGTCCCTTTTGGAGCCGAACGGCTCCTAGCAACGCCTCCTAGAGCAGGCTGGGACTGACAGCGCAGGCTAGCAGACGTCACTATGGGAAGATGTCTGCGCTCTGTCCTGCCTGTCAGCCCAAGAAGGATGGATAATCCTATTTAACGCAGTAATAATTCTGGGGACTAGTGCTAGTCACCAGATGGGGAATTATTTGAGCTCAAGCTGTTTAGCGGTGGTAGTTCCACTTTAATAAAAGTAGTAATAGAAAAGCTGTTTTTTTTTTTTTTTTTAAATATAAGTACTTACACAGATATTCTATATTCAGCTGTGCCAGTCAGCACAATGGGGCACGCTGTATAATGCCAACCGCAGTTTGATATAAGGATAGAAGCCATTCGCAGCACACCGAAGGGAAGCGTGAACGTGCTCCCTGGGGCAGTTTGAAGGGAGGTGGGAGGAGAAATAGGACGGGAAGAAGAGCTGTGCTGAGCGGAAGTGCGCAGCTCAGAAGACAGAATGTCTTTGTATGTACTTATATTTAATAAATAAATAAACAAACACAAAAAAAACAGCATTCCTATTATTACTTTTATTAACAAACAATATGGTAACAAATTTTTATAATGTAAAGACTGATCATTTTAACATTTTATCTGCTATAAAGGTCCCCAATACATGGTGAAGCCATGCACTGGAGCCCTTTCTAGCAGCCAACGGGTTAAAGGGATAGTAATGTCTCTTTAACCCCTTAGTGACCGGCCGCAAGCACACGCGGCCGGCACTTAACGCCCGCCAAACTTTTTTTCCCCATTACCTTCAATGACCTCCGGGATGTACATGTACGTCCTCTGTCGCTTAGTGACCGTTTCTGCAGGATGTACATGTACGTCCATTGTCGGGAAGGGGTTAAAAGTTGCTTGCCGAGTCTTCTGTATGTTAAAAGTAACATGTCTAAGACCTTACTTGTGTAGTTCAAAAGTTATTCAGCGATAAAGATCCCCCGCCGGCATCCAACTATTAAAAAAAAAACTGACTTTCTAAATAAAAATGTAACCCTTCCACTGCCACATTGCACAACACTTACAATAAGTGCAACGATGCGACCGCACAATGTAAATGGAGGGTTTTCTGGGGCTTCAACTTGGACTGCCGAGACGTGTATATTAATTTACTATGTAATAAATAATATGAAGGGTCAAAGCTAGGGTTGCACCGATACCGATACTGGTATTGGTGCCGATACCAGCATTTGCGCGAGTACTTGTACTCGCACAAATGCGGCCAATGCCAGCACCGATACCCTGTGTCAGGGTCGGTGCTGCAGAGAGGGAGCCCGGGGAGCTGCTCACAATGCTCCCCGGTCACCTCTCTCACTCCTGCAGCGTCGGAGCGTTGCCGCGGGTTACCATGGCAACGCTCTGACGCTGACCTCTGCCGGGGCTCGTGAGAGAACAGCGAGCACCCGGCAGAGGAGGGTAAGGCAGGAAAAAGGGGGATCAACAGAGGCAAGATGGGGCATGAAGAGTGGGTGGTGAAAGAGGCAGAGAGGGGGGTCAAGAGGGAGAAAAAGAGGCAAAAGGGAGAAAAAAAAGAGGCAAAAGGAGGAAGGATCAGGAGACAAAAGGAGGGGGGCCAAGAAGAGGCAAAAGGAGGGGGGATCAGGAGGGAGAGAGAGGCAAAAGGGTGGGATCAAGAGTCAAGGA
Source organism: Rhinophrynus dorsalis (assembly GCA_037306005.1). Lineage (NCBI taxonomy): Eukaryota > Metazoa > Chordata > Amphibia > Anura > Rhinophrynidae > Rhinophrynus > Rhinophrynus dorsalis. The sequence continues at coordinate 619,304,159 of CM074719.1, read as the reverse complement.
GGGGGACAAAGGGGGATCAAAAGGGAGAGAAAAAGCCAAGGCAAAAGGAGGGAGCTCAAGAGGGGGAGAATGAAGCAAAAGGTGGGGAATCAAGAGGGGGAGAAAGAGGCAAAAGGGGAGAATCAAGAGGGGGAGAATGAAGTAAAAGGTGGGAATCAAGAGGGGGAGAAAGAGGCAAAAGGGGAGAATCAAGAGGTGGTGTGTGTATGTATATGTGTGTGTATATATATTTCAAGTACTCACTGATACGTCCAAGTACCTAAAGTATATATATATGCTTTAGGTACTTGGAAAACTAGCAAATGACCGCAAAAAAAGTATCGGTAATTGGTATCGGTAAGTACTTGAAAAAAGTATCGGTACTCGTACTCGGTCTTAAAAAATCGGTATCGGTGCATCTCTAGTCAAAGCCGTCCATAATGGTCCCCGTGGTCCAGGCATACATGGCTTAGGGCTAAATATACATCACTAAAATAAGATCAAATTTACGAGAATTCAGATTGTTTATTGGTCTTATAAATTTTTAATGAAAATGCAAAAATGGGAACTAGAAGGGGAGGGGTAGGATGAGAGGAAGGAGAGGGGCTGTGTTACATCACATTCAGAAGTGCATGGAATAAAAATGATCAACATTCAGAAGTGTGGTTATTACAGTGTCAGTGTAATGAGGAACATACGGTACAGATCAGACAGAGAGCAGCAGGGAATTCTGGTCTTCTGGGTGTTTACACAGTATCTGTGCCACAAGGATTGGATTTTAATAAACTTGCTTGGTTTATTAACCCCTTAGTGCCTGGCCGCGCACACACGTGGCCGGCACTTAACGCCCTTGGTACTTTTTTTTTCTTCAAACGATTCTGGAGTCCCCGAACGGCATCCAGCAGCGCGGGGACCCGGATTTCTGGGACGTACCTGGTACATCCATTATCACTAAGTGACAGTTTTTGCGGGAAATAATAGGTAAGTCCATTGTCCTTAAGGGGTTAAAGGGTTAGTAATGTCCAACTAAAACTATTTTGCACTGTGTAGAGCTTAAAGTGTCAGTAATGTCCAAAAAAAAAGTTTTTTTTGCATTTAGAAGAGCTTAAAAAGCTGAGCTAAATGCAAAAAAATGTATCTCTCAAACCGCTATGGTTTAAGAGATACAAATGTTTAAAATTTGATCTCTCCTACTGACAGCTGTAAAGCTGTCAGCAGGAGATCCCTGTCGGTCGACATAAAGGCTCTTGAGAAGTGCCAAGATCTCGTTACTTACAAGGAATCCCTTCATTGGAATGGTCTAAAATGTGTGCCTGAACACCAGGCACACATTTTAGACCATTCCAATGAAGGGATTCCTTGTAAGTAACGAGATCTTGGCACTTCTCAAGAGCCTTTATGTCGACCGACAGGGATCTCCTGCTGACAGCTTTACAGCTGTCAGTAGGAGAGATCAAATTTTAAACATTTGTATCTCTTAAACCATAGCGGTTTGAGAGATACATTTTTTTGCATTTAGCTCAGCTTTTTAAGCTCTTCTAAATGCAAAAAAACTTTTTTTGGACATTACTAACACTTTAATAAGTAGAAATGAATGCAAAAAAATATGTATCTCTCAAACCGCTATGGTTTGAGAGATATGTACATTCAAAGTTTGATGTTTCCTACTGTCGGCTGTCGGTCGACATGGAGGCTCTGCAGCAGGGCTGCAATCGCGTTATTTAAAATGAATGTCTTCATTGGAATGGTCTAAAAAGTGTGCTTGCAAACCAGGCACACTTTTTAGACCATTCCAATGCGTCAAACTTTGAGTGCACATATCTCTCAAACCATAGCGGTTTGAGAGAAAGTTTTTTTGCATTCGATTCTACTTATTAAGCTCTACACAATGCAAAAAAGTTTTAGTTGGAGATTACTAATTCTTTAAGTAATGTGTATGTTAATTATTGCTCAAGACTTATGACAGGTTTATGCCAAGATTTGGCTGTTCTGTTCTGATCCAATTTCAGCTATATGTATATTAGTGATTTTCACATCATTTAAACCTTCCCACAGACAATCATCAGGGGAAATGCACTAAGGCAGTGGTTCTCAACCTGGGGGTCGAATGACAATTTTCCAGGGGTCGCCTAAAACCAGGGATCCACTAGCAGGGGTTTCATTTAGACTCCCCCAGCCGCTTGGGTAGCTTGACCAAGCTGCAAACTGGAAGTATGTTTGTTACGGAAGAACTGGGGCACGCGGAACTGCCGCACTGAATGAGCTGAGCAGCTCCAACACGCAGCATCGCAGTGGTCCCAGAATGCAACACAATGCATAGTTGTGCCGCGCATCATGTTAATCATCCCAAGGACAGGCGACACTTAATGTTTTTTTCTGGCACTTGAAAACCGATAGGGGCAATATGGAGATGATGGGGGACAATGTAGAGATGATGGGGGCAATGTGGAGATGATGGGGGGCAATGTGGGGGCAATGTGAGGGCAATGTGGAGATGATGGGGGCAACGTGAGGGCAATGTGGAGATGATGGGGGGCAATGTGGAGATGATGGGGGGCAATGTGGAGATGGAGCAATGTGAGAGCAATGCAGAGATGATGGGGGCAATGTGGAGATGGGGCAATGTGAGAGCAATGTGGAGATGATGGGGGGCAATGTAACATAGTAACATAGTAATTTAGGTTGAAAAAAAGACTTGCGTCCATCTAGTTCAACCCTTTTCCTATTCCTGTTTACCATTGTTGATCCAAAAGAAGGCAACAAACTCCTCAGTGTAGCAATTTCAAATTCTGCCTTGAATGGGGGTGAAAAGATTCCTTCTTGATTCCAAATGGCAATCAGATTTCTCCTTGTATCAACAGGCACTAGATAAATATTAATCCCAATACTAACGTACATAGCCCTCTATGTTCTGCTGTTTTAAATAAGTATCCAGGCCCTTTTTAAATGTATCTAATGTATTCGATAGCACCACCTCCTCAGGCAGTGAATTCCATACCTTTACTGTACTTACTGTAAAAAATCCCTTCCGCTGTCGTAGATTAAATCTCCTTTCCTCAAGTCTAAGCGGGTGTCCCCTTGTCCTTTGTACTGTTCTGTTAATGTGGGGGCAATGTGAGAGTAATGTGGAGATGATGGGGGGAAATGTGGGGGCAATGTGAGAGCAATGTGGAGATGATGGGGGCAATGTGAGGGTAATGTAGAGATGATGGGGGGCAAGTTGGCACTAGAAAGGTTGAGAACCGCTGCACTAAGGAGTGATTGAGAGGTGATAAAGCAGAGATGGGGGGGGGGGGGTTATGCACTCAGGTGTGATAAAGAGGTGATAAAGCAGAATTATTTCTCCAGTGATATCAATTCTCCAAGTCATATGTTATTCTATGGAGCCTATCTTAGTGCATAGGATCTATAGAATTACATAGGAACTGGAGAAGTGATATCACTGGAGAAGTCATCTCCACTTTATCACACCTTTGTGCATAATCCCCAGTGTCCCCAGTGATATCACTTCTCCAGTTCCTATGTTATTCTACATGAAGAATGGTTTATATACATCTCCCCTATTTCTCTTGTCGACATTTACCATGTACCATCTAATTCACTGGTCAGCAACGTGTGACCCACCAGCTGCCATCAGGCTATAACCCCCATCATGATAAAAACTGTACTTTGTTAGCAACTGGAGGGTCTCATGTTACCCACTAACCATCTAAATTAACCCTGTGGGTGCTAGAGGGGAATCCAAAGCATTGCCAAAAGGATTGTATTTATAGCGTTTTTAAAGGGGATCTCTCACATAGATATAGTTAGAGCTACCCTTTGAGTGCCAGAGGGGTTGCAATGCATTCCGTACCCCTCTGACACTCAAAGGGTTATAAAGTGCCCGGCAGCCTACTTCCTGCTTGCAGTACTGCCTCTGATCCTGTCCCACTACCCAGCATCCTCCAATAACGGAGGATGTCTGTCTCTAGGTTGGAGCGATCTCATTAGCAGAGATCGATATCTGGCCAATGAGATCGCTCCAGCTTAGAGACAGACAGCCTCCGTCATCGGAGGAGGGAGGGGAGCAGAGGCAGTTCGGCAAGCCAGAAGTAGGCTGCCAGGCACTTTTTAAGCATTAATTTTTGTGCAGATAAAGTTTTTTTTTTTTTTAAATGAACAATGTTTTAAATGTTTTCCCTAAATGCTCTAACTAATGAGCATTACTTATATCTATGTGACAGATCACCTTTAAGTAATGCTTCAAAATTACTATCCCTTATATTGAAGCTCTTGTAAAACTGAATTAAATGCCACCAGCGGCATCTCTCAAACCTTTATGGTTTGCGAGATAGCCTCTTTTAAACTTCGCTCTCCCCCGCCTCTCCGCTGATGTCAGCGTTCTTGCTGCAGAAGGGGAATCCGTTCATTGAATCAAGTGGAGGCTCTTCAGCAGAGCCAGATCTCATTATAGAAGAAACAATCCTTCACTAAAACGGTCTTTTATGTGTGCTTGGTAACCAATCACACGTAGAAGACCGTTTTAGTAAAGGATCTTGTCTTCCATAACGAGATCTCGGCTCTGCTAAAGAGCCTCCGCCGGTCCCAGGACCGGATTTCCCTGCTGCAGCAAGAACACTGAAGTCAGGGGAGAGGCAGGGGGAGCGAAGTTTAAAAGCGGCTATCTCGCAAACCATAAAGGTCTGAGAGATGCCGCTGGTGTCATTTTATTCCGTTTTACAAGGGCTTCAATATAAGGGATAGTAATTTTGAAGTATTACTATCCCTTTAATAATGGCTACAAAAGAGACCTGACAATCTTCATGGTCTCTTCCTTCTCTTAGGACTCGTTCCAAGTCTGGCATGTAAATGAGTTTGTCAAATAAATCAAATTTGTGTGAATTAACCCCTTAACGAGCAGCAGCCCTTGGGTACTTTTACCCTTAAGGACTGCATAGGCTACATTCGGGGAGCCTGTACATGTGAGCCATCTAACATAAGAAATGTTTTTTAATTATTATTATATTACATTAGTCTGTGAGACCTCTGTTAGTAGGTCACTTCTAAAAACATGTCATTTCAGAACCAGATTGTGGCATTCTTCTCCTCATCTGTAAGGCACAAACACTGTGATGGGGAAATGTGTTGTTTTGGTTTTGTGGTAACCGCTGATTTCCTCTGTAACTCTCGGCTGTTACTATGTCTTTGTGCCATACCTTAACCCCTTAACGACCCATGACGTTCCAGGACAGTCATGGGTAGATTTGTCTTAAAGGGATAGTAATGTTTCAAAATAAAAGCAGCTCCAAGTAATCTTCATAGTATTTGGGCCATGGAGGGTGTTATTTCAATTCTGTCAGAGTTGTAGTACAAGAGTAATTGAATGACAAAGTATCCCCCTCCTGCCTGTTTTCTGATGTAACACTGCTCACCTCAGATGTGGAATCTGGTCCACAGACCAGACAGCTCACAGCAAGGGACAATCATCTTACTGTAAGAACAATGAAAACCCTGACCCCCATTGACAGGTGTTTCAGGTTTTTCCCTTATCTTAAGTGAAGATTGTCCCTCTCTGCAAGCCATCTGGACACCGCCTTTCTGTTCTGAGGTGAGCAGTGTTACATCAGTAAAAGGGGCAGGAGGAGATATTTTATCATTCAATTACTCTTGAACTACAACTCTGACAGTACTGAAATAACACTCTCCATGGCCCAACTACTATGAAGATTAATTGGAGCTGATTCATTTTGAAACATAACTATCCCTTTAAGGACCCATAATGGTCCTGGCACATCATGGGTTAAATGATAGCAGCGTGCCTCCATGCACGCTGCTATCATTAGTTCCAAGCTGAGACTGAGCGCTCCGGTACCGGAGCATTCAGTCTCAGCCACTTACACTAGTGTCGCTGCAGCAGCGATCACATGTACTGGCATTGTGAATGAAAGAGGCAGTACTGTCTCTGTGCGTCTCCTCAGCCTGTCTGTCCTTTACGATTAAAGTAAGGGACATAGAAGCAGAGACCAGACACCTAGTGTTAAAAGAAAATGAAGCAGCTGGGGGTATTAACCCCTTCATTGCTGTGCTGGAGGCTGGCTGAATGCAGGTCAATTTTTGACCTGCTAAAATTAACTTTTTATTAAAAAAAAAAAAATCAACATGTCAATTACCAATATTGGAAGTGTGATTGTTGTGGAGCCATGTAATACACTTATACACACCACCAAATGTCATCAATAAAAAAAGTGGGAAAATAGGGTGGGAAAAAGGGACATGGGAATTTTCACCCAGGGAGACAGTGCCCACTTAAAACTGCCCATTTTGTAGTTATGACTGACCGGTCATATCTTTCATGCATGTGGTCATTACTGTGTCAGACTTCATTTATATAGAGAATGTTATCTCCAGACCCCTGAGCGGACCTGTTACACTAACACACATTTAGTTCTTTTTTTTTAAAGGAGCAGTAAACTTTTTGTTATGAAAATACATATTTTACAGAGCTTTTCCTGCTGAATAAAACAAAGTCACTCCCATTGCTGTCAGATGTTTTATTCAAAATTTATAGCAGTTTAAATAATCAGGAAGTGAATTTACTGTGTTTACTTCCTGATAGTTCTAACTGACAGGAAGTGAATTTACTGTGTTTACTTCCTGATAGTTCTAACTGACAGGAAGTGACAGGCAGTTTCTATCATATTCTGTGGAGAATTGTATGTCACTGACTTTTCTGACTTTCCTCTCCATTAGAATCTGACAGGAAATCTAATTAGAATTTGACCACTAGAGGGCACTGCTAATGTAAAAAAAACATGGGTTTAAACTGTAATAACTCTGGAAATATAAATCTCTCAGCAGTGGGAGTACCCTTATTTTACTCAGTAGGAAAATCCCTACAATATATATATTTTCATAAAAAAAGTTTACTGCTCCTTTAAAGAGAATTTAAAACAGCCTATATGATGTACTAGCCATTTTCCTTAATATACACTGTTTTGAGAAATAAATTTATTAGATAATTATTGGCGGCACAGAGTGGAACTTTATGCAAATTATTTTCCCCGCTACTCCATCATGACGCACTGTGCTATAAGTGAAACCAGGCAGAGCCCCCATACCAGGGGGGCAAGTCTAACAGCACAGCAAGAACTAAGTCTGGCCTCAGACATAACTGATTAGCATATAGTGCAGGGAATTAGCATAAAGTGCCACACTGTGCCACCAAAACATAATTGTTAATTTATTAAAGCGGAACTACCACCTCCACTAAAGTCGCCCTGCAATACTTAGGCAGGTGGCGACTAGCTCACTTATTGTTATTTTACCTCTCAAAAGTGCCCCCGAATAAAGTTATCCTTAAAGGAGCAGTAAACTTTTTTTATGAAAACACACATTTTACAGAGTTTTTCCTGCTGAATAAAACAAGGTAACTCCCATCACTGTCAGATGTTTTATTCAAAAATTATAGCAGTTTAAATAATCAGGAAGTGAATTTACTGTGTTTACTTCCTGATAGTTCTAACTGACAGGAAGTGAATTTACTGTGTTTACTTCCTGATAGTTCTAACTGACAGGAAGTGAATTTACTGTGTGTTTACTTCCTGATAGATCTAACTGACAGGAATGAATTTACTGTGTGATTACTTCCTGATAGTTCTAACTGGCAGGAAGTGAATTTACTGTGTGTTTACTTCCTGATAGTTCTAACTGACAGGAAGTGAATTTACTGTGTTTACTTCCTGATAGTTCTAACTGACAGGAAGTGAATTTACTGTGATTACTTCCTGATAGTTCTAACTGACAGGAAGTGAATTTACTGTATTTACTTCCTGATAGTTCTAACTGACAGGAAGTGACAGGCAATTTCTGTCAGATTCTATGGAGAACTGTTATGTCTCTGACTTTTCTGACTTTCCTCTCCATTAGAATCTAACAGGAAATCTAATTAGAATTTGACCACTAGAGGGCACTGCTAATGTAAAAAATCATGGGTTTAAACTGTAATAACTCTGGGAATATAAATCTCTCGGCAGTGGGAACACCCTTATTTTACTCAGTAGGAAAATCCCTACAATATATATTTTTTCATAAAAAAAGTTTACTGTTCCTTTAAGCTTCCGAGACTGATGGTCAGGTTACTGCAGCCCGTGCGCCTCCGCCGTCAGTCTCTTCCGGAGCCTTCTGGGCCAGTGCAACGCCTGTGAAGGGTGAAGAGGACTGACAGCTAAGGCACGCATTCAAGATATCCGCGGTGCTGCCTGGCTTCCGGTCTCTGAAGCTTAACCCTCTGAGTGCCAGAGGGGTAATCAACGCATTACTTTGCGTACCCCTCTGGCACTCAAAGGGTTAAGGATAAGTTTATTCGTGGGCACTTTTGAGAGGTAAAATAATGATTAGTAAGCTAGTCGCCACCTGCAGGGCGACTTTAGTGGAGGTGGTAGTTCTGCTTTAAACCCTATTTATTTTACAACATATAGTCACTGCTTGGCAATGAACTGGTGACCTTGCTAACATTCTAGGGGTTAAAAGTCCCATGTACATCAATACAAATATGGAGGATGTTTGAGTGACCCTTTAAGGTACAGCTGGTTTGCTATAAAATGACACATTTTTGTTTTCGGCATACAACCCTAGCAGCTGCTCCTTTAACCCTTTGAGTGCCAGAGGGGTACGCAACGCATTTCAAAGCAATGCGTAGCGTACCCCTCTGGCACTCAAAGGGTTAATGCTTGTGATATTTCCAAGACATTGCTTTGTAGTCACTTCCGCTGACTCTGAACGACTTCCTTAACCCCTTGGGTGCCAAAAAGCTATCTGCATTTGATACATCTTTTGGCACTCAAAGGGTGAAAGGAGCAGTATACCCTCATTATGAAAACAAATATCTTTTAGGGTTTTTTTTTCCTACACAGTGAAACAACAGCACTCCTAATGCTTTGAGATATTTCCTTCAAAAGTTATTAAAAAAGCCATTTGTGTATTTTTCTGGTAGACTGAGTTCAATATGTTTTGCAGCCAGGTGGCGCTGTTTCTTTTGCAGCTTGTGAAAAGCTGAAGGTGCCTGGCTCAGGAATTACAGTGCGCTTTATGGGGATTTCCCACAAGTACCATAATAACTTGTGACATCACCCTGCTTGGAGAAAACATCCAGTTAGAGAAGTGATTCTCGACTTTAATCCTGAGGATACCAACACAGGGTTTCAAGATCTTCCTGCTGGTTACCAGTGGCTCAGTCATTGCGATTCCTCCACATCTGCTTAATGGGGGATTTCCTTATATATTGACCTGTTGGTGTCCTGAGGTCTGGAGCTCAGAATCATTGTGCTAAAGTAATGAAGAGACAGCAATGACGAAGGCAGTGACTCTCAATGTTAGTCCTTGTAAGACGGCAACAGTGCAACTTCTCAGTATAACTCTGTTCAGTGAGGGGCTCCATCATTGTGACTGCTCAACCTGTGCTAAATAAGATCTATCCTGAAAATCTGACCTGTTGATGTGTCTTTGGAAACCTGAGCTGACAATGAGTGCGCTAACGTAATGAAGAGAAAGCCGTGACTAAGGCAGTGATTCAGGACACATCAACAGTGCAAGTTCTCAGGATATCCCTGCTTAATCCCAGTCATTGTGCTTAATCAGGGCTATCCTTAACCCTTTGAATGGCAGAGGGGTAGCCAGTGCATTGCTGACGCTCAAAGGGTTAAAACCCTGACCTGTATGCGTGTCCGAGGAATGGAGTAGAGTTTCACTGTTGCCAGTGTGAGCTATCCTTTCACCTTAAATTAAAGTGGGCTCAAATGGGGCCTGTCACCTTAATTCAAATTTGCGTGTTTGAAAACTGCATCAAAGCGGAACTATCAACATCATAACATTACCCCCCAATCCATTACTAATATAGCAATGGGTAAAGCCATACTGTTATTATGCTGAATATGTCCTCGTTATTGAAGAAAATCAACTTCTTTCGCAGGCATCCACGCACAGAGCCTATAAGAGAAGCTCTGTGCGCCTGCAACGTCAGTAACTTCCATTACCTTAAAGGAGTAGTAAACTTTTTTTTATGAAAAAATATATATTGTAGGGATTTTCCTATTGAGTAAAATAAGGGTACTCCCACTGCCAAGATATTTATATTTCCAGAGTTATTACAGTTTAAACCCATGTTTTTTTTTTTACATTAGCAGTGCCCTCTAGTGGTCAAATTCTATTAGATTTCCTGTTAGATTCTAATGGAAAGGAAAGTCAGAGACATACAGTTCTCCATAGAATATGATAGAAACTGCTGAGTCACTTCCTGTCAGTTAGAACTATCAGGAAGTAATCACAGTAAATTCACTTCCTGTCAGTTAGAACTATCAGGAAGTAAACACAGTAAATTCACTTCCTGTCAGTTAGAACTATCAGCAAGTAATCAATAGTAAAATCACTTCCTGTCAGTTAGAACTATCAGGAAGTAATCAATAGTAAATTTACCTCCTGTCAGTTAGAGCTATCAGGAAGTAATCACACAGTAAATTCACTTCCTGATTATTTAAACTGCTATAATTTTTGAATAAAACATCTGAAAGCAGCGGGAGTGATCTTGTTTTATTCAGCAGGAAATGCTCTGTAAAATGTGTGTTTTCATTAAAAAAAAAAAGTTTACTGCTCCTTAAAGGTACCAATCGTCACCACCAATCCGGGCAGTGAACAGGACAGCAAAAGCTCAGAGGTAATTTTCCTTTAACATGTCTGCTCCGTTGTCCGCTGGTGGCTGCAGAAAAAGTTGATTTTCTTCAATAACATGGACTTATTCAGCATAATAGAAGTATGTCTTTGGCTTTCACTATATTAGTAATGGATTCAGGGGCAATGTTATGATGTTGATAGTTCTGCTTTAAAAATTGCCTATGTTTCATGTTAGCCAAAAGACCAGCAAATGTACAGTTAACGAGATGTTCATACTTCCTAACAAACACTAAAGTATGTTAATTGTGGTACCCACACAATGCCAGTGACATTTCATATGCTAATTAAGCTTTTCACTGACATGTCATATGCTAATGATGCCTTTTCACTGACATGTCATATGCTAATGGAGCTCTATGCTGTAGAAGGACATTTTCACTTTTCCCAGAAATAGATGTTTAATTATTTCCTAAACTAGACATCTTTTGGACTTTTGGTTAACATGACACATAGGCAGCTTTGATTGAAGTTTTAAAATATGTAAAGAAAATTTAAGGTGATAGGTCCACTTTAACTTGTTCTGACCCCATACTGCCCTTTCAACCTTCTCCTTTAGCCTCACACAATGGACCAAATCTGACACTAAGCAGGACTGCAATTTCCCGGGCCAAGGGCTATATTCAGAAAGAAAAAGGAGGCAAAAAATTGTAGAAAAGGAATTGTACTGTAGCTGCAACTAACAGTCCCAAAATTGCAAATTGGGCATTTAACCTCCCTTTACAGGTCTCAAACGCATTGCAAAACATTCTTTATCTGCTCCATTCATCTTAATATATCAGCCTGGAATTAAAATATAAATTCTTCAGATTCCAGTTGAGTTAAAGGGATAGTAATACTTAAAATGTAAAAAAAAATATGTTGTAGGTTTTATCCCCCTG